>OY804608.1:38980938-39205229 GCA_963680895.1 Fragum sueziense | reverse complement strand
AGCCCAACATAGATCCAGATCAGCCTGTGCATACGCACAGTCTGATCAGGATCCATATTGTTCTCCAATAGCTTCTTCATGACCTGTAGTAAATTATAGATAGCAGCATTGATGCATATTGGACTCCATTTGACAACAGGTCGACCTTAAAACTCAATTTTGAAAAATGCTATAACACGGTACGGAAACTACAGAGACAGAGCCATTGGCTCTGCCGCTTAAATCCTCTGGGGGGCTTCCGGCCATGTGTGGCTCTGTCTCTGGGGTCGTGATTTTTTGACAAAAACAGGTGAGTGTTCAACTTTGTTGTTCATTTATTTTCTTCTGGTGCTTAAAATCGAAAAACCGGGAATGTCATGCTCCCCTAAGACCATTTATCTGCCTGTTCTAATTCTGTGGGCTTCAAAGTCGGCAGGGTTTTCACAGGATCATTGTCGTCGTGGGTCGACCCTATGTGATTTTTTCTTGTTTACATCATGTATTCATGTACATTTCAACGGTAAATAGCCAATTGCTGCAGCCAAAACATGTGATATACTAATCGAGGGATAATCTCGATCAGACATTGCTTTCCCATGTAACAAAACCTTAGAAATAATTGGCAAACGTAAAGTTTGAGCAATTTCTATTGGTGGCTCTGTCTCTGGCGGCTGGCTCTGTCTCTGGCGGCTGGCTCTGTCTCTGCGTGCTTGGTGCAAAAAATCAATCTATCGCAAAATTCGTGTCGAAGTAATTTACTCACACACTGAATAGATCATATTGTGTATGGCGAATGGTTCAGTCACCGATTACACCCTTTACAAAACATCGAACATTCAGCGTTGTTCAATTTCAAAGCTACAATTAAACAATGTCCTTTGAATGATCAAAGATCAGCGTGTCTAAATTGACGGGGGAAGAGGGATTTCGATTTAAGTAAATATGTGACTCGGAACCGAACATCCTGTGATAAAGACATCGTACTATCTGGAGACAGCTACTGAACTCTCACGGCCACCGCGCAAAATATGCCATTATTCGCTTTTATTCAGTGGAAAACATGCTTCTCTTCCAATTTACATGTATTGGAATATACACTAACCTTTCGTCACGGCTCATGATTCTATGTAGTACTGTACTTAAGGCGACAAACTGGGTGTTGACAAAGAAACAATTACACGATGGGTAATCCACGTGATTTGGGGAAAGGTCCACACCGAAAAATTGTCTGTTTCAAGTATATTTTGTTCTATATCTCAGTTTAAACTCTACGTATTTTGACGAGCAATTGCACCATACGCGCCTTTGAGAGGGTCATTCCTGAACCTCTTTATGCAAAGTATTCCATAGTTTTATTAAAATGCAACCAAAAACATTCATTTTGAATGTTTCGAGAAACCATGGGATTTGATGCGGAGTGAGTTAGAACCGGGGAATGTCCCTCTCAATGACGCGCGTGCGGTGCACTTTATCTCGTCAAAATCCGTCGAGTATTAGCTGAAAAAATACACAAAACAGACTTGAAGCAGACGATTTTTCGGTGTGAACGTCAGGGGCCTGTTTCATCAAAACATTTTTAAAAGAAGTAATTTTGACTTAACGATGTCTTAAATATCGGTTAAAACAACAATCGCATAATCCAGGGGCTCGTATTTTCAACGATCTTACGACAAAGTTTTTGTATAAAATGTGTAACAAAACATCTGAGTGCACGAGAAATCAGATTGGACCAATCAGGTTTGTTGTTACAAGTAACTACGCAAAAATTAATCGAACGAGCGTTGATAATACGGGCCCCAGGTCTTGATAAATTGGTGATACGCGTTTCTTGTCCAAAAACTTGTCGTAAGTCATCGGTAAGACAAAGACAAAAAATACGTCTTAAAAATGAAACTGGCCCTTGTTTTTTTTTTCTTTTTTTTTTATTTGCACCAATATATCCGACATCTTTCCATTTAATCCTTCCCAAGCAAGACATTTTTCTGGTGCATTGCGAGAAAAGAAAATTGCTCATAACCAGCATTTTCATATTTTTTTCTCACAGATTTCAATGATAACTATTACATATTTGATACTTCGGAGCTATGCGCAGATACATACATGTCTCTCTCATGAGAGGGGGGGCATCTGCATCCTTGCATGTCTGGACATCATTTTGAATTGGAGCAATCCTAAATAAGAATTCTATGTATCACCTAATGTGATATAATACCCCGCCATTACATTTGTCCGGATAAGTGTTTTTGTCGAAAACAAAGGACAGTGACTCACAAAATAAGAAAGGAATATTTATGCTCCTTTGATACAGAACTTGTCTTTATTGAGATATATCCACCCATGAAATTTCATGATCATAGCTTCGATTCTTTCAGAGATATGCTTTGGACAAGTATTTTGTAAACAAACTAAAATTAACCGACAGTTCAAAGCAGAGCCAGCCGCCAGAGACAGAGCCAGCCGCCAGAGACAGAGCCTTAGGGGAGCATGACATTCCCGGTTTTTCGATTTTAAGCACCAGAAGAAAATAAATGAACAACAAAGTTGAACACTCACCTGTTTTTGTCAAAAAATCACGACCCCAGAGACAGAGCCACATATGGCTGGAAGCCCCCCAGAGGATTTAAGCGGCAGAGCCAATGGCTCTGTCTCTGTAGTTTCCGTACCGTGTATAAGGGACGTTTTTCCAGATCCCGGCTATATAATTTAAGCCGAGCTGCCGTTTCCACACTACAAAGGCCAGTCGAATAAGAGAGCAGATGATAAAATACTCGATATGACAAAAAGACAAGTGCGTTTTAATGTTTCGAGCCAACAGCTTCTCTCTAACATAGCTGATTAAGATTCACATCCATAATATATCAGTTATAAATGACTTTTGGCAACTGTCAGACACGATATTGGTCGAGCCGTGGTTCGATTGACAAACTTCGACGTTACAAAATGAGCTAGACCGATCCAGGATTGGTGACATTACAGGCGGCGGCTGGAGTACCTAACTATGGATTCCTGACATTGCTCATACCAGTAGGACCTAGCACCGCAACATTCTTACCGATCCTCCAGCTGTTCACCCATATACATTTACGATTAGCAAACCATGTTTGGGAGACAATTTTGTCTAAAAGATATTTGCAGAGTGGGACCTTTCAAGTTTAGATCATGGAAATATTTTACTAAATAACATGTAATATGGAACAAGTGACGTTTGTAAAAACATCCGTTTCCTTAACAAAAGTAGCTACAGAACCTTGTGTATGCCTATGGGTGCGTTCCATTGGCTACTCCGAGTGTGCCTAACAATGTTCGGAACATGTTCTGCTTGTTCCCGGAGAAAAGGTGGAGCAAACAGAACAGTGACGTCACTAGCATGGTTACTGTCGATTTCAACTGCGGCGTGTTGAAATAAATTAACGTTTCTAATCAAACCGTATAATAAAAATCAAATTATTTCAGCAAATAGATCTATTAGTAAATAATCCATCTTAAGACCATAAATGACAAATAAACGACAATCAACAGGTGGTCAAGGTTTATTTCTAGACTGGCCTGCAGAGTTTTGTCTGCGTTTTAGACATTCCCCCACGTGTTCTGTTCCGGGAGCATTCCATTCGGCATGAATTGGACAAAACAATTGGAACAGTAACGGACAGCCCAATGGAATGTACCCTATGTTTCAGAGCAACAGACAAGGCGTGAAAAAAAAAATTATACCAATTATGTGTGTACTTATTAAAAGACGATTTCAATGAGAAACCACAAAATACGGTTTGGAAAATAATTATGAAATTTCTCACACCACAAGTGACCATAGGCTTGCAAAGATCATTTTTCTAGATCTGTTCTAATAGGAATTTACCGTCTATTTCCGCTGTTGGATTGCTGGACCAATAAGAGTACAAGTTTTCACCCAGCTTCTCCCCGGAACGTAACTTTGAGTCGCTGTGTTTAAGCGTGTCTGATTTAGCCAGGGCGCGCGCCCACTTCTCTGAGTATCTCGTGAGTTCTCGTGAGATTTTCAATGGCGGTGATCCGTGTAGAGCCCTAAAATGTGAATAATACAAGGATTATGAGTGTTAAGGTCGTTTAATCAAAAACAGCATCGTAAAGTTCTGTGTAGCCGTACAGTTAAAAACAAGCGGCAGAATTTTACGAGATTTGGGTTTCCAATAAAAAGCGACGATAAATTGTTGCGGTGGTGATTAAAATATGTTGGCGTTAATGTAGAATAATTCTAATGGGTATTTACTATTGTCGTACATTTTCGACAAATGTCGACAATTTCCTAATCTTTTTTTAGCAACAGTATTGCTAAATATAGCAACAGTATTGCTAAATATTACTTCCCTTTGTAAATAAAATTCCCCGAATACACCCCGAATATCTTTTTCTGGTATGATTCCCCGTTTAACAGCAATTTTCAAAGACATTTTTCGTGTAATTTTATATGCTTTTGATTGATATCATCAGTTTGTAAGTGATTATAAACGTTGATTTTAATGAAACTGCCTATTTAGGAAACTAATTGTAGTTTGTATAATTCTCGTTTCTTCCCTTGGTGCTGGCTGGCTCAATAGAACGAGAAACCCTACAGTAGAAGACACATACATGTATTCTATTGAAATCTATGATGTGGTTATCAAACGCCTATCGTTTTAGAACGACGCGTGGATCAGATCATCATTGTTCAGACTTTCGCACTCGATTTTCATCACTTCTTCGCCGGCGATCCTTATTTAAATGTGCAAACTCGTTGTCAGGTAATTGTAACGTGGTTTGATCCGTGATTTGATCCTTTCTTTTAGATTCTTTTCCCATTTAAGTCCTTAGATTCAATATGCAATCAAGAAGAAGTGGTATAAGGAAGCTGTTATAAACTATAACAAGAGTACCATGGTCACAATATACGCCGCCACTTATAAAACTTGAGACAAAAAAATGACATTGACAAGGATTTATAAATATTCACACAAAAACCTGTAAAAAGTTGTGTTCACAAAAAGATTTTTATAAATATCCAGTCAAAAACCTGGAAGGAATTGCGTTCATGAGGCTGAAATATCATTTAGCCCCAGAGACTAAGGTTGAAGGGGGCATAACTCAGGCAAAAATCAATGTACCATAAAATCCTTACTTCATGCACATCTACCAATTTAGGTAATAACATCCACCAAGTTTCATTAGGATCCAGTCAGAATCTTAGAAGAAGTTGTGTTGACAAGGCTGCAATTTCAATCAGCCCCAGAGACTAAGTTTTAAGGGGGCATAACTCTGGCAAAAATCAATGAACCATAAAATCCTTCCTTCATGCACATCTACCAATTGAGGTGATAATGTTGACCAAGTTTCATTAAGATCTAGCCAGAAACATAGGAGGAGTTGCGTTGACAAGGCTGCAATTTCAATAAGCCCCAGAGACTAAGTTTTAAAGGGGCATAACTCAGGCAAAAATCAACGAACCATAAAATCCTTCCTTCATGCACATCTACCAATTGAGGTGATAACATTGACCAAGTTTCAAGAAGATCCAGCCAGAAATTTAGGAGGAGTTGCGTTGACAAGAAAAGTGGACTAACGTACGGACGGATGGACGGATGGACGGACGGACGGACAGACGGAGAAGATGACGCCAATATACGTCCGCCTCCGGCGGCGTATAAAAAGATTAAGTACAATTTTGTCTTTAGAATTTGCATTACTTTTTACAAATAGCGATGTTCAATTGGTTACTAGGTAAAGGGTTAAAATGGTGAAAGTCATACGAAATCACAACTGATATGTTATCATTTGCCAACTTCTGAAAGTCTAATACAACGTTTGGGTTTTAGTTATAAGCATATGATTAGATATGGGCTACGGTACCCTTCATTTGGGGCATTGACTTCTTTTGGGAAAGAAATAGTGCGTTCGAAAGCATGAGGGTACTTAGAATTACCTTTATATATTTTCAATTTTTGCGGATAAAATGTACATATGTGGATTTTATCGTGTTCCTACACATATAAGAATGATTTTGATATAGGTTTTAGAGAGTGCACGAACTTATTTCTGGCACTGTCAACATTGGTTTCAGAGGCATAAATTTCAAACTAGGAAATAAAGAGGTTTTATTTTTAAATAAGCACGCAGTAATTTAACAAAATATCTCTCATATGCGCACAAAGGTCATATCATTTCACATCAGACGATGGGTAAACATGTTTTTGATAACAAGTTTTGATTAGATTGTTCAATGCTTGTGTTTCATAGAGCTAAAAGAAAGTAACAAAACTAGATTGTTCAAAATGTGTGGTTCTAGAAGCAAAGAAAGTAAAATTACATGTTTGCCATTTGAGAAAGGGTAAAAGGAAATGGGAGAACATTCTAACTTAGCATGTCACAAGCAATTAAAATTTTCCTTCTTCCCAACAGATCTAAATTAACAAAACATTGATTACTCCAAAATATTTCGTATTTCTAAAAATAGATTTTGAGCTAAAAATAGATTCTGATAAAACCCATTTTCCAAAAATAATGCAAATGGCTGTCAAACCTGAATTTCTTGTAATATCAAGTACAAGTTTCACTAGATTTTTCAATATGTGTTGCTCTTAAAGCAATTACAAAGTAACTAGAAAGCTGAACATACATTCATATAAGATCTATTAGTTACCAAGCTTTGCAACAGTCTTTATTAGAGTGAATTGGCTGTTAGAGTGAAAAAAAAAGTCACAATTAGCAATTTTGTCAAATTGAAAGGCATATAACTGATGATTCTATATTCCTATCTAGCTAAGAATCACACTAAAGCAAGATTCTAACTTCACCTACATCTTGTTTAAGTTTTGACCTGATTATTCAATAATTATTTGTGGGTGTAAAAATTGTAAAATCAAAGTCGAAAACAACAATTTTGTCAAATTCAAGGGCAGATAAATCATGATTTAAGATTCATATGAAGCTGAAAATTACACCAACACAAGATCTTATGGCCAGTAAGATAATGTGAAAGTTTTATGTTGATTGGTGGATATTTATGGTTGTTTGAGTAAAAATAAGGTCAAAAATAGTACTTTTGCCAATTTCAAGGGCACATAACTCAAGACGTAATATTCAGATCAAGCTGAAAATTGCACACAGGCAAGATCTTATCAGCACCAACATTCTGACTAAGTTTTGTTTTGATTGATCAATATTTGTAGTGGCTAGAGTGAAAACAAGTGAAAACAGCAGTTTTTTAATTCAAGGGCAGATAACTCCAGACTTTAAGGTTCAATCAGAATTAATTGAAGGAATCTGATAGAGGACCACATAAGGATCATTCCTGTGAAGTTTGATTGAAATCCATCAAGTAGTTTCTGAGGAGAAGATTTTTAAAGAAAAAGTTGACGACCGGACGCACGGACGGACGGACGGACGGACGCACGCACGACGGACACAACGCCATGACAATAGCCCGCTGGCCTGAAGGCCAGCGGAGCTAATAAAAACCAAAATCTAAACACATTTAATGTGTTTATGTCCAAAATGCAGATACTTTTTTGCTTTGAGTGGTGGCCGCCATATTGGAATTTTGCAAGTTGGGGTGGGATAAGGGAAAATCATAATTCTAGTAAACCTCTGGACGAATTTCTGTCATATTGCACATATAGATGTCTAATATACTACTCAAAATTTCCTAAGGATCACTTCTTCAAATATTGATATTTCTTACACAATTTCAAATATTACCCTGTAAATTACTTTGCTTGGTAGAATAACCATTTATGGATATTAATTTGTATGTCTTCATGTTGAGTTGCTTTGGATAAAACAGTCACGAGGCATGCGAAAGAGGTTCCCATAAAAATGAATGTTTCTATAGATATGGCGAAAATTCGGATTTTTGTCCACATCACGAATTTTCCACTATTTCTTTTCAAAAACAGCGTAAGGTCTACGAGGGACAATCCCACTACCCTTTACAATGACATGGAATGTTTCATCTGTTTTTCCTTGTGTTTGTAAGGCAGATTCCGGAACCCCATTAACCATCTTGTCCAAAGTGTGTAAAGCGCATCCTGCATTCGCAGAGAGGATTAAACTTTTGACATATGGATCGTTTAAAGCACAGATAACACGATCCATGGTTAACTATTGCGCTAGAGTGCCATACCCTGTAGTATCGGTCATATGAATGACGTCACTGACGTACCGTAATTTTGGAAATCGGCGTTTTTGTTGATACAAAACGATGGAGTTACTTACAAATAATGCTTAACCTCTTCTTCAGTATCTAAACTCTCATTCTAGATACCATTCAGCAATCATAGTGTAGTTACCAAGAGCATGTATGTCACCCTTTCTCCATCGTCAGATACAGCTAAAGACCCAAAGCTACTCATGTCTGATACGGCTATTCTCAGCAAGTTTCTATGCATGCGTTGGTGTGAAGTCTTCTCAGAAGCCTTCAATGAATTTCTGTTTGTCTTTTTGCAATTGCAGTACATGTTGGTGAACATGAGCTGTGGTCAGACTTTCTGACTTTGTTCAGTTCCATCACGCGTCTGTTCATTGGATGCTGCCAAATAACCATGTGTCGGAAAAAGGCACAAATTGTGTTTTTATCTTCCAGTGGGTTCATTCAGTATTTTTATAGTATGCATCCACCAAAACTTTACCATTGCAAGAATGTATGATGGTAATTATGGTTTTCAAACAGACCGCACATGAGCTTATCACTAATTCTGTGACTTTGATTTACCGATATACCATTGTCTAAGACTCAAAACTTATAGGAGTCATCAGATATGAACCAATAGTCAAAATTCAATCTCAACAATATGCAACATGGAGAATTTATGATCTCTAAGACAAGCTTAAACATGAATTGTTCTCTGTACCAATGCGAGCAGTTAGATATTGCACAGGTAGTCTTAAAGACCATTAAAAGGCCACAGAGGACTACATAATACTTGAAAATATTGTAAAAGCACAAAAAACGAACATTTCATTGTTTTGTATAAAGTTGTAAGTTTTGGCCTATCTACGATCATTTTCATTTTAGGGGTACCCCTTTTCTATGCCACGAAACTATCGATGAGAAAATTGAAACAAAACAATTATGATTGAATCTTATTCAGAGGTCATAGCGCTAACATTCAAACTACTTTGCACGTTGGTTGGGAATTTTGTACAAAAGATATCGACATTTAAAAAAGTGATCCTCAGCAAAATTTGAGTACTATATAATGTACTATCAGACAGAAGTGTTTGTCACCCCAATTTCTAAAGTTGCCATTAGGCGTATTCTACCTTAAGCAATAAGACATGACTATAGGCATGACTATATTCAGTCGTAGTTTACGAAAGAGAAAAGTTACAAAAACATCCTGAGAAAAGGATCAAATGAGGGAGTCATGAAGCCAAAGCATTCCTCGGGAAAGGGTTAGAACATTACCAAACGGCAATAGATCTATTTTAGAATGGTCCAAATTGAAAGATCTTGCGGGTCTCAGACAATTTGAAGTATGTGAAATTTTACATTTTTGGTGTTTTTGTACACAGAAGACATGTTTTCCAAAGACATAATAGTGTAGAAAGTCAGAGTCATTGTGTGGTAATGGGTTAACGCTGTATTTCAATTATCACCCTCCTTTTCGCTATATCAAACTGTGTCAACGAGCATATTTTCCTTGTTTGGATAAAAAAAAAGTTAAAGTTGTCATTGCACAGAAATAAGAATTCTCCTATACCTAACGATAAATGACCTGGCAGAGCATCTCATTCGATTAGCATTGGCTGCTCTGCCAGGTCATTTCTCGTGAGGTATACCTTGCACCGAAATAAACAAACTCTTACCTTAATTCATTATGTTTGCTCAAACAATCTTCCACAAATGGACTATATTTAGTTCCACAGCACCCCATAGTGATGAAAAGTCCTCGGCGTCTGCGTTTTTATTAGTCAACTTAAGATTGAATTCTGTAACTATTATCAAAATGGCAAAATTTTAGTGTGGTCAAATTCAAAAGATGTTGCAGACGACAAAAAAGATGTTGATAGAGATTCGAATTCATGAACATTGTAGCATAGAAATCATCGAGAGAAAAGAAGAAATTGGTGATCTCTATATTCCACATTTTATAAATTACATGACACTTATTTCGCCACCTAGACCTACAACTTCTTTCAAATATAACTATTCTTAAATTATGTCCTTTCTAAGACGTTAAACACGTATTACACTGATAATAGCAATGTATCATCACAAGATCACAAATAGGGAAATAATTTTGTCATTTTTAGGTTTTAAAAGAAAATCACAAAATACATAAACCTATAGATGTTAAAAATAGATGTTATATACAAAATAAACATAATATTACTCATCGAGTTAGATCAATAAAACACTGTCATTCTTTTGTGGTTGCAAAACCCTAAGATATTGTCGCTTTTCAACGAAAACACCTCATAACTGGTAGCTTGTTTGAAGCTGCAGTTACGAGTTTTTACGAGTTGAAAAGCATTGATATGTGACCCGTCATGCTAAATGGGAGATGAGCAGAGTGTCAATTCTAGTCAGTCTGCGCAGCCCGCACAGACTGACAAGGCCCGAAACTCCTTACTCTAACGTATTTTTTTAGATCTGAATTGTTGTTTAGATCTAAATTGTTGTTAAAAATAACCCTAACTTACTCATTAGTATACATTTTTAATTTCCAAATGCGACCTTTAATTACCGTTTGCTAAACCTGATCCGTTTTCTCAAAATGTAGTTTTATGGACTTCCAAGAAGGCCCCTTTTAGCATGATAGGTCCCAATCGTTTTATTGTTACACAGAAGAGATGCACAGGTTTTGTGACACAATAAATATTCCTTAACATGTTAAGAAGACGCAAACATAACAATTCAAAGAAAACTTACGCACTTATTTACCCTTTCCCAAACAAGACCTTATTTTGACGTCCCTTATAGATTATGCTTAGGAAAACATTGAGACAAAAGAAGAAAATGCTGATAATCAGCATTTTCTCCTTTTGTCTCAATATTTTCTGTGCTATTTAATACACAAATACCCCCTTTATCAACATGCATCGTGTCGTCTGCAGCAGCTTTTTAATAGGACTGGTCTAAAAAGTTGCCTTTTGGGAAAAGATTAAAGATATGATCTACAGCAGCATTAAATTAAGTTCTAAACTCCCTTACTTCAACTTTTTACCGAGAAGTAGAAATTTGGAATTTCCCAATTCCAAGGCTGCTGTAGGCGACTAACTATATGTGACAAAGTTATGATCTTTGCAGGCCCTCAACATGACACACAAAATGTTGAAATAAAAGAATAACCATCATTTTCTTCTTTTGCAGCAATTTTTTTCCAAGTCCTTTTTGGGGGCACAAAAGCAAGTCGTCTTTTGGAAAGGGCCATATGCACTATGTCAAAAATTTAAACAAAGGTTGTGAAAATATTAAGGCAAAAGGAGACAATGTTGACAATCAGAAATTTCTCTTTTCTCTTAATATTTTCTGTGCCGTATTATATACAAATTCTGTCTTTACCAACAGCCCTTGTTGTCTGCAGTAGCTTTCAAATTGGAGCAGTCCAAAAATTCGCCGTCTGGAAAAAGGTAAATAATTCAGTATTCAGCGAGGCGTTTTATATCACTTTTACAAATCTTGGTTTTTACCAGCGTTTAATTAACCCATTACCACACATTGACTCCTTATGACTCCCTACAAGAAAATGGCTTTGCAAAACATTGTGGAAAATGAAGAAATTACTTGTGACAAGTAATTTCTCCATTTCCCACAATGTTTTCTACCCCAAAGCACCAAAAAATTTAAATGACATTCATTTGAAATTGTCGTCTGTGACATCTTTGATCTTGAAAAAGTCGAAAAGTTTGTTGTTTGGGGAAGGGTTAAGGCTGGAGTTACGCTTCAAGAATTACAGACACTTTTTATTTTTGATTTCATAAGGAGCAAAACTTTCCTTGAACCTTTCCCAACCGGCAAAATTTAGACTGTACATTTGAAAGTTGTCGCAAACAAAGAAATAGATGTTCATACAGATGATATAAATTTGAATACAATAACATTAAAGTGATATCGAGGCAAAAAGGTGAGAAAATGGTGAAAATCGTCATGTAGGCCTACATTACAGAATCGTTGGAAATATCAAAAACGTATCACGTGATTCCAAGCCATGCTAGAGTAAGTTCATATGAAATTACTTGCCCTTAAAATGGTTCTGTATTAACCATTGCCTAAACGGCATCAATTTAGAACTTAACTAATTGAAAGCTACTGTAGAAAAAAATGGTTTTGGTAAATTTATACATCATTTTGGTGTACAAAAAAGCACAAAAAACAAGAAGTGTTTGTGAAACACCAATGCGCCCGAAATGGCTATTTTGGAGAAAAGGCCAATGTAAAGTTTCCGAATGACGGACAGACAGAGAGACAGATGGACAACTGTTAAATCATATGCCCCCGATCTTTCGATACAGGGCATAAAAATGAGATAAAAGGAGAAAATGCTGATCATAAGCATTTTCTCCTTTTGTCTAAATGTTTTCGCAAGTAAGTTCTTTTAGGGACGCAAAAACCAGGTTTTGTTTCAAATGTTTGGGATATTTTATGCTCTAAAATACTTCAAAGCTAAATTATCAAACATCTCAAAGATTTGCAGATAGATGGGGCAGAGAACAAAGACAAGACTATGAACCTAATAGCTCTTGCACTAGATAATAGAAAAATCTGAGATTACTTATAATGCTTATCCGATTTTCTGGGCATTGCTTTGAAAATGGTTACATCATTTAACCCATTCCCAAATGACAAAAAGTGAGGGTGTTCCAATTAAAAAGCTGTTGCAGACGACAAAATGGATCATTATAATGATTGGTTTTATTTACAATTCAGTAAAGAAAGTGTTTGTCACAAAATAAAAACTATCATACATTAAGCCCCCTTTTCCCATGACAGATTTTTTGTACACACATTACAGAATATGGTCTAGAACATCTCATTTATCACATAAGCACAAAATTTCATTAAATTATGTCCATTGGATGAAGAGAAATTAGAGAAAATCTAATTTTTACATTAAGGCCCCTTTTTCCATGACGCAGCCTCAAATTAAGAAACATAGAAAAAGGTCCCTAGGGATTATGCCAGGGAGTTCACATGTGAAGTTTCATTGAATTTGGTCCAAGGGTTGCTGTGATATGGCTGTGGACGGATGGACGGACAGACAGACAGACTGACGGACGGACGAACACCATGGCGACTATATGCTCCCCCAAAATTTTTTCGGGGAGCATAAAAATAAAATCGAAAATGGCAGTTTTGTCAATTTCAAGGGCACATAACTCATGATGTAAAATTCAGATCAAGCTGAAAATTAAACCAAGGCAAGATCTTATAGTCACCACAATTCTGTACAAGTTTTTTCTTGATTGGTCAATATCTGTAGTTGCTAGAGTGAAAACCAAGTCAAAATAGAGTCGAAAATGGCAATTTTGTCAATTTCAAGGGCACATAACTCATGATGTAAAATTCAGATCAAGCTGAAAATTACACCAAAGCAAGATCTTGTAGTCACCATCATTCTGTCCATGTTTTGTAATGATTGTTTAATATTTGTAGATTTTAGAGTAAAAATAAAAAGTCAAAACCAGTTATTTTTGACATTCAAGGGCAGATACCTCAGACTATTCTAATTCAATCCAAATTCTTTGAAGGAATCTTCAGAGAGGGTCACCCAAGGATCATTCTTGTGAAGTTTGATTGAAATCCATCAAGTAGTTTCTGAGAAGAAGATTTTTAAAGAAAAGGTTTACGGACGGACGCACGCACGACAGACACACCGCCATGACAATAGCCCGCTGGCCTGACGGCCAGTGGAGCTAATTATCATGCAGACAATGAAGCATGGAAACAATGAGAGAAAAGAAGAAAATACTGATTATCTGCATTTCTCTTTTCACTAATTGTTTCAAAAGCATTCTGCAATAGGCAAGTCGAGGGTGGGTACTGTATGAGTGATTTCGTAATGCCACTGACGAATAATTGTTAACGAGATTTACATGAAATACTTCACCAATTTCACATTAAAAACAGCAGGGTTATTCCTTTCCAAACAAGACCTGGTTTTGAGGTCCCCATTAGAAAGGTTCCTAGCTCTATAGGACAAATATTGAGGCAAAAGAAGAAAATGCCTCAATATTTTCTGTGCTATACCATACACAAATTCTATCTTCATCAACATCCATTTTGGCATCTGTAGCTGCTTTCATAACAGAACAGTCATTTTTTGCAGTTCAGAAAGGGTTGAAAATTTCAATGTTTTTGCATAAAAACAGCAGGGTTAATCAAATCTACTAGAAACTCAGTGTTTTATTCACAAAACATTTACTTTGAAATTTTGTACAAAATAATCACACAATCGCAATTTTCTTACACAAAACCCTTTGCTAGTGTTCAACTAATTTAAAAAAAAAATGCTCCATAAGTTTGTTTTAGCAATAAGTTACTGGTTAAAATAAAACTTTTTGCATTGAAATATCCTCTGAAGTAAAACAAACACTTCAGAAAGCCTAAAATCTATTCCAATTACTTGATGGTACGAGTTCAAACTATCAAAATGAAACAGTCCAATTCAATTTGCCATTTGGGTAGGGTAACCCTTTCCCAAACAAGACCTGGTTTTAACGTCCTTAGTAGAAACAAGAGGGCCGTTGGCCCTAGGTCGCTCACCTGAGATGGGGTTTTATAACAGATCAGATTTCTTACAGGTAATGCAATAAAGGGTCAAAGATCATATGAACGCCGCTATGCGATTTCAAACCATAGAAAACCCAGAAAACTACCTTAGTGCAATATCATATGTAACTCAAATATGAAGTTTCATCCAATTCGGCTATGTGGTTATGGAGAAATTGCTTTGGACAGATGGAATTAAAATAAAACATACAGACTGACAAACAAACAGAAATTTACAAATTGACCTAGATCTATGACCTTGAACCTACCTAAATATATATTTCAAATAGAACATCTACTCATGATAAAGAACACATTTACCCATACATTTTTTAAATCCATGCATAACTGTAGATGCTATGCCCCTGATAAGCAGATTTTTACAAGAAGTCCCCTTTTTCTGTGACAAGGTTTCATATTGAAAAGCAAAGAAAAGTACCTCTTAGCAATATCATAAGCAATGCAAATATTAAGTTTTGTCAAATTTGGCTCTGCAGTTATTGAGAAATTGCTTCTGACAGATTTCGTGTAATTTCTCTTTTTCTGTTGCCATGACAACCAGAGTTGTTTTTTTTATAAATTGCAATTTTATAAATTGCAATTCTGTTAGCAATTTTTTAAATGTGACCTCCTAAGGAATATTTCTGCCTAGTCTGGTGGAAATTAGCCTGTTAGTTTAGGAGGAGATATCATTCAACGATGTCATTGAGATTTGGTGGAAAATCTCCTTTTCTGTTGCCATGGCTACCAGAGCTTTTAAAGGATTTCAATTCTTTTAGCATTAAAGAGGACCTCCTAAGGAATATTTTTGCCAAGTTTAGTTGAAATTGGCCTGGTAGTTTAGGAGGAGATGTCGTTCAAAGATAGTATTGAGATTCAGTCAAATTTCTCCTTTTCTGGTGCCATAGCAACCAGAGTTTTTTATGGATTTCAATTCCTTTAGCAATTCTGGAAGGGGGTCATCTAAGGAACATTCCTGCCAAGTTTGGTTGAAATTGGCCTGGTAGTTTAGGAGGAGATGTCGTTCAAAGATGGTATTGAGATTCAGTCAAATTTCTCCATTTCGGTTGCCATGGCAACCAGAGTTTTTTATGGATTTCAATTCTTTTAGCAATTCTGGAAGGGGGTCATCTAAGGAACATTCCTGCCAAGTTTGGTTGAAATTGGCCTTGTAGTTTAGGAGAAGATATCATTCAAAGATAGTATTGAGATTCAGTCAAATTTCTCCTTTTCGGTTGCCATGGCAACCAGAGTTTTCTATGGATTTCAATTATTTTAGCAATTATGAAAGGGGGTCACCAAATGAACATTCCTGCCAAGTTTGGTTGAAATTGGCCAAGTAGTTTAGGAGGAGATGTCATTTAAAGAAATTGTTGACGGACGACGCACGACGGACGACGCACGGACGCCGGACAAAAAGTGATCACAATAGCTCACTTGAGCACCTTGTGCTCAGGTGAGCTAAAAAACACTGAAAAACATTGAGGCAAAAGTACAAAATGCTGATAATCAACATTTTTTTCCCTTTGCCTCAATATTTTCTCGGCAACAATTCATACAAAACCTAAGTATTTGCACATACAATTTGTCCTTTGCAGTAGCTTTCAAATTGGACAACCTTAAAACATTGACATTTGGGAAAGGGTTATAAACACTGTAAACAAAGATGCTGAGTGTACCGGTGACCAAAAAGAAAACAATGACCAGCATAATCTTTTTTTCCCCACAATATTTTATCCTCATTCTTATAGAAATATATACCATAATAAATATGCTTTGAAGCACACCAAGTGAATATTCATAAATACAACCAAAAATCTAGTATGATTAATTCACTTCAAAACATTGTCAATAAATATTATATAACAATTTACTTGTGATTCTTTTTTTTTCTTTTATGTTTTACAAGTTGTACCAATAGATTTTTGTATTTCAATAAATTGGCAAGTGTTGTCCGCAGACAACGTAGCTTGTCTATACAAGAGCTTGTCACAAACAAGTTAGAGTTGTCCGCAGACAACGTAGCTCGCCTATACGAAAGCTTGTCGCCAAAAAAGGAGTCCAATGTCAGGTCAAGGTCACTAGGTCAAAGATCATGGGCTCAAGGTCAAGGTCATGAAATAGAGGTATCCATATTTGAAATATCAAGACTCCATCTGTAATAATACATGAGATATAGGCCAGATTTAAACTTTTAAAAATTAAGTCAAACTTCAGTCAAGGTTACTAGGTCAATAGTTATGGTCTCAAATAAAAGATCTCAGCAAGAGGTATCTATGTGTGAAGTATCAAGGCTGTAATAGTGCCCGAGATATAGACCAGGTTAAAGTTTTTGAAGATGCGACACTGACAACGGCATGACACGACACTAGGGCTTAGACTTTAGCTCCCTGGACATAAAGTTCCGGCTCCATAAAAATTGCCCTCTGGAATGTCATATTCAATATCCCTGGCTTTGATGCCTTTTAATACAAAACACAGGAAAAAGATACTGATAACAAGAGGGCCAAGATGGCCCTGTATCGCCCCACTGGCTTTTAGACATTTAGACTACAAACTTCTTCAAAGAATACAACAGAGGTCTATCCAAAGAAGATTCATGCTACACCAGAATGAAATCCAATAAGTGATTAAGGAGCAGAAATGTTTTTAAAATTTTCTTAAAATTACACTATGTTTCATATAGCGAAAAATAAGCCTAGCCCACAGTGACCAAGCTTTTCATCCGATCGTGAAGCAATTTGGAAGAGATTCATGCAAGGAAGATTCCAGTGAAGTTTGGTTGAAATTGGTCCTGTAATTTTGGAGAAGAAGATTGTTTACAATTTTTCGAAAATTCAATTTAATTAAATTTATTAACATTTAAGTTCTACACGGAAATTATTTTGTTTAAAGGAAATAAGGAGATTCATGCAAGGAAGATTCATGTGAAGTTTGGTTAAAATTGGTCCAGTAGTTTTGGAAAAGAAGATTTTTCGAAAAATTTAATTTAATCAATCAAAATTTAAGTTCTGCACAGAATTTATTTTTTTGAAGGAATTAAGAAGAGAATCATGCAAGGAACATTTCTGTGAAGTTTGGTTGAAATTGGTCCAGTAGTTTTGGAGAAGAATTTTTAAAGATTTTTCCAAAATTTAATTTAACTAGAACTGTCGCAAAGCGGACAAATATCCCCCACTTGCGCCTTGTCACTGAAAAAGTGCTGTAGGTCTACTGGACTTAGAGCACGGAAACAGATTTTAAACAAAGTCTGATTGTGACCTTGACCTTTGACCTTGGTGACCCAAAACAATAGGGCACCTCCTTGGGTCATGGGAAACAACTGTGTAAAGTATCATGATCCTAGGTCAACCGATTCTTGACTTAGAGCATGGAAATGGATTTTAAAGAAAGTCCCGA
Source organism: Fragum sueziense (assembly GCA_963680895.1). Lineage (NCBI taxonomy): Eukaryota > Metazoa > Mollusca > Bivalvia > Cardiida > Cardiidae > Fragum > Fragum sueziense. Next base: position 39,187,129 of record OY804608.1, on the reverse strand, counting down.
TTGTGACCTTGACCTTTGACCTTGGTGACCCAAAAACAATAGGGCACATTCTTGGGTCATGGGCAACAACTGTGTAAAGTTTCATGATCCTAGGTCAACCGATTCTTGACTTAGAGCAGGGAAACAGATTTTGAACAAAGTCTGATTGTGACCTTGACCTTGGTGACCCAAAAACAATAGGGCACCTCCTTGGGTCATGGGCAACAGCTGTGTAAAGTTTCATGATCCTAGCTCAACCAGTTTTTGACTTAGAGCACGGAAACAGATTTTAAACAAAGTCCGATTGTGACCTTGACCTTTGACCTTGGTGACCCAAAAACGTTAGGGCACCTCCTTGGGTCATGGGCAACAACTATGTAAAGTTTCATGATCCTAGGTCAACTGGTTCTTGACTTACAGCACGGAAACAGATTTTAAACAAAGTCCGATTGTGACCTTGACCTTTGTGACCCAAAAACAATACGGCACCTCCTTGGGTCATGGGCAACAACTGTGTAAAGTAACATGATCCTAGATCAAACCTTTCTTGAGTTAGAGCACGGAAACGAAAAAGTCTACGGACGGACGACTGGACGGATGGACGGACGGACGGACGGACTGACAGACAGACAGACATGGTGAAACCAATATACCCCCCTCTGCTTCGTAGGTGGGGGGTATAATTAATTTAAATTTAAGTTATACACAGAATTTATCTTTTTGAAGGAATTAAGAAGAGATTCATACAAGGAAGATTTCTGTGAAGTTTGGTTGAGATTGGTCCAGTAGTATTGGAGAAGAAGAATTGTTAAAGATTTTTTGAAAATTTAAATCAATTAAATTAATTAAAATTCAAGTTTTGCGCGGATTTTATTCTTTTGAAGGAATTTGGTAGAGATTCATGCAAGGAAGATTTCTGTGAAGTTTGGTTCAAATTGGTCCAGTAGTTTTGGAGAAGAAGAATTTTTAAAGATTTTTCGAAAATTTAATTCATTTAAATTAATTAAAATTGAAGTTATACACAGAATTTATCTTTTTGAAGGAATTAAGAAGAGATTCATACAAGGAAGATTTCTGTGAAGTTTGGTTAAAATTGGTCCATAAGTTTTGGAGAAGAAGAATTTTTAAAGATTTTTCAAAAATTTAAATCAATTGAATTAATTAAAATTCAAATTCTGCGCAGATTTTTTTCTTTTGAAGAAATTTGGTAGAGATTCATGCAAGGAAGATTTCTGTGAAGTTTGGTTGAAATTGGTCCAGTAGTTTTGGAGAAGAAGAATTTTTAAAGATTTTTCGAAAATTTTATTCAATTAAATTAATTAAAATTCAAGTTCAGCACAGATTTTATTCTTTTGAAGGAATTTGGTAAAGATTCATGCAAGGATGATTCGTGTGAAGTTTGGTTGAAATTGGCCCAGTAGTTTTAGAGAAGAAAATGTTTGAAAATTGTTTACGCACGCACGGACGCACGCACAGACGCACAACGGACACAGGGCCATGACATAAGCCCCACTGGCCTTCGGCCAGTGGAGCTAAAAAAGGAATAAAATGTTGATGACCATTATTTTCTCCCTGTTCCTAAATGTTTACTGTGCAATATAATAACACAAATTAAAGATTTCATACAAAATATTCAAAGACCCTTAATAATCTACCACTCAGTGTTTGATAAAAAATCACACACAAATGAATTACAAAATACCAAATTGTGGAAACAAAGTCCCAATCACATTTGAAAATGCCAGTAAATATTCAGTCTGATCAGGACCCACGCTATTTTCTAACCACTTCTGTATTATTTGCAACAACCCTCAGAGATAAGTCTAGCTCATGATCAGACTATGGGTAAAGACTGACCTGGATCTATGTACAGTCAAGGGACATAATTATTCGCCACCCAGCTAATTTTTGCATAAATTTTACGCATAATTTTAGACTAAAACTGATGTTAAATCCTCATTTTCTTACACACCACACAATATGTGATATTATCTTAAAGTATAACCAATTGCGGACAAAATCTGTATAAAAACTTTTTTTCAAATGGCTCAGAGTCATGGTTGCTAGGCAACTTAAGAAAATAGGTGAAAATTTCTGACCAGCCTCCATAACATCGTTGCCATGGTAACATAAGTTTCACTAAAGATGTGATTAATTGAAAAATTGATCTACAATAGGTAAACTATTTAGCTATTATGTTTGCTGCAATATCCATAAAGTTTCCTTTGAAAAACAAATATTTGAAATTTGTTTTTCGTTGCAAAAATACCAAAAATGCAAAATTAACATAGGAGTGAATGGAGCGTTGCATTTTTCTCTGGTAACTTGGTCAAATTAAATTGTAGTACTTTACAAGTAGCAGTCCAATCTCATAAAACAAATTGTCACTTTTATATCTAGTATGTTGTGCATATTTTCATTTGCTTAGTTATGAAAAAAGTCACTATCTGTTGCCATAGCAACCGGTTTATGGAGGATTGGCAGATGAAATTTTCACTGATTTTTGTATGTTGCCTAGCAACCATGTCTTTGAGATATTCCGAAAGAAATTTCAAGCTGACTTTATCCATTAGTGTTTATACTTTTGAGTCATATCGATGTTTTTCTGCAAAGTGAAAGAATAAAGATTCTGTGGCAGTTCTAGTCCAGAAAATCTCTCAATTTTTCAATGAAAAATAGGTGGGTGGCGAATAATTATGTCCCATGAGTGTATGTTTCAAATGCCACAAAGGCTTAAATTATCCACAAAGTCCAGGCAATCATGGATCAAAATTAACTTACATGTGACCCACTCCTGCAAAGTGGCACATTTTGATACCCCATTGAATAAAGGCTTTGGAAAACATTGTGGAAAATGTAGAAATTGCTTGTGACAATGGCTTCTTCATTTCCAACAATATTTTCTACAGAGAGAGACAACATATCACACAATTTCAATTCCCTTGAATTTGTTGTCTGCAATATCTTAAGATTTTAGACCCATCTTAAATCTGGCATTCTAGTAATGGGTTAAAACACATCAATCACTATTAGAATTGCTAGAGCTTGTTTTCTCCTTTTCCCCCTGTATTCTTGTGATAACTTTCTCCGCAAGTTCCTGGACAGACGGTGGGTTTTCTGATGTTGTCAATTTGTCGACGATCGGTTCAATGCCGTGCTCTTGAAACGCTTTCAAATATATCGGATCTGAAAATAATTGAGCCAGGATCTGGAAAAACATCCCTTAAGGCTTTTGAGCCCAACATAGATCCAGATCAGCCTGTGCATACGCACAGTCTGATCAGGACCAATGTTGTTCTCTAATAGCTTCTACATGACCTGTAGTAACTTAAAGAGATCAGCATGAATGCATATTGAACTGCATTTGACGACAGACTGATCTTGAAACTCAAATTTCAAAAATGCTATAAGGGACATTTTTCCAGATCCTGGCTGTGACCAGTAAGCTAAAGGGACTTTCTTGAATGTGTGGAAAGTATAAATCCCAGTCGGTCTGTGTTGACAACACTGGCTGATGAGGATCAAAATGTAACATCTAGTTGACCTGCTCAACCTGATCTGATTCTCATACACAGGCCTACAGGATTTGATGAACAGTAAATGAAATATTGCATTTTGATACAAGATGTGTTTGTGAAACACAAATACCCCCGAAATGGCCATTTTAGCAAAATGTTAAGTTTTCATAGAGTACAGGGTTGATAAGGTTAAGCAGATGACCTTGAGGAAGGTCAAATTGCACGGAATAGATAGATATCATTGAAAGGAAGGTGCATACCAAATTTGAGCCTTGTATATCAAATACTTTTGGAGAAAAGGTAAATGTTAAGTTTTCTGAGTAAAATGTTAAGTTTTCGTAGAGTAAAGGGTTGATAAGGGTTAATGGATGACCTTGAGGAAGCTCAAATTTCATGGATCAGATAGAAATCATTGAAAGGAAGTTGCATACCAAATTTGAGCCTTGTATGTCAAATACTTTTGGAGAAAAGAAATGTCAAGTTTTCAGACAGACAGACCGACGGACGGACAGACGGACAGATGAACGGAAAGACATCCAGACACGAGTAAAACAATATGCCCCCGATCTTTCAATATGGGGGCCTAAAAAGCTTTTCAAAATGCAATATTTCATTTATTGTTCATCAAATCCTATGTTGTGGGTATTCCAATGGTTTGGATTTGAAATAAGATATTAGAATGTCTTTTCAAATATAGAAGAAGAAATTGTTTGACACGGGAGCTTCAAGAATATTATGTAAAGAAAGGCTTAAAATACCTTTTAACTGCTGAACGAGTGTCCACAATGCTATATGTACAAAGTTGGGATCGTCGGATTTCAGGAATCTGTCGATGTATAAAACAACGCCCTGTAGATTGTCTGTTTTTAAGGATGTTGGAATAGCTGCAAAATAAGAAAATACTCTGATGGGCAAGTTTTAAAAAAATGTGACCGTTCACTTTTTACATGCCTTGGCTTTTGCAGAGAAACATATTCAACCCAATCAAAGCTAAAAAGATGTGTTATTGTGCCTTTATACTGGGTACCAAGTTTAAAGAAAATCGCTTCACAAATAAAAAAGATATGTCATTAAAACATGTCAAAAATGTCAGGAGTGAAACGATTTTGTGTGACACTTAAGACTTTAACCAAGTTTCTAAGCTATGGTAAATAAAATACAGTGACAGGATACAACAATAAGCACTTGTAATTCATAAAACAACATGTGCATCATCATCTAGAAATTACCTTTTCATCTGATCTTCACAGGTTTAGGATGTGGAGCCTGTTTTATACAATAACCCTCTGAATTTTATGTCAGGAGTGAAACACTTTTATTTTTCAAAATGTGTTCTCATTTTTGTCTATTCAGCCAGAAATCTACCACCCAAACGTTTTTAGGAAGCCACCAACCTTTTTGCACTCTACTATTTAGTGATTCGTGGTTTACAATTTATCATATTGTGCAATATATATGCTGTCAGGAGTGAAACGCTTTTTTGGTGTCATTTTGCAAGATTGCGCACACAATTTTAGCAAAAAACTTGTGAACATTAATTTAGAATATAATTTTGGCACTGCTTAACCATTGAAAATAGTTTTTAGCCACCCTAATTCAGAAATCTGGATGATATTCTGTGAAAATAGCTGTTATTCTTAACATTTGATTGTCACACTTTGGTCACATTTTTTTTAAACCTGCCCTGATGTTCCCAACATTTTCTAGATCTAAGTTAAGATTTTTTCTAAGTACATGTACTTGATAGTCGGATTTCAGAAATCTGTCCATGTATAAAACAACGCCCTATAGATTGTCTGTTTTTAATTATGTTGGGAAAGCTGGAAAATAAGAAAATGCTCTGATGTTCCCAACAATTTCTAGATCTAAGTTAAGATTTTTTCTAAGTACATGTACTTGATAGTCGGATTTCAGAAATCTGTCCATGTATAAAACAACACCCTGAAGATTGTTCGTTTTTAACTATGTTGGGATAGTTGGAATAGAAATACATGTAGATGTTTATTTGCCAATTCTATCAAATGACACTTTTTGATGCCTCAATGAGATTTAGGTATAAGAAAACATGCTTGAAAATGAAGGAATAGCTTGTTTTTGTCTACCTAAAAATTGAAAATTCCATCTTAGAGACGATGGACCCTGAAATGCGTAGATCTATTACACAGTCTGGTAGATCATATGACAAAATTTACATACTCTATAGTCATTCTTAAGTTTTCACAATGTTTTGGAAAGCCTTTATCTTTTGGGGAAGAGTCAATGTGTGAAAATGATTTGACCTTTACCAACCATATGTTCTAAGAATGCATATCCTTATTATTTCTAACTGACAGTTTTATTTAAACTTTCAACTTCTGCATACACAGTATATCCCTTAATCTTCTGATAACCGCCCATGTTCCTTTCTTAGATAATTTCCTTTGGCACCTTTTAACTGAGACAAGTCTAAAATTTTGCCATTAAGGGTATTTGTGACAGGGTAAAACAAGAGCCGTCATAGACGGATTATGCTCCCTGAATTTAAGTGTTTGTCACAAAATAAAAATCATCATACATTAAGCCCCCTTTTCCCATGACAGATTTTTTGTACACACATTATTTATAGAATATGGTCTGGAACATCTCATTTATCACAAAAGTACAAAATTTCATTAAATTCTACCCATTGGATGAAGAGAAGTTGGAGAAAATCTAATTTTTACATTAAGGCCCCTTTTTCCATGATGCAGCCTCAAATCAACAAACGGAGGAAAGGTCCCTAGGAATTATCCCTGGAAGATCACATGTGAAGTTTCGTTGAATTTGGTTCAAGGGTTGCTGAGATATAGCTGTGGACGGACGGACGGACACACGAACGGACGGACGGACAGCATGGCGACTATATGTTCCCCCGAATTTTTTTCGGGGAGCATAAAAAGTATGCAGATAATACTACTTACATATAAGAGCTAGCTGGCCTAGAGTCCCTGCACTGTTATATTGTACTTCTGTATTTGTGGATAAGGTTGCCATGGTTACCAACTTCACAAAAACTTTCCCATCATGCATCTCTATAAGTTTGTATTTTACCTCATCTGTATAAAAAATGTTCTTATAATAACAAGTGTAAATGACGTAAGCAGACAACATAACTTGCTATAAGCTAAAGTCCTTTGTCACACAGAAAAGGTCTCTAAACTCTAAGGTCAAGGTCACAAGGTCCAAATGAAAGGTCTTGGCAGGAAGTTTACAAGTGTGAAATATAAAGACTCTATTTGTAATAGTGCACAAGATATAGACCAGGTTGAAATTTGTGTCTATATAATCTCAGAATGTGAGTTGTTAGCGAAATTATATTCCGTCTATAACCCAATTTCTAATTGAGAGAAAGGTTTATAGTAAATGTCTAACAAAAGAAAGTGTGTTTTTCTTCCCTTTTCAATCCTAACTTCTCTGTGACGTTGCATCACTTTGCTCATTTTGCTTCAATAATATGTTTGGTGTCGGGTTTGACCGAAACGAGTCGGATTTAAGATGTTTCATATGTGGTAGAGATTCCATTGTACCATCATTGTTTATGGCCAGAAGACGCCGTAGAATACACAAATTTGTTGCATAAAGGTTAGTTTGTGTAAGCCCAACACAAAATATGGCCTCATATAAGTCGACAAAGAAACATATTGATTTTTCCCCTAGAGTGTCGGGATTACCCTCCTCTACTCTATACATAGTAATTTATAATGGATACAAATCCAAATTTCACACACTTACCGTCGTCTGCCATGACTGCCAGTGCCGCTGTAACTTCCACAAGAACTGACATTTTTGTTTCAATATCTAACAAAACTCCGGCAAGTCTATCTAAACATCCATGATCAAGTAACTCCTTAAATGTAGGGAAATATAGTTGATAAATGTGTGGGTTATAGCAATGAGGAAAAATGTAATATTGCTGTAAGCTCAAATAGAACTGACATTTTTGTTTCAATATCTAACAAAACTCCGGCAAGCCTGTCTAAACGTCCATGGTCAAGCAACTCCTAAAATGTAGGAAATATAGTTGATAAATGTGTGGGTTATAACAATAAGGGAAAATGAAATATTGCTGTTAGCTCAAAAAGAAAAGACATTTTTGTTTCAATATCTAACAAAACTCCGGCAAGTCTGTCCAAACACCCATGATCAAGTAACTCCTAAAATGTAGGGAAATATAGTTTATAAATGTGTGGGTTATGACAATAAGGGAAAATGAAATATTGCTGTTAGCTCAACTAAAACAAACATTTTTGTTTCAATATCTAACTAAACTCCAGCAAGTCTTTCTAAACATCCATGGTCAAGCAACTCCTAAAATGTAGGCAAATATAGTTGATAAATGTGTGGGTTATAGTAATGAGGGAAAATGAAATATTGCTGTTAGCTCTACTAGAACAGACATTTTTGTTTTAATATCCAACAAAACTCCGGCAAGTCTGCCTAAACACCCACGGTCAAGTGACTCCTAGAATAGAGGCAAATATAGTTGATAAATGTGTGGGTAATAGCATTGAGGGAAAATGAAATGTTGCTGTAACATAAAAAGAGGGGTCTCTGAATTTCAATCTGCAATAATTATTTCATCTTTTTCAGTATTAAATTATAAGTTACTGGAATTAATACAAAATATTGCCAGTTTAACTGTTTTGTATATCATTATTATTATCACCATTATTACTACAATCATCTTTATCATTATTGTTATTATTTAACCCTTTCCCAAACAAGACTGGGTTTTGATGTACCTAATAGGAAAGGCTTGGGAAAACATTGAGACAAAAGAAGAAACTGCTGATAACCAGCAGTTTCTCCTTTTGTCTCAATGTTTTCTTTGCTATATTGTACACAAATTCCTTCCTTTTTGGCATCAACTACCGCAGCTTTTGAATTGGAACACCCTAAAATTTTGTCGTTTGGGAAAGGGTTAAAACAGAGTTACATACCCTTATACGATCTCCGACTGTTAAGTTACGTATCATTCCTGCTGCATGTTTCTGTGCTTCTGGATTTCCCGAGTCTACAACTTCATATTTCTATCATTGTTTATATAATCATATACAGAGTTACATACCCTTATATGATCTCCCACTGTCAAGTTACGTATCGTTCCTGCTGCATGTTTTTGTGCTTCTGGATTTCCCGCGTCAACAACTTCATATTTCTATCATTGTTTATATAATCATCTACATAGTTACATACCCTTATATGATCCCCGACTATTAAGTTACGTATCGTTCCTGCTGCATGTTTTTGTGCTTTTGGATTTCCCGCGTCAACAACTTCATATTTCTATCATTGTTTATATAATCATCTACAGAGTTACATACCCTTATATGATCTCCCACTGTTAAGTTACGTATCGTTCCTGCTGCATGTTTTTGTGCTTCTGGATTTCCCGCGTCAACAACTTCATATTTCTATCATTGTTTATATAATCATCTACAGAGTTACATACCCTTATATGATCTCCCACTGTTAAGTTACGTATCGTTCCTGCTGCATGTTTTTGTGCTTCTGGATTTCCAGCGTCAACAACTTCATATTTCTATCATTGTTTATATAATTATATACAGAGTTACATACCCTTATATGATCTCCCACTGTTAAGTTACGTATCGTTCCTGCCGCATGTTTTTGTGCTTCAGGATTTCCCGCGTCTACCACTTCATCACAGATATCGTGTAAAATCTCGGAGGCCAGGATCGGACCCTAGAAAATGAGTAATAAAAGATCGGACCCTAGAAAATAAGAATCAGACATGTGTGACCTGTCGCTTTAAAAGGGACCTTATGGGGAGTGAGAAAGTATCGACCCTAGTCAGTCTACGCAGTCTGCGCAGCCTGACTAGGATCTAAACTTTTCACTCTAATATACTTTTTTGAATGTAAAATTTCTTAGACCAAGATCGGACTCTAGAAAATAGGAATTATGCATATCATCACCTTGATCTTCAATAACTGTACAAAGAGAAGCTTAAATGTTCGATCACAAATTGGAAATTGAGCATCACTATGAATTTTTTACTTGTACCATTATTTAACCATATAGTTATAAATTCCCTGTTTTGACATCTATATCTTGTTGATGATAACTTCATTACATTGGCGATTTGTTTACATTTTTTGCATCAAAATATGTTTGTTTTCCATTTACATTAAAAAAATCATCTTAATTTGATTTAGATAATTATCATCTAGGAAAGCTATTTTCTGGAGTTATTATGACATAACCCATTTACGCATAATGACACCTTTTGACAATCCAAGAGGTAAAGGTTTGAGAAACTGTGGAAAATGAAGACATTGGTTGTGCCAAACAATTTCCTCATTTGCCAAAATATTTTCTACCCAGAAAGACCAAAAAAGAGTATAAATTTTAATTCACTCGTATTTGTCATTTGCAACATCTTTGAGTTTTGGACCAGTCTATTTTTTTTCTTTGTCGAGTAATGGGGTGATGAACAAATATTTCCAAAATGCCCAAAAGAGAAAAAATGTCACGGTAGTCCACCACCAATGAGATTCATGTGACGTCAAAATCTTTTGTGCAACTTGGTTAACATTCTTTACATATAGGAAAATATTCTGCAATGTCATAAACATTCAGAGGTGGTATGCTCCACAATCACGGTGTATAATCACGCGACTTAGAATTTTTGATAATCTTCAATAACATTGTCAATACTTGACCAATTTGAATTCGGTTTGAAGCAGAGAATTTGGAAAAAATGTCAGGAATAACACGGACGTCATAGATTTTTTAAATATCAAATGATAAAAAAGTTATTGAAGATAAACCAAAATTTTGGTTTATCTTCAATAACTTTTTTATCAGTTGATTTTTCAAAAATCAACCACGTTCATCTAATGCGTAACGACTGTCCACATTCTCTGCTTCAACCCGAATTCAAATCGGTCCTATATTAACAAAGTTATTGAAGATTTTTTTTTAAATTTGTGTATCACATGATTATACACTGTGACAATGTTTCAATGTCGTCTGAATGATTCTGATGTCACATGAATCTGGTTAGGGGCGAACTACCTGAAAGTCAGTTTACCTCGTTTGCTTTATGTATAGACAAGTTTCTTAAGCACGCCATTGCGGCTGCCCTCGTCTCCCGTCGTGATTGTTTTATACATTTGTGTAATGTCGTCAGGGCGCCATATTGTACAATAATACTCTGTGTGTCCACTGTAATGTAACAACATATCTGATTAAATGATTTGTTTTGGTTGAATTATTATCAAATTTATGGGTTCACCAAAATCTAGTATCCATCTTTCAGCATATTCATTTTTTATTTTTGCATTGAAGTTTTCAAATGCTTTCCTATTATCATCTTTAAAACTGGGTATTTCCATTGATATTTATACCTTGATTCTGGATTAGCATAATAATATTTAGATGTACATGTATCTCTAGAGTATCCACAAGACCTCCCCCATTTATACCTGACATGTCAGTGGGACTGATGGTATCTCTTGAAATCTACAGTAAAGATATAAATGACAACAAAATTCTTACCATCTGATGCAAGATTCCTCAAGGCAAAACAAGCCTGACATTTCACCTGAAACATAGCAAGGACTTGGGCTAAAAGAGTACACAATTTGTGATAAATTTTTACATGTGCCCCAGTACAGGCGTTTTTGTTCCCTACCCATGGGTTCTTGTGTAATCGTTTTAGCTCTTTACCAGACCATAACAAATATCAGATTAAAGTTTAATAGACATGAACAGATTTTCATAGTGACAAGATACAATTGAATTGCATACACAAGTCTTTAATTTTGTTTTTTGCTAGTAATGGGTCTTATTCTTCTATCTTTAACCCATTACCACACAGTGACTCGTTTTGATTCCCTACAATTTGATGGTTTTGGAAAACATTGTAGAAAATGAAGAAATTGCTTGTGACAAGCAATTTCTTCATTTCCCACAATGTGTTCTACACAAAATGACCACTCTTTTTTTTAAATCCATTCACTTGAAATTGTCGACCGCAACATCTTTGAATTTGGTTCAGTCTAAAATTTAATTGTTTGGGAAAGGGTTAATAATATGATGTTTAACCTACCCTCTCAGATCGAGATATCAAAAGTCGTATCAGGTTCTCTATAACATCATTACACCCCACTGCCACCATCATGGCTCGATGTTTTTCATTGATTGCCAGATTACTCAGCGCGGCCGTACAGTAATATTGTACATCATGGTCGTTAGAATGTAGAGCCTGTATTAGTATAGGGATAGCCCCATCATTGACTAGATCATTTCTGTTGGATTCTGTGAAAGATGAATGCAGTCTGGTCAGGATCTATGCTATCTTTTATGGTTGTTACAAATAGAACCTATCACTGAAGGTGACAAAAATACCCCTGCCACCACCTTTGTTCGGACACGTGTTTTTGTTGAATCAGGAGCCATAAGTCAGAAATTGTCAATCCGTTTTTTTTTATTTGGTCAAATCAGGGGCCATAACTTGAACTTGAACTGAAATTTGCGTCTTGCACATCTACAGGTTCTAATGCGCACATGTGCAATGTATGAAGCAAATCGGACAGTAACTGTAGGAGTTGTCCGGACAAGCATTTTTTTGTCAAATCAGGGGGGCCATAACTCCAAAAGTATCAGTCCGATTTTTGTGAAATTAGCGTCTTGCACATCTACAGGTGCTAATGCACACCTGTGCCAAGTATGAAGCAAATCAGACAGTAACTTTAGGAGGAGTTGTTCGGACAAGCATTTTTTGGTCAAATCAGGGACCATAACTCCAAAAGTATCCGTACGATTTTCATGAAATTTGCGTCTTCTTGCACATCTAAAGGTCACAATGAACACTTGTGCCAAGTATGAGCTAAATCAGTGTACATGTGTAGGAGAAGTTGTCCAGACAAAGATTTGGTGACAGATCAACCAACAAACCAACCAACAAGCAAACCACTGACAGGCTGATTCCAGTATATCCCCTTCAAACTTTGTTTGCGGGGGAATAAAAACAATCAAGCTTCTAGAGCAAAACTTAAATCATGATCAGACTATGTGTATTAGCAGGCTGATCTGGATCCAAGCTAGTCTCAAATGCTCAAAGGGACCTCTAATTAAGGACTTTATGACTTTGTAATGAAGTTGAACCATTTGGGCCAAGGCTTTGTTCTAAATGTGTTTTTTTTTTATTTCAGGATCTTTATTTGCAGTATTTTTAAATCAGATTAAGGTATACAGCCGATCATTAAAAAACATCACTTTCTAGCCATACAAAATGTATCAAATTAAATACACTTCACATATTAAGTTGATTCACCATGCCAGATTTCAAGATTATGCTTCAAGATGAAAATAATTTACAAATATTATTTTCATGGGCGGATCTAGAGGGGGGGTCAGGGAAGTCTGGACCCCCCTGGCATTGGCAAACATTATAACACGTTTCCGTAAAATCCATATATAGCGAAAGAAGAACTGCATCGGGTTTTATACTCCTCACAAAAAGTTAAGCAACAAAGATGCTTTTCTTTCTCAAATGTGTTTTATCACATCTAATGATCTGTGTTTTATACAATACAAAGTTGGGGTCTTATTACACAAATTACGTTAAATGATTAGGAAAATCATCAAACAATAACAAAGTAACAGATCCTCGAAAACCGTCCCGACGAAACAATGGTGCAAAACGTCACTCGCCAGCAAATCAGAATGTGTAAAAAGTTGTTTTCCGGCCACTTCAGGCCTTGATCGAGCATCAAGTACCTGGTATGACCCCTACGATGTTCAATACACGTCCGGACACACCTTGGCATCAATCAGATTTGTCTGTCTAATGTCCGTTGTGGATTGATCCTCCATTCTGTCTGCAAGACCTGATGCAGTTCATCCAGAGTCTGTGGGCGAACATGCTGACCATAGACACGCCCTCAAAGAATGTCCCATGCATGTTCTATCGAATTAAGGTCTAGAGACGTAGCAGGCCAGTCTTAATGTCTGATATTGTTGGTCCACAGAACTTCAGTCACAATTCCAGAACGATAGGGACGGGCATTACCATCCATTAACACAACAGTTGGATCTGTTTACTGTGCCAGAAGGATGATAACAGGCGTGATGATCACGTACATGCATCTTACACCAGTCATTGAACCTCGTCCGAGGACAACCAGCTCTGTTCTGTGGCAAACACTGATACCTCTCCAGACCATCAAACTCCCACGTCCATATTGGTCGTGTTCAGCGATGTTACAGTCGGCAAACCGTTCATTACCGTTTCTCCACACACGTGTCATGCCATCATTAGAATCAAGGCAGAATCTTGACGAGTCAGTTAAGAGTTTGTGACGCCAACGAGTGACCCTCAGTTTTGACGTTGATGTTCCAATATTAATCTTTGCCGTCGATGTTTTGGGGGAAGTTGGATCCGTTGAAGTGGTATCCTGGACCTTAGACCTTCTGTGTAAAACATGTTCCTCACGGTTTTGATGGAAACTCTGTTTCCTGACACTCTCTGAATGTCATTTTGCAGCGATCTGGCCGTTTTAAGCCAGTTCCTACGGACTAAGGTTGCAACATAACGGTCTTCACAAGGTGTTGTTACTCTTAGACGACCTGAACGTGGTCTCTCTGTCACCTGTCCAGTTTGATTGTATCGGGTTATTGCTCTTCAGTCAATACTGCGATGAAATTTAAAGTGAATGGCAGCAGCAGTCTTGGTTGCCCCACCCTGTAGCATTCCAACAATTTGAGCCACTTCAATTGGAGTCAAGTGACGTATTGGCATGATTCAAATGTTGATGACATCAAAGTTGTCAAATTGACGCGTTTTAAGCACATACGGAGCTAATGCCAAGTTTGAAATCCGTATATGCGACACATTTTGCATGCATGTTTTGGGGGTGAGTGTGTTCTAATCACGTGATAGCTGTTTTTGGAGACGATAACATTCAGTATTCTTTTAAGTGTGTTTAAGCATAGATATGGTTTTCCGAATAACAAATCTGTGCAAAAATTTCCGCGTGTATAAAAAGAATATTGAGAGAATTACTTTTGTTGCTTAACTTTTTGTGAGGAGTATATTTACAATAAAAACCCTATGTAATTATGCTTTGTGTATGCGCCAAAACGTCATGTGGCGTCAAGGTAACGTCAAATGACGTCACTTAACCGACAATGCATTTCCTACGACGAAAACTAGTTCATGGCAGAATTTTCACAAACTAACACATTTCTAATGTGCGTTTTTGTTATTTAGAGTGTTATAATGGAGATAATAACAAGTTTAGCGGTCTTTATTGCCAATAAAAACCTCTGTGCTCTGGACTACATGTTAAGGCAAATACCTCGGCGCTGTGCGCCTCGGTTTTTACCTACACATGTAGTCCGTCGCACATCGGGTTTTATTGGCAATAAAGACCGCTTAGTTTGTTATTAATTCATAAATTAAATTTTGACTATATAAATTTAGTGTAATGTTACATATTTATTACATTTTAAGCCATAATTTGAGCTTGGACCCCCCTTCCCCCGGAAAAAATCTTGGGCTCGGACCCCCCCAGGAAAAAATTCCTGGGTCCGCCCTTGATTTTACTCTATTTTCATATGCAAGGGAGGTAATTTTGAACTTTTTTGTCAAATATTTCCATAAGTATGCATTAAGGGGGAATGCTCCAGTTTTTCGGAACACTCGGACTTTACTGTAGTAATTTAAATGTTTCGTACCAATATGTTTCGCTACCAGATTTTCAATAATAAAACACATCATTACAATTTACCATTTTTGACGGTAAAAGTGTATTTATTATGCGAAACTCATTTTCTCAAGATGGAAATCGATTATTTAGAGCAAGACAGTCGTAAGTGTGTATGCAGTTACCACTGTTTTCCGTCATTTTATTCACGTGTAGCTGATAAAAATTGCCATAATTCACTAATAAGTGCGCTGACCTATACATTTTCTTTTTGAATTATTACCAGGACATGTTGCTTAATACAATGAGGGAGTTTTATCAAATTCTATTATGTAGAACTTGAAATATTTCCCAAAATATGCAAATTTTGACATAAAACACTCCAGCTTCGTTGATCTAACCGAACACGTGAGCATGCTGTTTTATACATTTACGCATTTATAATAGCACATATTTTGGGTTTTCTGTTCGTAATAATTGTAAGACGTTACTTTGAATCCGTTTTCGGGACTAAACGATGAATATACAGCTTTTTATTAACATTTTAGTGACCTTGGACAGGTGCAAAAAATTGTGCATTTTTCGATGTAGGGTTATGTGATACGAATGCCAATAAAATTCAAACAAGATCGCTGACCACCCATTTTTATTTTATTTTTCAATTGGTAATAACATGTAATTTCAACATACAAAATATGAATAAATTCTATTATTGGGAAAAAATTTAGGAAACTGGAGCATTCCCCCTTAAATCAAAATTCTAAACCGTTCAAAATGCTTATGTTCTTACTTGGTTCAAAATGCTTATGTTTGTATTTGAAATGGAAAAGTATCACAGTTCAGGAATTACTGGCACTTTTCAAATTTCATCTCTGGCTCTTTAAAATGCTAATGATGGGTTGCATACCATTAGTCAAAACTTACGTATATGTGTGAGATTCAACAACGCTCCAGCAGCATTCCTCTGGACACGGAGATCATTTTTCTGGACTAGAATTAACAACGCGGCGATACCGTTTTCTGTTGCTATGAAACGTTTTGATGCTTCTGTAATAGATATTAATTCCAATTATATAGTGGTCCAAAGATAAACTGATGTTTATAAACAAACATTATACCTATAAAACATGTTATTTTAGAGACGCATGTGCAAATCATCTCGTCAATATTACATAAAAATACTGATTATCATGGATATGATTTAGTTTTGACCGGTATAACCTATACTTAGCAGGCTAAATGGGTATTTTTTTTTATTGTTTGGCGGGAATCAGTAGATCTTTGTACTAGAATATATATATATGTACACTATCATATTTATATTGATACAATAGATAGAGAATTTGAAGCCTCAATTGATTTCACTTTTAACACTTACACTTTCTTGCAGAAAATTTTGATATTCAGGATGGCAGCAGAACGATTCTGAGCCTTCTTTGAGACAGAATTTGAGCTTCATTCCAAGTCATTTTTTAAGGAATTATAGTTATTTGACAATGACATTGCTTTTTTACATTACGCACGTGCGTAGTGTGCGTAATGGGCGTTACGCCCTTGTAACCTCAAATGCTAAAATGGACATTTTTTCCAGGTCCTGGCTCGAATATGTTATTTGATACAACATTATGAGAAAGCTTACCAGTTGTAGCAAGGGCAGTAATGCAACCAGAAGCATTACACTGGATCTCTATCATATCACTGTATAAAAGTTAAGTTTTTGATAAGACTTTACACCCTCTCAGCTGTAGGTATGTAGAAATATTGTTAGAAAAGCTTACCAGTTGTAGCGAGAGCAGTGATGCAACCAGAAGCGTTACACTGGATCTCTATCATGTCACTGTATAAAAGTGGTACAAGCGCCCTCAGTGCTCCACAGTCTACCAATATTAGCTTGTTCACCTCTAAAAAATATGTGAAAAAATGTTAGAAATGCTGCTGTACACTGCTTGAGAATGCTTAGCTGTAGCAGTTGAAATTGAAATGAAAGTTTGCTGCATAAAAACACTAGATTTCTGTACACTGTACAAGAGTAGTACAAGCGCCTTCAGTGCTTCATAGTCTACCAATATTAGCTTATCCACCTCTGAAAAATATGGTAGAAAATATTTAAAATATTAATATGCCTTTATTGAAGCTGTAATGGTTCAAAATGAAACCTTGGTTATGCCATGATTTGCTCAAGGATTAACCATGGTGGCTCCATGTGGGCATTTGGTATATATATTTCATAAGCATCTACATTAATTTACAAAGTCTGATGTTAAAAAAGTTGCTGCCATGGTTCTTTGTTTATAATTTTTTAGGATGTGACACATCTGCCCTATATCTCACTGAGCTTTTTCAATGTCATTACATTTTTTGCAATGTGACACAGATATTTTCAGCACAAAAAAGGTTAATGTCTTAAACATAGACCAAGAAAAGCTCTCCTACTGGCAATGAAAATTAATATCATTATCTAGACTAAGGTAAATGTCCTATTGATTGCCCGATAGAAAAATGATACCTTCCTAAATGGCCATATTTCTTTCAAAAAATGTTTGATCCTTTTCAAACACCATCCCTAGTTTTGCTGTCTCTAACTGACAAAGTTTTGGTAAATGTCAGAGGCAAAAGAGGAAAATGTCGATTTTCTCCTTTCTGCTCTAATGCCTTCTATAATGCTATTTCTTACCTATTCATCATTTTTTTATGTAGACTGCAACAGTTTCTTTTTGGAACAAATGAAAACAAGGGCCGTCAGAGACGGACAATGCTCCCCGAATAAGGCATTGTCACAATAAATGTATGCCATGGAGAGCACTTTATTGTCAAGGGCATCTGATTTGCTACTCAAATATGAAATTTCATCAAATTCTGACCATTAGACTAGGAGAAATTAGAGAAAAACTATATTTCACCATAAGTCCCCTTTTCCCATGACAAGGCCTCAAATCCAAAAACGGGGAAAAGTACATCGGCATTCTGTCACAGGGAGTTCACATGGTAAGTTTCATTTGATTTGGCCCAAGGGTTATGGAGATATTGCTTCGGACGGACGGACGGACGGACGGACGGAATGACGGACGGACAGGACGGACGGACGGACGGACGGACAGACGAAGCAGCGACTATATGCTCTCCCTTCGGGGAGCATAAAAAGTTAAAAGGAAAATGGTAGGTACAGGTATATTTCAATTTGCAAGTGTTTGAACATTTCTGATGTCTTAAGTGCAACATAATTAAGTTTACAAGATAAAGAGAAGTTTTGCTGATGGCAATGCAAAATGATGATTATAATCTTGGTTAAGGTCAAAGTCCCAATTAATGCCTCCTTAACCCTTTCCAAAACAATACCATGCCCCGGTTTCTCGAAAAAACTTAAGTACATACTCACGAGAACATGCTCAACTTCAAAGGAATACTTTACAACATTTAAGGGTATTTGATTGTAGTTCACAGGGATTTCTTGCGATTTGAGCAAAGTGGTCAGATTTGAGCATGAGAATGTACTTAAGTTTTTTCGAGAAACTGGGGCCTGGTTGTGATGTCCCCAACACAGAAAGCTAGGGAAAACATTTGAGCAAAAGATCATATTTACTGTAAGTATATTATACACAAATCTTATCTTGATCAACAACCATTTTTTCATCAGAAGCAGCTTTCAAATTGGAGCAGTCAAAAAGTTTTTAGAAATGGTTAAATACAATAGCCATATATCATCACTCTTCAGATTCGGGGGTGGAACTTTCGGTTACATCCCAGTTGGTCTAATCCCATTTCGTCTAATATATAAAAATATTGGATTAGACGAAAAATTCCCATTTCGTCTAATACTTTTTCAGACCTTATTTCATGTTCTAAAATCTTGAATAAAAAGATGTTATTAAACAATATAGATATATACGCCTAATACATGCATAAATAAATATATTAGACAAACTGAGAAAATATTTGTAGAAGAAAAGGGAATTTCTTGAAATAAGGGTTTTAGACGAAATGGGAAATTTGAATTTTACACCAAATGGGATTAGACCAACTGGGATGTCCCCGAACTTTCCACTGCCAAATGTTTACGACTGTGCCCAAATAGGTTCGGATACCTAATGACGCCGCTCGAAAAAAACCCAATGTTTTATGAATCTCAAAATGGCCACATTAAGGGTATTCTACCTTGGTCTGATATAAACTTTTCAAAAAACATCTGAGCACCCGTTAGGGATTACATTCTGTGACCTTTTCTTCTGACCAACCAAATTAATATTTCCAGGGTTGTCCGCAAAAGGGACGTATCTTATTCTAAAAACAATGTGAGTTACGTCCCTTTAGCGCGCAACCCTCAATTTACTGAATTCTGAAAGGGATTAAAACTGTAAACAATGCCGCAAGGCCATCATATTTCAGTGCAGAATCATGTGCTTGCACATGTTTGTCATGAAAATCTTATATAACAAGATATTTGATTGATTAGTGTAAAGATAGCAGATTTTTGGCTTTCCCAAATCCATAGAAGATGACTCCTAGCTTAGGTGCCTGTCAGATTTTACTGCACTCACTGCAAGTTAACAACAAATTTTAATCAGATTGGCCATGATGATCAAACTATGGATATGAATGATGATCAATATGATTTTAAAGAGGTTCAACATCGTTTCAATCAATTCCAAATATTACCAAACATGTCAAACAAAGTTGATGGTTTGGTTTTGTAAGTTCCTGGTCTTGGTTTTATAAGTTCCCAAACAAGACCTGCTTTTGACGTCCCTAAAAGAAATGGCTTGAGAAAACATTGAAACAAAAGAAGAAACTGATGATAACCATCAATTTCTCCTTTTGTCTCAATATTTGCTATCCCATATTTTACACATATTTTATCTTTAATAACTTCCATTTTGTCATTTGTGGCAGTTTTTGAAGTGGACCCCCCTCAAATTTTGCAATTTGGGAAAGGGTTAAATAAAGTGTCAATCCAAAGCTGTCTCTACCAGCTGTCACAGGCAGCAAAAAACAAGCAGAGCCAATCAGATAGTTCATTCACTCCTGAACTTAAATTTTCATGAATAATTCTATATATGTGTACATGTAGCAAACAAAACTTTACGGATTACATCATAACATCAATACAGAGTTGTTCAATCTTATTCCAATCATTAATTTTCTAAATGTTACTGTATATGGAAAACATGTCAAAACTTTTCAGCACTCAATGTTGTCCAGGAACTAATCATGAAAAGCCAGCACATGGTTAACTTATTCACACTAATTCATAACACTTTGTAATGCCCCACAAAATAAAGGCTTTTATTTAGAGAGCATGGTTTTCATCCAGATAAAGACTAATATACAGTTTCATTAACTTGCAATTTTCATCAGCAACATCTTTGACATTTGCCCAGTCTAATACGCTGCTGATGGGGATTTTTGGTTGACCATTTGAACTTCACAAAAGACCTTGACCTTCCAGCTATGGTGAAGAAGTCATACCATTTTATAAGTTTTCACAGTATATGTACCAGCAGCTGTTGCTGAGAACAAATTAACCATTTCCCAAATGACGATGTTGAGCAGAACCCTGGTCCTGGCCCGGGTTCCGGATCCCATCCAATCCCACATCCTGGTCCACTCCCTAGTCCTGAAACACAAGCCATTCTAGATGCCATAGCAAGGTCCAACTGGTCAACTACACAAGAACTGGCCGTCGTCAAAAACGAAATAAGCTGCTTAAGACAAGAGACAGCCTGTGTACGTGAAGAAATCAAAGCAATACATACACGTGTAAACAAAATTGAAGACAAACAAAGAACAATGTCCGATAAAGTAACAAAACTAACACAGAGAATTGACACTATGGACGAACAACAACAAACAATGATGACAGATATATGTGAATTTGGACACTTAATGGATAAAGATGAGACTGAAATGTTTGAAATTTCCAAACGTCTTGATCGTCTTGAAGCCGAGTCTGTAAAGAATTCGTTACGAATCTTTGGTGTACCAGATGAAGCTGATGAAACTAATGAACACACCAAGGATAAATACGTTGAATCTGTGCACCGTGTAGCTTCAAATGGGTTACCGTTTCTTGATTCACAGATAGAGGATATTCGGCGCGTTGGTACTTTTGCTCAAGATGGATGCAGAATGATATTAGTCAAGTTTAAGTCATTTAGTGATAAGATCAGTATTATTCGCGCAAGAGATGCTTTGAGAGAAGCCGGAGTCCGAGTTTCAAATGAACTGACCTTAGAACAACGCACCAAAATTAAGTCTTTGAAAGATGGAGGTATAACCGCTTACTACAAGAATGGAACTTTACATCAACGGAGCACTAATGATGAGCAACAAAATAGTAGGGTATTTAAGCGTGCTAAACGGTCTGTCACTTTCGGCGCTACTCCTCAACATGGGCTTTCTAGTGAGAATCAAAATCACATGGACACAGACATTGTTGAACCCCGTGCCTCTGAGCAGGTTCATGTAATTGATGATGGTGATGCTTCATCTCAGCATTCATCAAATACAATAAACTGCGCATAGGACAACGGCCGAGGCCCTTGTAATAATTCAAGACTTATTTCATTCTTAAGTTGGAATATTAGTGGTTTGAATGATAAACTTCAAAATCCAGACTTCTATATGTTTATTGAAAAATATGATATTGTCGGGTTGGTTGAAACTTGGTCAGACAATTTGAACTATGTACAGCTCTTGAGTAATAATTTCTGCCACTATGTATGTCCGGGCAAGAAAATAAAAAAACATGGTAGATCTATGGGAGGTGTAAATGTTTCTGTAAAACATGATATAATTTCGCATGTAAAAAGAATTGAAAACAATTTTGAATTTGGAATAATTCTTTTGTTGTCTAAAACTCTGCTTAATTTGAGTAAAGATGTCATATATATCTGCGTGTATATTCCACCAGAAAACTCACCATTTTACGAAACTAATGATAAGAGTGGTATAGAGGTTATTGAAGAGCTTCTTGATAGACTATATGATAATTATTATGACTGTTATTATTTATTAACAGGTGATTTAAATAGTCGCACAGGTGATGAGAAAGATATTATTGGTCTTTCTGAGAATATTGATATATATCAAGATTTTTGTAATTATTTTGATAACACTTGCATTCCAGATAGGGTTAATTGTGACAATACTTTAAACAAATATGGTAAACAGCTTTTGAATCTTTGCAAAAGTAGAAACTTGTTTATTGTAAACGGTCGTATTGGTATGGATAAGGATAATGGAAATTATACTTTTATAGGCCAACAAGGATGTAGTACGATTGATTATTTTGTTGTTTCATGTGATGTCTTCGATAGTCTGGTAGATCTGGAAGTCATGGAAAACTGTATTTCCGATCATCTTCCTATCAGGCTATCTATGAGATCAATATTTGATTCAAATAAAATTAGTCAAGATAATAAAAGCATATTAAGTGATTCAAAATATTATCGTTTTGATGATACTACAATAGAAATATATAAAAGTAATTTATGTTCAGAATTTGAAAAGGGAATATTTGAAGAACTAAGTAATAAAACAGATGATCCGAATACTTCTATTTCGGATATAGTAACTAGTTTTGAAAACATTTTAGTAAATAGTAGTGTGATTGTTATAAAACGAAATAAAAAAACACAAAGTAAAGCATATGATAATAAATGGTATGATAATGAGTGTAAACAGAAGAAATACTTAACAAATAATGTTTAAAGCGTTTTCGCACACACAGAACAGCACATAATTTATCTATGTATTTGAGTGCTAAAAAAGAGTTTAAGCAAACCTGTAAACATAAAAAAGTATATCATAACATGCAACTAACAGATAAAATCAATAATACAGTAAATGACACAAAAGAGTTTTGGAAGTTAATAAAGAGTATTAACAACAGTGTACCTAGACAAAATAACGTCAGCACTAAAACATTTTATGATCATTTTAATAAAGTTTACTCACTTACAGAAGACATTGAAGTCAGTGAAGAAATTGAAATACCTTTACAAGATAATAAAGATAATGAATTAAATGATTTAATATTAAACTCTGATATAACAGATGATGAAATTGCTACAGCTATGAAATGTATGAACCCGGCCAAATGTACATCAGGTTCACTTATATCTAAACATATACTGCACAGTGACAATATAACTGTTCCATATATCAAAAAGATTTTTAATAGAATATTTCAAACTGGCCACATTCCTGAAAGTTGGACTACTACTGTTACTATCCCTATTCACAAAAAAGGCAGTACTCACAATCCCGATAATTACAGGGGAATTTCTTTGGTAGACACGTTCAGTAAATTATATGTACATATCATTAATAAACGTGTAATGCGCTTTGCTGAAATTTTTAACTGTATCACAGAATCCCAAGCAGGATTTAGACCTGGGTATTCAGCTATCGACAATGTTTTTGTTTTACATAGTCTCGTGAGCAAATGTTTTACATTTAAAAAACGAAAGTTATATGTTGCATTTATAGATTTCAAAAAGGCCTTTGATTCAGTTAATAGAAAGAAAATGTTCAAGTCTTTGATATCACACGGCATTAGCGGTAAACTATTAAATGCTATTGAAGCTATATATAAGTCAGTTAAAACAGTCATTCGTAATGGAACTGATGTAAGCCAAGTGATAGATTGTCCCGTTGGTTTAAAACAAGGCTGTAAAATGAGTTCGACCCTTTTTATCCTATTTATAAATGAACTAGATAATGTTTTAAGAAATAGTGAAATTCGTGGTATCCAGCTTCATCCTGATATTATAGAAATCTTTATGTTGATGTTTGCAGACGATATAGCCTTAATATCAGAGACAGTATTTGGTTTACAAAAACAATTAAATGTATTGGAAAATTATTGTAAAGAGTGGAAACTAACCGTAAATGTTGAAAAAACTAAAGTTATAGTATTTCGCAAAGGTGGACAGTTAGCTAAGTGTGAAAAATGGTATTTTGCTAATGAGCTTATAGAATGTGTCGACTGTTTTACATATGTTGGAGTTCTTTTTACCAGTAGATTGTCTACTTATCAAATGGTTAACAATGGTGCCATTAAGGCTAAACGTGTAATTTGTAGTATATTATCTTCTCTCTTTCAGGTAATGCCTCTGAAAGGCAAAACCTTTTTCAGAATATTTGATACGAAAGTAGCACCAATCATGTATTATGGTAGTGAAATTTGGGGTTTGCAGTCATTTGACTGTCTAGAGAAGATTCAAAAATATGCATGTAAACGGTTTATGAATGTACCATCTAACACTTTTGATGTTACTATACTAGCTGAATGCGGACGATACCCTTTATATACGTATACGTGTAAGAGAGTGATTAAATATTGGCTTAGAATTTTAAAAATGCCTGAACAAAGATACGTTAAAAAATGTTATTACATGTTAAAACTCTATGATACATTAGGTTATAAAAATTGGGTAACGGATCTACGTGAGAATCTATTTAAAAATGGTTTTGGCTACGTCTGGCAAAATCAATGTGTAACAAACGAAGGATCATTTGTCAATCAATATATGAATAGACTGCGAGATCAGTACATTCAAATATGGAATGACAAATGTACAGCACATTCAAAGTTAACATTTTATATAGGCTTCAAAAGTGTAATAGAATATGAACCATATCTGGATTTTATAAGAATAAGAAAGTTTCGCAGAGTCTACGCTTCTTTCAGAACAATGTCTTTAAATTTTGTAAATGAAGGAACAAGATATCAGCATACATCTGCTTACACTAATTCATGTCCATATTGTAATCAGACTGAAACGCTGTATCACTTTCTTTTGGTATGTAAGTATTATGATGACATTCGAAAAAAATATATTAAAGAAAAGTACTACACTAACGCAACTTTGAATAAGTTTTATATGTTAATGAGCAGTAGACGTGAAAAAGACGTAAGAAACGTAGCTTCTTACCTCTTTTATTCTTTTGAGAAACGAAAACAATATCGCGAGGTCCAACAATTCTAATATGCAAATATAAATATACCATTTATATACACTGATTTTCAAACGTCAGAATTGAATTTATCTGATTATATTTCATTTTTGGTTTTGATTGTGCATTTTGTTGTATATGTATTACATTGGCTCCACTACCTGTATAATGTTATGTATTGTGATGATTGTAAAGGCCGGTGGCCATATATCAATTAAACGTTGAATCTTGAGACTGCTGCACAATTTGAAAGATGCTGCAGATGTCAAAACAAATGGATGTAAATGAAAATGGTATTTACAGGCATAACATGACAAATAATAGTTTTGGAAAAGTTCAATTTTCATAAATTAATGTGAACATTCCAATTTTGATCGTGGCTCAGAACCTTGAACTTTACGTTTGGTAAAAACTTTCTTTCACTGGTTCAAATAATGTTTTATAAGTTTTTACTGTACAAAGAAAGACCTTTGACCTTTGGTTCAAATTCTTCTATATCTACAAAATTGTTTTATAACTTTCCCCATACAAAGAACAAGGTACAAGCTGTTGTCAGAGAACAATAATCAAGCATGGCCAATTCATCAGCCCAATTAGGTCTTCTTGTTTAGATGATAGTAAATTATGGCTGTAACATATGTTCTTGCTGTTGTATAACAACAAAGTCTTAACCCTTTCCCAAACAAGACCTGGTTTTGACGTCCCTAATAGAAACTGCTTGGGAAAACATTGAAACAAAAGAAGAAACTGCTGATAACCAGCAGTTTCTCCTTTTGTCTCAATATTTTCTATGCCATATTTTACACAAGTCTTATCTTAGATAACATCCATTTTGTCATTTGTAGCTGATTTTGAAGTGGATAAGCGTAAAATTTTGTCGTTTGGGAAACGGTTAATTGATTTTTGCATGCCTTTGTGAGACAAGTTCTACAAATTGAGTGTTAGTGAAGACAATTTCCTCCTCTCCTTTGATCTATTGGGAAGCACCAAATGTTTTTTATTGGTAGGGAATGTACTGTTTCCATTAAAGACGAAATGGTCTATGTTTTCTTCCTGTTGTAAATCCATTAACAAGTTTTTCCTCTTTGTCTTAAGGTTTGCGAACTGAGAATGAAAACACCACTTTCTAGCCATACGAAATGCATCAAATTATACACACTTGTAAATACACTTAACATAAATTGATTCACCGTGCCGGATTTCAAGATTATGCCTCAAGAAGAAAATAATTAACAAATAATATTTTACTCTATATTCATATGCAAGGGAGGTAATTTTAAACATTTTGGCCAAATATTTCCATAAGTATGCATTAATTCAAAATTCTAAACCATACAAAATGCTTATGCTTGTATTTGGATTGGAAAAGTAACACAGTTTAGGAATTAGTGGCATTTTTCAAATTTCGCCTCTGGCTCTGCATTTCATTCTCAGTTCGTAAACCTTAAGCCTGGTGACACAAAACTCCCATTCACATCACATCCAAAAATATACTACACCAATTGACCAAACGTCAATCGACAGATCGCTCCGTCCAACATCGAATTTATGACAAACAATGGGGATGTGATCGTTAATAGGGAATGATTTTATCCAGTTAATCGTGACATGAATTCGGACAAATAAAATAGTATTTCGTAGGTGTTGTTATAAAATCTATGGCTTGATTTAAGCCGTAGTTACAAGATTTTATAACCACACCAACGGTTTATCAAAAAATAACTGTCAACCTAGTCTATTGTTAGCACAAAATTCTTTGCCATTAGCATGTCCATTGTTTTGATTGCCAGTCGATAAATTGATACATACAATAACACGCGGAATGAAGAACAATTGGGGCATTTTTCTGATCGTCCTTTGGCTAATCGATTATTTTGATTGACAGTCGGCGTTTAGTCAATTATCTCTTCGGGATGTGCTCATATGTGAGTGTAAGCATTGAATATGTGTGCATGACCGAGCCTAATCCGAGTCATCTCTGATGTAAATACGCTCTTTGATATTTTGAGTTTTCGCTATTTACATCAGAGAGCGTTGCTCTTTGAAAAAATCAAGAAGTTCGCAACAAATTGTTGCGCATCGTTCACCGTTCGATCTTAAACGTTATCGTTAAAACCCCTGATGATATCGATAAATGATGAAAAAATTACGACCAAAAAGTATTTCTAACAGGTTAATAGGCAATGTTTTGCAACAACCCTCACCTGAGCAGCCTTTGTTTACCTTGACCTTCCATTCAAAACCAAAGGTTATACTCATCCAGCAGACCGATTTGAAATGAAATTTTTGGTCAGGTATGACAAAAAATGATTTATTAATCTATACCCTATAGTGTTTTACCGAGTGATTCGATATGATACACAAAAACAAAGCTTTAAGTTAATTGTAACGTTACCGAACTTTCCGCTGTTTTCAAAGAGCAACGCTTTCTGATGTAAATAGCGAAAAATCAAAATATCAAAGAGCGTATTTACATCAGAGAAGACTCGAATTAGACCGAGCCATCATATGTTAAAAATGGAAAACACTTTTAGGCTTTTTATTGATACAGAACTATATCTCATTGTTTGTCCAAATAGGACAAATTACCACAGCTTACTAGAGATGTCAAATCCAGGTCTTGTTCAGGAAAGGTTTAACCCTTTCCCAAACGACAAATTTTTAGGGTGGGCCAATTCAAAAGCTGCTGAAGACAACGTAATGGAAGTTGATTATGATCAAATTTATGTATAATATAGCATAGAAAACATTGAGACAAAAGCAGAAACTGCTGGTTATCAGCAGTTTCTTCTTTTGTCTCAATGTTTTCCCAAGCCATTTATATCAGGGACGTCAAAACCAGGTCTTGTTTAGGAAAGGTTTAAATGAAGACAAACTTCTGAGTCTCCTTTGTTTTACATGTAATGGGAAACATCACTTTCAAGTATTTACTGGAAGAGAATGTGTTTCTTTGTTCCTTTGTTTGTCCAAATAGGACAAATTACCATAGCATGTTTTAACCCTTTCCTTAACAAGACATGGTTTTGACGTCCTTTATAGAAAAGACTTGGGAAAACTTTGAAACAAAAGAAGAAACTGCTGATAACCAGCAGTTTCTCCTTTTGTCTCAATATTTTCAGTGCCATATTTTACACAAATTATATCTTTAATAACATCCATTCTGTCATTTTTTACAGTTTTTGAGGTGGATTGCCCTAAATTTTTGTCATTTGGGAAAGGGTTAAAGCCATGTTGCATAGATGTTGCATGACAAAGTCTTTTTAGCACACAACTACATAAGGTACAACTACCTATAAATGTATTTACAATACTTTAGCACAAAGCTCTAAAAGCATTCTTAGTATATTCTCAAGTCATTTGCGAAAAACTAAACAATGTGCAACGGCCTTAACCATCTCCCAAACAAGACCTGGTTTTGACAGCAAATAGAAAAGGCCCAGGAAAACATTGAGGCAAAAGATGAAAATGCTGATAATCAGCATTTCCTCCATTTTCTAAATATTTTCTATACATATATCTTAAGCAACTTCTATCTTCATCAACATCAAACAACATTTTGTTTTTTGCCATAATGTTTACAAACCCCATTTTTATAAACATCGATTTTTTCACCTAAAACAGCTCACATTCCAATGCAAAAAAGTTCATATAAGTTAAAGAACTGTTTTAGAATGTTTAATGGCATTTCTAGAACAGTTCTAGAACAGTTCTAGAAGTACCATTTAATGTTTTAGAACAGTTTTTGAACTTAAATGAACTTTTCCCAGGGGAGCCTTCAAATTGGAAGATGGAGTACGGATGAACGCAATAAAATTGTCGCCTGAATACATCCTAATTTTCTCTCCGATTTTAACAAGGCAAAAAACACCCATTCTCGTCAATTCTCCTAAAAACTGGGACGAATCAACTCTTTCCCAAACAGGGATGTCCTCATTCTCTCAAAGTGAAATTCCGTAATTGTTATAAAATAAATCTAACTTAACCCATTCCCACACAAGAACTGGTTTTGACGTCCCTAAAAGAAAAGGCTAGGGAAAACATTGAAACAAAAGAAGAAACTGCTGATAACCAGCAGTTTCTCCTTTTGTCTCAATATTTTCTGTGCCGTATTTTACACAAATCCTATCTTTAATAACATCCATTTTGTCATTAGTGGCAGTTTTTGAAGTGGATCACTCTAGAATTTTGTCGTTTGGGAAAGGGTTAACCCATTCCCACAACATGAAGCTTCTAACACCACACAATATAAATGCTTTGGAAAACATTGCTTGTGACAATTTCTACATTTCTCACAATGTTTTTTACCAAGAAAGTGTTTTCATTCATTTGAGATTATCGTCTGCAACCTCTTTGAATTTGGGCTAGTCTAAAATTTTGTTGTCTAATTGTAATGATTAAGTTGTTCATTTACCTCAATATTTTCAATTACATATCATATAAATTCCTGTTGCAAAATGATTTTAATTTTGTTGTCTACAACACCTAACAATAGGGAAAAATTTTATCCAGTATACCGTGACATAGTTTCGCACAAACAAGAAGTATTTCATATGTGTTGTTATGAAATCTCGTTACTACGGCTTGAATCAAGCCGTAGTTACGAGATTTTATAACAACACCAATGGTTTATCAAAACATAACAGTAAACCCTGTCTATTTTAAGCACAAAATTCTTTGCCATTGGAATAAATTCTTCATCAGATGAGAAAAAGTGAAAATAAATTTAGAGTTCTTTAAAAACAGTCTACACAATATCTTGACTAGATGACATCAATTTTCTTGGAAAAGTCTTGATATCTGCTCACATGTATACTTTTGAATTTTGACTTTTTCATTACTTTTTATTCAGAATTTTAGCTCTTACAATCAATGAAAATGCTTTTTACGTCTGAGGAAAAATGTAAAAGGAAGAACAGAAATGCAATACTCTCTGACTTCTCGTAAAATCTAGGGCATATCTTAATTAGGTGACGTCAATTTTCTTGGAAATGTCTTGTTATCTCCTGTAAGAAGTGTTTTATTCTGAATTTTATCTCCCAAAATCAATAAAAACCTTCCTTTTCTTTTGAATCTTAATTTTTTATGTCTTTTTTATCCAGAATTCTATCCCTGAAAATCTAGACAATTTCCTTTTATATTTGAATCACAAAACAATTTCTGAATTTTATCTCTTAAAATCAGTACATACCGGTATTTCTCTTACATTTCCAATCTTTTTTTTCATCCGTTGTTATAATTCAAACTGTTATCTCCAAAACTCAAAAGATCAATCGCGACTCTCCTTAATATTTATATATTTGTATTTTGAATGTTCAAATTTTTCTTTTCCCTAATCATCCTTAATCTTTGCTAGAAAATTTTATACTAGTAGAAAGTTAAAAAGATGTCAATTTGCATTATCCCTTTCCCTAACTGAAAAAAAAACCTCAAATTTATTGAAAACAAGATGTGTTTGTGAAACATGAATGCCCCGAAATAGCCATTTTACTGAAAGGTTAAGTTTTCAAGTAAAGGGTTGATAAGGGTTAACAGATGACCTTGAGGAAGGTCATATTTAGATCATATAACAGATAGATATCATTGAAAGAAGGTTACATACCAAATTTGAGCTTTGTTTGTCGAATACTTTTGGAGACAAGAGGACCATGATGGTCCTATATCGCTCACCTGAACCAAAATGATATGAGCAACATTTTTGTTCAATTTAATTGATATTTATGACTTTAAGACTGAAAACGAACTTATGATCAATAACGTTGTGAAAATCAAACTCATCTGAGATGTAACGGTGCCCAACATTGTGTCCAAGTTTTGTCTTGAATGATGAATAATTGTAGATTCTAGAGTATAAACAAGGTCGAAAACAGCCGAAAACAGCATTTTATCAAATTCAAGGGCACATAACTCTCAACTTTCTGATCAGATCCAATTGAAAATCAAATTCTTCCAAGATCTTATGGTCCCCAACAATGTGTCCAAGATTTGTCTTGATTGATCAATAATTGTAGATTCTAGAGTGTAAAAAAGATCGAAAACAGCCAAAAACAGCAATTTTGTCAAATTCAAGGGCACGTAACTCTCGATTTTCTGATCAGATCAGACTGGAAATCAAACTGAACCAAGATCTTATGGTCCCCAACATTGTGTCCAAGCTTTGTCTTGAATGATTGATAATTGTAGATTCTAGAGTGTAAACAAGGTCGAAAACAGCCGAAAATGACAATTTCCTCAAATTCAGGGGCACATAACTCTCAACTTTCTGACCAGATCAAACTGGAAATTGAACTCATTCGAGATCTTATGGTCCCCAACATTGTGTCCAAGTTCTGTCTTGATTGATTGATAATTGAAGATTCTAGAGTGTAAACAAGGTCGAAAACAGCCGAAAATGGCAATTTTGTCAAATTCAAGGGCACGTAACTCTTGACTTTCTCATCAGATCAAACTGAAAATCGAACTCATCCAAGATCTTATGGTCCCCAACATTGTGTCCAAGTTTTGTCTTGGTTGATTTATAATTGTAGATTCTAGAGTGTAAACAAGGTCGAAAACAGCCGGAAATGGCAATTTTGTCAAATTCAAGGGCATGTAACTCTGGACTTTCTGATCAGATCAAACTGAAAATCAAACTAATCCAAGATCTTATCGTCCCCAACATTATGTCCAAGTTTTGTTTTGATTGATAAATAATTGTAGATTCTAGTGTGTTTACAAGGTCAAAACCAGCCGAATATGGCAATTTTGTCAAATTCAAGGGCACGTAACTCTAAACTTTCTGATCAAATCAAACTGAAAATCGAACTCATCCATGACCTTATGGTCCCAAACATCGTGTCTAAGTTTTGTCTTGGTTGATTTATAATTGTAGATTCTAGAGTGTAAACAAGGTAAAAAACAGCCGAAAATAGCAATTTTGTCGAATTCAAGGGCACATAACTCTCATCTTTTGGATCAGATCATACTGCAAACCAAACTCATCTGAGATCTTATGGTCTCCAACATTGTCTCCTAGTTTTGTTTTGATTGATCAATAATTGTAGATGCTAGAGTGTAAACAAAGTCAAAAACGGCATTTTTTGACATTCAAGGGCAGATAACTCAGCACATTCTGGTCCGATCTGGCCCATAATCGAACTCATCCGAGAACTTATGACCATACTTGTTTTGACAAAGTTTGATCAAGATTGATTGATATTTGTGGATGCTAGAGCATAAACACCAAATTGTGGACGGACAGACAGACAGACAGACTGACGGACAGATGGACGACGGACAAAAAGTGATTACAATAGCTCACCTTGAGCACTTTGTGCTCAGGTGAGCTAAAAAGGCCAGTGTAAAGTTTTCAGACAGACAGGCGGACGGACAGACAGGAGTAAAGCAATATACCCTCGATCTCTCGATAAAGTGGCATAAATATGGATGTAGGTAAAGAGAGAATTGTGTAAGATAAGAGGAGCGAAGGTTTTTCTAAATGCAATAGTTCACCTATCATTAATGAAACCCTATTTTGTGGATACTCAATGGAATTGCCTTATTGAAAGGATTCAAATGAGTACACAACAATATACCCCTGCAAAAACAGTTCAAGAACCCATTTCAGTTCAAGAACTGTTGAAGAATGTCCTAGAACATTTAATGGCAGTTCTAGAACAGTTCTAGAACTGCCATTTCACATTTCAGAATGTTCTAGAACAGTTCTTGAACTTAAATGTGTTCTTGAACTTTTTTCGCAGGGGTGGGGTTTGGATTTAAATTGACAAAGCTAGAATGTCTTCATGCCCACTTATCTGTATCTCTGCCCATTATCTTAGGCTTAGACACAGTGGATAATCATGTGATGCAACAATTTCAGAAAATCTTCAATAACTTTGTAAATACTGGACCGATTTGAATTTGGTTTGAAGCAGAGAATGTGGACAGACGCCACGCATTAGATGGATGTGAATGATTTTTGAACTAGAAAGACCTGAAGGTCTTGAGTCGCTCCACAGGCCTGAATTTCTTATAATATTAAATTCAAGTTTTGACTAGATTTTTGAATACTTGTGGTTCTTACAGCAAAAATAAAGTCAAAATCAGCAACCATGTGGTCCATGAAAAAAGAAAGTAAATGATTGACTAATATTTTAGGGATGTTAGAGCCATAATAAAATTGAAAACTGTGATTTTGCCAAATTCAAGGACACATAATTCAGTATGTATATATTTAAAATCAAATCGAAAATTACACATGCAAGATCTTATGGTCACTATCATTCTGTTCAAATTTTGTCTATATTAGTCAATATTTGTGGCTTCAAAAGTGGAAAAAGTGTTGAAAACTGAAATTTTGTCAATTTCAAGGGCACATTACTCATATTGTAACAGTGTGATCATATTGAAAATTACACATCAGCAAGATCTTGTTGTCAACAAGATTCTTTCCAAGTATCATCTTGATTGTTTTCAATCTAACAACCACAAATGTTAACCAAAGTCGAAAATGGCAATTTTGTCAAATTCAAGGGCACATAACTCATGATGTAAGACTCCGATCAAGCTGAAAATTACACCCAGGCAGCATATAATGCTTATATGTATTCTGTCCAAGTTTTGTCTTGATTGGTTAATATTTGTAGATTTTAGAGTAAAAATAAAGTCAAAACCAGCAAAATAGAGCCAAAAATGCCAATTTTTGGCAATTTCAAGGGCACATAACTCATGCTATGAAATTCAGATCAAGCTGAATACTTTACCAAGGCAAGATCTTATAGTCAGCATCATTCTGGCAAAGTTTTGTCTTGTTTAGTCAATATTTGTAGTTGCTAGAGTGAAAACAAAGTAAAAATACAGCCGAAAATGGTGATTCTGTCAATTTCAAGGGCACATAACTCATGATGTAAAATTCAGATCAAGCTGAAAATTTTACCAAGACAAGATCTTGTAGTCTGCATCATTCTGTCAAAGTTTTGTCTTGATTGTTCAATATTTGTAGATTTTAGAAGAAAACTAAAGTCAAAACCAGCTATTTTTGACATTCAAGGGCAGATAACTCATGTTATTCTGGTTCAATCCATATTCTTTGAAGGAATCTGAGAGAGGGTCACCCAAGGATCATTCCTGTAAAGTTTGGTTGAAATCCATCCAGTAGTTTTTGAGAAGAAGATTTTTAAAGAAAAAGTTTACGGACGCACGCACGCACGCACGACGGACACACCGCCATGACAATAGCCCGCTGGCCTGAAAGGCCAGTGGAGCTAAAAATCAACTGATAAAAAAGTTATTGAAGATAAACCAAAATTTTGGTTTATCTTCAATAACTTTTTCACCAGCTGATTTTTCGAAAATCCGCCACTTCCATCTAATGCGTGACATCTGTACACTTTCTCTGCTTCAAACCAAATGCAAATTGGTCAAGTATTAACAAAATTATTGAAAATTTTCTGAAATTCTAACTCAAGTGATTATCCATCGAGTTAGATCTAAGTACTTTTTTCCAATACCTACAGAACACAATCAATATATGTAAGGAAGTGAACTGACTATAAATTATGCAAACTTCCCCGGCTGAGTAGAAAATTGAGTTTACAATAGCAATCTTGCTCTCATGGGTCAGTTTTACTGAATTTTAGACAAGAAAACAATACGTTATGCTGTTTGAAATTATTGAAACATTATGGTGTAAGAATAAAAGAATGCTTAAAGTATCTAAGATAAAGGTCTATATAAGCACTTTTTCCCAATACAAAGAGAACGATCAATATGCGGATGTGGACAGACTATAAATTAGGCAAGCAGTGACCAACCAAGAGGAAAATTGAGTCTAAAGGCCTGGTCACATAGAAATCCGCTTCTGTATAGCATCCACATCACATCCAAAAATATACTGCACAGGTCTCCTGTAGTTCTGCCCGTGATGTGGACGGGGAGAAATAAATTTCTCTTATTACATAGGTTAGACACGAAAATATTCCTTTAAGCTGGCTAAAATTGATGAAAAACTTACATAATGCTGCAAGTAATCTGGTAATTAATATATTAAAGGGACATTTCATTCCAATTTCAATTTTTTAAATTATGTCTTGATGCCAAGATTGGTTATTCTAATGAGTATAAATACTAATAGTTTTTTGAAGTTGTTGCCAATAAGCGAGAAACACGCATTTAAAGTTGAGACATAATTGATAAATTGCATATAAATCCGAACTGTTGTCCACAACAATTTGTTCAATTTTAACACAAAAATATAAATTTCTCGTAAACGGCGCAATATTTTGGCTTGAAAATTTCAGAATTTTCATAAGGAAATATGCTCTTTCAGATAGAAATAAAAGTAAAATTTATGACAAAAAAATCTGAAATGCCACTTTAAATGTGGATATAATTTGAGCAAACTTCAACTACCATATTCCATAGAAAAATTGAGTTTAGGATGGCAACTTTGCCCCCATGGCAAAATTTTTACATTTTAATAAAACAAGGAACAGTGACCTTACGAG
Organism: Fragum sueziense; assembly: GCA_963680895.1. NCBI lineage: Eukaryota > Metazoa > Mollusca > Bivalvia > Cardiida > Cardiidae > Fragum > Fragum sueziense. The sequence goes on along the minus strand of OY804608.1, from coordinate 39,151,498 downwards.
GGGAAAATTGAGTTTGGATCTGTAATTGTGTTTTCTACATTTAGGGCTATTTTTTTTCCGGAGAAAAACAATGCTGAAGGCATGTCGAAATTGATTGAAATAGGAGCTGTTTAACTCTTTCCCAAACAAGACCTTTTTGACATCCCTAATAGAAAAAGGTTGGGAAAACATTGAGACAAAAGAAGAAAATGCTGATAATTAGCATTTTCTCCTTTTGCCTCAATATTTTCATGGCTATATTATACACAAATTCTGTACGTATTGGCACCTATTTTGTCGTCTGCAGCAGCTTTCAAATTGGACCAACCTAATATTTTGTCGTTTGGTAATGGGTTAAGCTTGGACACTGTCTATTTCTTTTGCCACCAATTCAAGAATATTCAGATCCAAGGGCGGTTTAGAGGGGGAGTCAGGGGGCGGTTTAGAGAGGGGGTTAGGCGGAGGGGGATTGGGGGTCTGGAAGGCCCCCTGAAATTTGCCGAAAATTAAATTTTGACTAAATTTAGTTTAACGTTACATATTTAGCACATTTAAGTCATCATTTGTGATTGGATCCCCTCCCAACTGTCTATTACAGAATGATGTCAAAACCAGGCCCAGGTTTCTCGAAAAAACTTAAGAACAAACTCATGAGATCATGCTCAACTTCAAAGGAATACTCTCCAATGTTGAAGGGTATTTGATTGAAGTTCACATGGATTTCGTGCGATTTGAGCACGGTGCTCAGATTTGAGCATGAGAACGTACTTAAGTTTTTTCGAGAAACCGGGGCCAGGTTTTGTTTGAGAAAGGGTGTAACTTATCTACGACCAAGATGATCAGCACTACTTTCCAATACCCACAGAGAACGATCAATATACAAATGTGAATTGACTATAAATTAGGCACCAATGAAGAAGAAAATTGTTTATTCTATGCTGTTTGTCTGTTGAAATATTTGAATGACAAGGGTTAACCCAATACCAGACGACAAAATTTGGGGTTGGTGCAAAATGAAAGATCCTGCAGACGACAATTTAAAATGAGTGATATTTTACATTTTTTTGTCATTTTGTGTAGAAAACATTTTGGGAAATGAAGAAATTGCTTGTCACAAGCAATTTCTTCTTTTTCCACAATGTTTTCCAAAGCAATTATCTTGTGGGGAGTCAAAAAGAGTCACTGTGTGGTAATGGGTTAAAATTATCTACGACTAAGATAATGGTAAGATCTAAGTACTATTTCCAATACCCACAGTGAACAATCGATATACGAAATAACGAATGTGAATTGACTATAAATTAGGCATGCAAACTTCAGTCAACGGAGAAGAAAATTGAGTTTGGATTGAGTGGCCTGTGGGTTCGTAGAAACAAAACAAGAAACAAGAACATTTCAGACAAGTCCAAAGGGCACTTTCCTTTTTCCTTCTATTTTCCATTTCTTAATCATTGCCAAAAGGCTTGACCATACAGATACAGTCGACACTCATTGTGTCGAACTCCGGATATGTCGAGGTATTTTGATGGACCCTCTGACTTCGACACAATGAGTGTCGACTGTATCTGTTCTGCAATGTTGTGCAAATAAATTAAAAACACATATTAACTGTTAACCCTTTTCCAAACAATAAAATTTTGGGGTGGTTTAATTCAAATGCTGCTGCAAATGACAAAATGCATATTGATAAAGAGAGAATTTGTGTATGAAATAGCACAGAAAATATTGAGACAAAAGGAGAAACTGCTGGTTATCAGCAGTTTCTTTTTTTGCCTCAATGTTTTCCTAAGCTTTTTATATCAAGGACATCAAAACCAGGTCTTGTGTGGGAAAGAGTTAAACTTTGAGGGCCCTTATTCAAGCCTTGTAAGAAGTTCAACACAAGAGCCGTCATAGACGGATTATGCTCCCCGAATAAGGGGTTTGTCACAAAATAAAAACTATCATACATTAAGCCCCCTTTTCCCATAACATATTTTTTGTACACACATTCTTTATAGAATATGGTCTTGGACATCTCATTTATAACATAAGCACAAAACTTCATTAAATTCTGTCCTTTAGATGAAGAGAAATTAGAGAAAAACTAATTTTGACATTAAGGCCCCTTTTTCCATGACACAGCCTTAAATTACAAAACAGAGAAATAAGTCCCTAGGGATTATCCCAAGGAGTTCACATGTGGAGTTTCATTGAATTTGGTCAAAGGGGTGCTGAGATCTGGCTGTGGACGGACAGACAGACGGATGGAAGGACGGATGGATGGACGGACGGACACATGGACGGACGTCAGCGTGGCGACTATATGCTCCCCCGAAATTTTTTCGGGGAGCATAATAAATAATCATCAAAATGAGCATACCTGGACCATTGAGGGCAAAGTTGCTGACTGCCAGAGTTGCTGCTTTCTGGACCTCAATATCTTCTGAAGCCAGTAGAGCAATCAAAGGTGTGGCTATGGCATTGGTCATAGGAACTTTCACTGCAATGAAAGATACAAATTTTCACTTTTCAAGCAATGTATAATGACATTTCCTCAATCTTTCTGAACTTCAATATCTTCTGATGCCAGCAGAGCAATCAAAGGTGTAGCGATGGCATTGGTCATGGGCACTTTCACTGTAATAAAAGAGTAACATTTTCTCATTTACCCTAAATGTTCGTGACACTTTCTCCAGCTTTCTGGACCTCAATATCTTCTGATGCCAGTAGAGCAATCAAAGGTGTAGCAATGGCATTTGTCATGGGAACTTTCACTGCAATTAAAGAGTAAAATTTTCTCATTTCCCTTCAATGTTTGAAGACACTTTCTCCAGATTTCTTAACTTCAATATTTTATGAAGCCTGTAGAGCAATCAAAGGTGTGGCTATGGCATTGGTCATGGGAACTTTCACTGCAATTAAAGAGTAACATTTTCTCATTTTACCTCAATTTTTTAAAAAAAAATTTCAGTATCTTTAATAATTTTGTTCCTCAATATCTTCTGATGCCAGCAGAGCAATCAGTGGCGTGGCAATAGCATTGGTCATGGGAACCTTCACTGGAATAAAAATAAATCAATCAAAGCTGTAAATAATTTTCTCATTTTCCCTCAATGTTTGTTGACATTTATTGCTGCTTTCTGGACCTCAATATCTTCTGATGCTAGTAGAGCTATCAGGGGTGTGGCAATGGCATTGGTCATGGGCACTTTCACTGCAATGAAAATAAATAAAATAAAGCTGTAACAAATTTTCTCATTTCCCCTCAATGTTTGAAGGCATTTTCTCCAGTGAACCTCAATGTCTTCTAAAGCCAGTAGAGCAATCAAAGGTGTGGCTATAGCATTGGTCATTATTTCTCTTGCTGTTACAAGATTCACATCCATTCCATGTCCTCAACCAATTCTACAATGTTAAAAATTCTTAGACAATTCATGACTTTATGAGAGACAAAATTAATGACTTCCTCATTTTATGACTTTGTCATTTCTCAGACAGGATATTGGCCAAGTCCTAATTCTAACCCCAACACAACTACACTTGCGTAGCTAGCCGAAAATAAAATGAACGCAAGATGCATGCCTAATGTATCAGAGGAGGTTTGATGGCGGGCTCCATACTGCTGGGGGGGGGGGGGTGTCTTCCTGGCATCTCCAAGAATTTTTTTGAAAATTTAATGTAGATGCTTATGGAATACATACCAAATGCCCACCAGGAGCCACGAATGACCACGGTCATTCGTGGCTCCTGGTGGGTTTTTGGTATGTATTTAATGGCTGTTGAGGTGTTTATTTCAAGGGAAACAAAACAAGAATCCACATTTTCTTACATTTTTTGCGATGTGTACGCAATTGCGTTTTTCCGTACGGGTTGCTACCACTATGTACTAGATCTATAGATAAATAGTCTCCAACATTACCTAGATCTATTTGGTATGTAAAATTTAACCCATTACCAAACATTTGCTGACTCCCCTTAAGAAAAAGGCTTTGGAAAACATTGTGGAAAATGAAGACATTGCTTGTGACAATACCTCAAAAACATTTCCCACAATGTTCTCTACCCCAAAAGACCAAAAAATGTTCCATTCACTTGAAATTGTCATCTGCAACATCAAAGTATGAGAATGAAATTCTTATTTTGATGCAATTCATCAAAATGTATCTATTAGTCAGCATTTATCCCCCCACCCCTAAAAAATCATTATTATGTTTGCTTTATTGTACACAAATCCTATTTTGAACCAAACATGCATTTTGTCATCTGAAGCAGTTTTTAAACGGGAACAGTCCAAAAAATGTGCCACTACTTGGGAAAAGGTTTATAATGTTTCTGGAAAAGGTTTATAAAAGAAACAATAAGATCATATTTCAAAGAAATAATAAAAGAACCATATGTGGATATATGAGTCAGAATTCTTATTACTCTTTCCTAATCAAGACATCTTTCTGATGTTCCTTTAACCTTTTCCCAAACAACAAGAAATAGAAGTGGTCCTATTCAAAATCTCCTGCAGACAACAAAATTGATGTTGATCAAGATTTTGTGTACAATGTAGCGCAGAAAATATTGAGACCAAAGGAGAAACTGCTGGTTATCAGCAGTTTCTTCTTTTGTCTCAAAGTTTTCCCAAACATTTTCTATTAGAAACGTCAAAACCAGGTCTTGTTTGGGAAAGGATTAAGAAAAGGCTTCAGAAATCATTGATGCAAACAAAGAACAAGAGTGCCTGAAAGGCACTGATATCGCTCACCTGAGTTCTTCCTGTATTTGATTGTGTACAATATAAATTTTGTTGTAAACAAATATATATGTCACATCAAATTATTGTAAACTAGAATATCACTGAGAGTGATCATACCCCCCAACAGCACTGTTTTTGTGCATTTTGAGAAGTACATTTCATTTGAACTGTGAGCTTCTCAATTGAGAAAAAAGAGCAATAGACCAAACAGCACATGTAAATGTTGCAAAAAATGCCAATATTTAACAAAAGGACATAGCTCATTTAAAAATCAACAAGCCTCGCTCTGCCATGCACACATTTTTTCAATAAATCTAAAGTTCACAACCGTGTATTGAAGACAGTCACTCAAGGTACATTCTTGTAAGGTTTGGTTCAACTTTGCCCTATAATTATTGCTTCTTAAAAAGAATTTTCTCTTGATCTCGTTAAGTCTGATAAGCCCTACCCCGCCACGACCACATTTTTGACGAATAAAGAATTTGCGAACAAATATTGTAACGAGTCACCCAATGATCATTCCTGCCAAGTTTGGTAACAAATCGCCAGATGGTTAAGATGAAGAATTTTTGAAGAATTATCTAAAGATTGCTTGAAGTCTGATAAGCCCCACCCTGCCAAGCCCATGTTTTTCACCCAATCAGATATTCATGAACATGTGTTGAAGAGAGTCTCTCAATGGACATTCCTGCCCAGCTTGGTTCAAATTGGCCTGATAATTGATTTTCAAAGATTTTTCACATGATTTTTCCAAGTCTGATAAGCCCCGCCCTGCCACGTCCACAATTTTTGACAAATCAAAAATTCACGAACACGTTTTAACAAGAGGGCCAGAATGGCCCTATATCGCTCACCTGAAAGAAGTTTAAGACACCCCCACTTTTTTTGACGAATCAAAAATTTGCAAACAGATTTTGAAAAGGGTCACTCAAGGAACATCGTTGCCAAATTTGTTTCAAATTGACCCTATGCTTGATTTTTAAAGAATTTTCTTATGATTTCTCTAAGTCTGATAAGCCACGCCCTGCCATGCCTACTTTTTTTGACCAATACAAAATTTGCCAACATATTTTGAAAAGGGTCACTCAAGGAACATTTCTGTAAAGTTTGCTTCAAATTGGGCAAATGGTTGATTTTTAAAGAATTTTCTTAGGATTTCTGTAAGTCCGATAAGCCACACCCAATTTTTTCTGACGAATAAAAAATTTGAGAAAAAAATTTGAAAAGAGTCACCCAAGGAACATTTCTGCCAAGTGTGGTTCAAATTGGGCAATGGTTGATTTTTAAAGAATTTTCTTATGATTTCTCCAAGTCCGGTAAATGCTGACCTGCCACGCCCACAATTTTAGATAAATAAAAAATCCGCCAACAAATCTTAAGAAGGGTCACCCAAGGAACATTCCTGCCAAATTTGGTTTTAATTGGCCCTATGGTTAAGGAGAAGAAGATTTTTGAAGAATTTCTTAACAATTTCTCTTGGTTAGATAAGCATCGCCCTGCCACACCCACAATTTTTGATGAAACTATAAATTTATGAACAAATGTTGAAAAGGGTCACTCAAGGAACAATTCTGCCAAGTTTGGTTCAAATTGGCCCATTGGTTGATTTTTAAAGAATTTTCTTAGGATTTCTCTAAGTCTGATAAGCCCCTTTCTCCCTGCCACGGCCACAATTTTTTACAAATGAAAATATTTGTGAACAAATTTTAAAAAGAATGGCTTAAGGCACATCACTGCAAAGTCTGGTTCAAATTGGCCCAATGGTTGATTTTTAAAGAATTTTCTTATGATTTTTCTAAGTCTGATAAGCCCCTTTCTCCCTGCCACGGCCACGTTTTTTGACGAAACAAAAATCTGAGAACAAGTTTTGAGAAGGGTCACTCAAGGAACAATTCTGCCAAGTTTGGGTTCAAATTGGCCCAATGGTTGATTTTTAAAGAATTTTCTTATGATTTTTCTAAGTCTGATAAGCCCCTTTCTCCCTGCCACGGCCACGTTTTTTGACGAAACAAAAATCTGAGAACAAGTTTTGAGAAGGGTCACTCAAGGAAAAATTCTGCCAAGTTTGGGTTCAAATTGGCCCAATGGTTGATTTTTTAAGAATTTTCTTATGATTTTTCTAAGTCTGATAAGCCCCTTTCTCCCTGCCACGGACACGTTTTTTGACGAATCATAAATCTGAGAACAAGTTTTGAGAAGGGTCACTCAAGGAACAATTCTGTCAAGTTTGGTTCAAATTGGAACAATGGTTGATTTTTAAAGAATTTTCTTAGGATTTCTCTAATTGCGATAAGCCTCGCCCTGCCAAGCCCACATTTTTTGACGAATCAAAAATCTGCGAACAAGTTTTGAGAAGGGTCACTCAAGGAACATTCCTGCCAAGTTTCGTCAAAATTGGCCTGTTGGTTTTGGAGAAGAAGATGTTTGAAGAAATTGTTGACGGACGGACAGACGGACAGACGGACGGACGGACAGACGGACGACGGACGGTGAGTGACCACAATAGCTCCCCTCGAGCACTTCGTGCTCAGGTGAGCTAAAAAGGGTCACCCAAGAAACATTTCTGCCAAGTTTGGAAAGAATTGGCCCAGTGGTTAAGGAGAAGAAGATTTTTGAAGAATTATCTAACGATTTCTGGAAGTCTGATAAGCCCCGCCCTGCCACGCCTACAATTTTCACCCAATCAAAAATTCATGAGCATGTGTTGAAAACAGTCACTCAAGGGACATTTCTGCCAAGCTTGGTTCAAATTGGCCTGATAATTGGTTTTTTAAAGATTTTTCACATGATTTTTCTAAGTCTGATAAGCCCCGCCCTGCCACGCCCACAATTTTTGACGAATCAAAAATTCACGAACAAGTTATAAAAAGGGTCACCCAAGAAACATTTCTTCCAAGTTTGGAAAGAATTGGCCCAGTGGTTAAGGAGGAGAAGATTTTTGAAGAATTATCTAATGATTTCTCGAAGTCTGATAAGCCCCGCCTAAAATTTTCACCCAATCAAAAATTCATGAACAAGTTTTGAAAAGGGTTACCCAAGAAACATTTCTGCCAAGTTTGGAAAGAATTAGCCCAGTGGTTAAGGAAGAGAAGATTTTTGAAGAATTATCTAATAATTTCTTGAAGTCTGATAAGCCCCGCCCTGCCACGCCCACATTTTTTGACGAATCAAAAATTCACGAACAAGTTTTGAAAAGGGCCTCACAAGGAACATTTCTGCCAAGTTTTGAAAGAATTGGCCCAGTGGTTAAGGAGGAGAAGATGTTTAAAGAAATTGTTGACGACGCACGACGCACGACGGACGACGGACGCCGGAAAGTGACTGACCCTAAGAGCTCCCCTTGAGCTCGTTGAGCTCAGGTGAGCTAAAAACACTGATGATCAACATTTTATCCTTTTGCCTCACTATTTTTCTGTGCTTTATTGTATTCAAATCCTTCATACATCATCATGCATCATGTTAACCCTTTCCCAAACAAGACCTGGTTTTGATGTCCCTAATATAAAAGGCTTGGGAAAACATTGAGACAAAAGAAGAAACTGCTGATAACCAGCAGTTTCTCCTTTTGTCGCAATATTTTCTGTGCCATATTTTACACAATATTTATCTTTAATAATATATCCATTTTGTCATGAAGTGGACCACCCTAAAATTTTGTCATTCGGGAAAGGGTTAAAACCTTCCCAATCGGACCACCTTAACCTTTTGTTGTTTGGGAAACGGTAAATCCACAGTGTCAAATTCTTTTTGGAGAAAGGTTTTGAAAACACAAGAAATGTTGAAACCTTAAACAATACAAATGTGCATAGATCCATAAAAAGGGCCCACATGGTATTTGAGAATATGAAAGATCAAGATAAGCTTGTGCAAGAGTGCATACTGATCAGGATCCACTTTTCTTACAGTTGCTACTAGCAGTGAGGAAGCTATCAGAAAACCCCTATCATGATAAGACACCAAAACAAGGTTTAGAAATGTAGAAACAAGCAGATGGTATCTGACGATATTGCGAGGGGTCAATGCAATACTATTGTAAGTGCCTATATGTATATAGGCACTTACAATAGTGTTGCACTGACCAAGGGCTCGAAAATTGTTTTTATCCTTTCCAAAACAATCCCCGATTGAAAGTTTCTTCTTTTGTCTTACTGTTTTTGTGCCATATAAAGTAAACAAATACTAACTTTAACAACAGCCATTTTGTTGTTCAAACTAGGCATTTAACCCTCAGCAGTTTCTTCTTTTGTTTCAATGTTTCCCAAACATTTCTATTAGGGACGTTAAAACCAGGTCTTGTTTGGGAAAGGGTTAAACATTAAATTTTGCAGTTCAGAAAAAGTTTACTTCAATGAAGCATTAATCGGTATTATCCAATTGTTCTCAAAAATTTCACAATAATTTCCACTGGTTTTCATATAGAACTTACTTTTTTCACTGACTTCCGAGTAGCATAGTGCAGCAGATCGTTGTAAATCTGTATTTTCTGAGTATGTAAGGATGCTCAACGCTCGGACATGATTCTCGTCCAAAACAGGGTTCTTAGTTTGTTCTGCAAAACATTCAAATACAGATTGTTATTATTATGCATTCACTTAAACATAGGGTATAACTGATTTTTGAGTAGCATATAGTGCTGCAGATCGTTGTAAATCTGTATTTTCTGAGTATGTAAGGATACTTAATGCTCGGACATGATTCTCGTCAAGAACAGGGTTCTTTGTTTGTTCTGAAAAAGATTTGTATACAGGTTGTTATTATCATGCATTCACTTAAACATAGGGTATAGCTGATTTTGGAGTAGCATAGCGCGGCAGATCGTTGTAAATCTGTATTTTCTGAGTATGTAAGGATACTCAACGCTCGGACATGATTCTCGTCCAAAACTGGGTTCTTAGTTTGTTCTGCAAAACATTCAAATACAGGTTGATTTCTTTTAATGCATTTACCAAAATGTTAGGCTGTTCCAAATACAAAGATGATGCAGGTGACACATTCAAGTAAATGAAATTCTGCTGCTGAGGATTTCTGTGAAGGGGGTTCAAACATACACAGAGAAGGGTTTGTATTTTCCTGAGATTACAAAATTTTGACTGAATTTCTGCATGAAAATGAAACAATCAGGCTACAGAGGGGGGGTTCAATCATCCCCCCCCCCCCCAAAAAACCCCTTTAGATCCACCACTGTAGCCCTTTCCCGAACAGCAAAATTTTAGGGCATTCCAATATGAAAGTAGCTGCAAACAACAAAATGAATCTTGATAAAGAATGTTTTGGTGTATAACATTGCATAGAAACAAGAGGGCCATTGGCCCTGAAGCGCTCACCTGATATAATATAACTTTTTGTATACCAATTTTCAGGTTGATTGTACAAAAATGTGACCTCTAGGGTGCACACAAGCTTTAACTAAGATTTGACCTCGTGACCTAGAATTGATCAAGACAATCATTCTGATCAATTTTCAGGTTGATTGCCGAATGATTGGGCAAAAATGTGGCCTCTAGAGTGCACACAAGGTTTTACAAAGATTTTACCTCATGACCTAGTTTATGACCCCAGATGACCCAATTTCGATCTTGTCCGAGAATTGATCAAGACAATCATTCTGATCAATTTTCAGGTTGATTGGACAAAAAATGTGGCCTCTAGAGTGCACACAAGGTTTTTCTAAGATTTGACCCTGTGACCTAGTTTTTGACCCCAGATGACCCAATTTCAAAGTTGTCCGAGATTTCAACAAAACAATCATTCTGAGCAAATTCCAGGTTGATTGGGCAAAAAATGTGGCCTCTAGAGTGCACACAAGGTTTTTCTAAGATTTGACCCTGTGACCTAGTTTTTGACCCCAGATAACCCAATTTCGAACTTGTCCGAGATTTTATCAAGACCATTATTCTGATCAATTTTCAGGTTGATTGGGCAAAAAATGTGGCCTCTACAGTGCACACAAGGTTTTTCTAAGATTTGACCCTGTGACCTAGTTTTTGACCCAAGATGACCCAATTTCAAACTTGTTCAAAATTCTATCAAGACAATCATTCTGAGCAAATTTCAGGTTGATTGGGCAAAAAATGTGGCCTCTAGAGTGCACACAAGGTTTTTCTAAGATTTGACCCCGTGACCTAGTTTTTGACCCCAGATGACCCAATTTCGAACTTGTCCAAGATTCTATCAAGACAATCATTCTGAGCAAATTTCAGGTTGATTGGGCAAAAAATGTGGCCTCTAGAGTGCACACAAGTTTTTTCTAAGATTTGACCCCGTGACCTAGTTTTTGACCCCAGATGACCCAATTTCAAACTTGTCCGAGATTTTATCAAGACAATCATTCTGAGCAAATTTCAGATTGATCGGGCAAAAAATGTGGCCTCTAGAGTGCACACAAGGTTTTTCTAATATTTGACCCCGTGACCTAGTTTTTGACCCCAGATGACCCAATTTCGAACTTGTCCGAGATTTCATTAAGACAATCATTCTGAGCAAATTTCAGGTTGATTGGGCAAAAAATGTGGCCTCTAGAGTGCACACAAGCAAAAGGTTGACGCACGACGCACGACGGACGACGCACGACGGGCGACGCACGACGGACGACGGACACAGCGGTATCACAATACCTCACCATGAGCACTATCGTGCTCAGGTGAGCTAAAAAGTTAGGCAAATGGATAAAATGCTGATTATCAGCATTTTCTTGTTTTGCTTTGATGTTTCCCAAGCCTTGTCTATTACAGACGTCAAAATCAAGTCTTGTTTGTGAGATGGCAAATATTATACCACTCTGTTTGTTTTTTATCTTAACCCTTCCTGATTCTTTAAGAATTTCTAAAATACTTCCAAAAACATATAGAGAGCAAAAAAGTAATCAATGAAATGAAAGAAAATGCTGGTACTTTGCTACAAGGAACCCAACATTTTTTTTCAAACCTCCTAAAAATTGTACCAATCTAAAATCATTGCCATAGCAACCTTTACAAAATTAATGCAAGATACATTTGAATGACAAGAACAATTTGGTATCAATGTCTCATCTGAAATGTTTCTAACCTTTCCCAAACAATGATGCTTTTTTATGCAACTAATTTTCTAAAAGCTTTCGAAAACATTGAGGCAAAAGAAGAAAATGCTGCTTAGCTAAGAAACATTTCTCCATTTGTCTCAATATTTCCAATGCTTAACGTTGTGCACAAATCTGATCTTTATCAACACCCATAATACCATCTGGATCATCTGACAAATTTTACAAGTCAGCATTTTTTTTGCCTTCTGGAAAAGGGTTAAAATTGTTCCTTTTCCAAACAAGACCTCCAGGGTTTTGAATTCCCTAATAGAGAAAAAGACTTAGGGAAACATTGAGGCAAAAGGAGAAAATGCTGATCATCAGCATTTTCTCCTTTTGCCTCAATATTTTCTGAGCTTTATCATACAGGGTGTCCCATAATATGTGTTACAATTTTAAACATCTATAAAATTGGGAAATGTTGTAATCAAGTAAAATCAATTACAGAGGTGTGAAGGGGACATGATTATGAGGTTATTTAACATGTCTTTGTACAATACTGAATTCTATTGGATGAATACTTTGCAGAACGAGGCTATATTTGGACGAGCCGATAGGCGAGTCTAAATATAGACTTGTTCTGCGAAGTATGAATCCAATAGAATTCGGTATTGTACAAAGACATGTTAAATGACCTCTTTATTTCACATCATTTTTTTGTTTTTTCGCACAAAACATGACAAAGATTAATTTTGTATAAAAATTAAGATCTAGTTCTAATTACTTTTAAAAAGAATTCCAACGTGAAATAAAAAAGGAAGAAAAACAACACATGCCTATGTCATGAAAAAAATGTAGGCTACATGTACATTTCTAATACTGAAATATACATGGCATCTGACATTAAATCTATATTTATCGATTTATGTTTGTCTCAAAAGATTGAATAGGCCGTCATATGATAGTGTGAAATGTACATGAAATTTGTCATATAAACTATCTATCATGTCATGCGTAAATCAACAATGAAAACATTGACAGAAAAGGAGAAATTGCTGATAAACGGCAAATCTCCTTTTCTCTTAGAACTTTTTTATCAATCCTTTTAAAGAGTATCAAATCCAGGTCTTGTTTGGGAAAGGGTTAAGTGTGATTTTTATCATTGCTGCAAATTAAATGCGCTACAATTCAGAAATGTTTTGAAATGAAAATAATCTCTTTCGTGATCATTTTCTCCTTTTGCCTTAATGTATTCCCAATGTGTTTTTTCAATCACAGAATCAAAGCTATGCCTTGTTTAGGACAGTGAATTCAAAATATTATGTTGAAACAAACATTCAACTCTAATGAACAAATTTTGCTCTTGCAGACGAGAAATTTACTAAGGGAGATTACTCTTCGATGCGAATATGGACAATTGTATCGCAGCCTCGATTTGGATGAAAATCCATATTTGTACGGTTCAATCGATATTTGTAGGGTTCAAATGAGTGCAATGCATATTTGGACTGGTCAACCGGTGCATCGTACAATATAGATCTAGCCGCTTTGGAATATCGAGAATCCCGTGCGTCCACCCAATTATCTCGTGCGTGCAATACGGCCCTGGGTATTGTATACTCACGTGGTACGAATGGGGCGATTTAATTGGTTTACTTTGTTCGGATGTGAAATAAAAAGTTTTATTTGATATATAGAACATCTATATTTACTTTTAAACTTTATTCTGCATCACATTTTATGAAATATGCCATTTTTTAACTTTTTTGCCAAGTGACGTCAATGACGTCATATTTCTAATTTGACAAAGTTTCTTTTTACCATGCTAAGATGCTCAAATTGATCATTTTAATTTTGTCTTCCATGACTATCATAGCTTAAATAAATGCAGTAATTATTTTAGCATCATTAAAAATTGAAGGGGTAACAATAATCACAAAAACCAGATTTCGAAATGAGGGAAGTTGTTGCTTCACTTTAGATTTGGATGATTTCAAATGGTGTTTGGAAAGGGGAGGGGGCATTTTTGCAGAGACAAACATTTGCACAGGGCAATCACATCTAGTGAAAAAGTATTGAAAGTATGATTCCTATTCGTTCACAAGAAACTCTTGCAAGGGGTGTCATAAAAGGGTATAATTCAAAGTTTATCTTTTAAAAAATCCAAAAGTTTCACACCATAAATGATGAAGGAGAAGACATTACTGGTGAATTATGATTTAGAAAGAACTAGAGGAAGGGCTACCGATAACTTTTCTTTTCATTTCCAACTCAAATTTTATTCATTAATCTTAAAAGTAGTTACCCTTCACTATGTCCTATAAAGTGATAGAATAGTAAGAAACGTAAATTATTGAATCAGTACAGAATGTGAGAAAGATACATTATATCCTTTTAAAGGTGACGTCGATGACGTCATTTGACAAATAAGTTAAACAATGGTATTTCAATAAGTGTGTTGTTGAATTATTTTAGGGAAGTAAACATGGATGTTCTACATACAAAAAAAACTTTATCATGTCCCCTTCATGCCTATGTAACTGATTTTACTTGATGCCAACATTTGTCAATTTTACTGAAGTTTAAAATTGTAACACATATTATGAGACACCCTGTACTTCTTATAGACAAAACTTTTCTTTATCACATACCATTCATTTTGTAGTCTGTAGCAGCTTTCTAGATCTAGACTAAACAAGTCCTAAATCTTGTGTTTCGGAAAAGGGTTAATTTGAATTATTCATAAACAAAGGAAGTGCTCTTTGTCTTTGAACAGATAGATTTCAGAATTTAATGAAGCAATTTGAATTTCCTTAAATTTCCTTGAAATTGAATTCCCTACGGTGAATTAGCTTTAAGTCGAAAAAGGGAAATAAATAAGTTGAAATATTTTAGGGACGATATGCCAAACAACAGCTATCCCATGTGACTTTTTGGAAAAGTGCACACCTAAAAATCACCCACTTCAAGGTAGGTTTTCTTTTAACACGGTGTATAATCATGTGACTTAGATTTTCCGATAATCTTCAATAACTTTGTCAATACTTGACCAATTTGAATTCGGTTTGAAGCAGAGAAGGTGGGAAAATGTCAGGAATAACATGGTTGTAGTAGATTTTTGAACAATCAACTGATAAAAAAGTTATTGAAGATAAACCAAAATTTTGGTTTATCTTCAATAACTTTTTTATCAGCTGAATTTTCAAAAATCAACAAAGTCCATCTAATGCGTGATGTCTGTCCACATTCTCTGCTTCAAACCGAAATTCAAATCGGTCACATATTAACAAAATGATTGAAGATTTTCTGAAAATAATGTACATCCACATGTTTAATTTCTCAACTTATACTCAAAATAATTTATTTTGACGAGATAAAGTGCACCGTACCCTGATCTTTGACGGGGCCATTCCCAGCCATAACTCACCCTACACCAAACCTCATTAATTTTTCAAATGCAAGAATTTGTCTGTCATAATTTTGTGGGAAACATGTGTACACAACAGTTACTGTCATGTAAAATTGCATTTAAATGTTTGAATATTCCATATGGTATTTGGTCTAAAAGTCAGATAGAACAGGGAATGGCACAACAATTTTAGGCAAAATTTAATGTTGCTCAAATCAGGGAACTTTTATATAATTGTGTCATTAAAAATATTAAAGCCATCAAAAATGTTTTGCAAAAACAAGAGGGCCATTGGCCCTGAAGCGCTCACCTGACAGGCCCATAGGAAGCAATTTCATATTGGGGGGCTATAGACTCTATCCTAAATAATGGGGGAAGGGGGCTAATTGGGATTTCCCCAAAATTTTAAGTGTAAAATTAAGAAAAATTAGCATTTTTGGCCAACTTTGGAAGGGTTTAGCCCCCCTAGCCCCCCCTATTCCTACGGGCCTGCCTGACATAATAGCTTTCTGTATATGGTGTGTCTGAGCCTCCAAAAGGATCACATTTTACTAAGATTTGTGGCCTGTATAAGATAATCATTCTGACAAATTTTCAGCTTGATTGGGCAAAAAAAAAAATCCCCAAGACTGGACCCCATGACCTATTTTAGGACCCCAGATGACCAAATTTTGAAATTGTCCAAATTTTCTCAAGATAATTATTCTGACTAGGCTGATTGGGCATAAAATGTGGCCTCTAGAGTGCAAATAAGGTTTTTCTTAAATTTGACCTAGTGACCTAGTTTTTGACCCCAGATGACCCAATTTCAAACTTTTTGTACATTTCATCAAGACAATTATTATGAGCTAATTTCAGGATGATTTAGGAAAAAAATGGGCTTCTAGGAGGACAAACCAGGTTTGAACCTGTGACGTAGTTTATGACCCTAGATGACCCAATTTCAAACTTGTCCAAGATTTCACCAGGACAATCATTCTGAGACAATTTCAAGTTTATTGGGCAAAGAATGCGGCCTCTAGAGTGCACACAAGGTTTTTCTAAGATTTGACCTCATGACCTAGTTTTTGACCCCAGATGACCCAATTTCAAACTTGTCCGAGATTTTATCAAGACAATCATTCTGATCAATTTTCAGGTTGATTGGGCAAAAAATGTGGCCTCTAGAGTGCACACGAGATTTCTCTAAGATTTGACCCTGTGACCTAGTTTTTGACCCCAGATGACTCAATTTCAAACTTGTCCGAGATTTTATCAAGTCAATCATTTTGAGCAAATTTCAGGTTGATTTGGGCAAAAAATGTGGCCTCTAGAGTGCACAGAAGTTTTTCTAACATTTGACCCCGTGACCTAGTTTTTGACCCAAGATGACCCAATTTCAATCTTGTCTGAGATTTCAACAAGACAATCATTCTGAGCAAATTTCAGGTTGATTGGGCAAAAAATGTGGCTTCTAGAGTGCACACAAGGTTTTTCTAAGATTTGACCCCGTGACCTAGTTTTTGACCCCAGATGACCCAATTTCAAATTTGTCCGAGATTTGATCAAGACAATCATTCTGATCAATTTTCAGGTCGATTGGGCAAAAAATGTGGCCTCTAGAGTGCACACAAGGTTTTTCTAAGATTTGACCCCGTGACCTAGTTTTTGACCCCAGATGACCCAATTTCAAACTTGTCCGAGATTTGATCAAGACAATCATTCTGATCAATTTTCAGGTTGATTGGGCAAAAAATGTGGCCTCTAGAGTGCACACAAGGTTTTTCTAAGATTTGACCCCGTGACCTAGTTTTTGACCCTAGACGACCCAATTTCAAACTTGTCCGAGATTTCACCAGGACAATCATTCTGAGCAAATTTCAGGTTGATTGGTCAAAAAATGTGGCCTTTAGAGTGCACACAAGGTTTTTCTAAGATTTGACCCCGTGACCTAGTTTTTGACCCCAGATGACCCAATTTCAAACTTGTCCGAGATTTGATCAAGACAATCATTCTGATCAATTTTCAGGTTGATTGGGCAAAAAATGTGGCCTCTAGAGTGCACACAAGGCTTTTCTAAGATTTGACCCTGTGACCTAGTTTTTGACCCCAGATGACCCAATTTCGAACCTGTCCGAGATTTTATCAGGACAATCATTCTGTGCAAATTTCAGGTTGATTGGGCAAAAAATGTGGCCTCTAGAGTGCACACAAGGTTTTTCTAAGATTTGACCCCGTGACCTAGTTTTTGACCCCAGATGACCCAATTTCGAACTTGTCCGAGATTTTATCAAGAAAATCATTCTGAGCAAATTTCAGGTTGATTGGGCAAAAAATGTGGCTTCTAGAGTGCACACAAGCCAAAGGTTGACGCACGACGCACGACGCACGACTGACGACGGACGACGACCGACGGACACAGCGGTATCACAATACCTCACCATGAGCACTATCGTGCTCAGGTGAGCTAAAAACAAAACCTTTGGAAACATTGCAAGCAAAGATAAAAAGTCCTATTCATACCATCTTCCAAGTATCGTAGTAGATTCTGTACAGCTTGACGCTCGTTGTCCAACAATATGGTACTGTATTCCGAATCTCCGTTGAACGAGCTTGACCTCCGACTCGACTCGGAGCCCGGATAACATCCACATGTGACGCAGTACAGGCAACATTCGAGGATCTTCTTCAGAAGTTCAAGGATTTCCTCGATCGGATTCGGTTTGGGTCTCTCGATTTTGATGTCAAACTGCTCCATCATCGCAGAAGCCTGAAAGGATTTCCGAAAATAATTGAGCACTGATCTGGAAAAAGGTCCCTTATAGAATATAGGAAGCCATATTTCAAGATCAGTCAGTGCCTATAAACACGGTGGATAATCACATGATGCAATATTTTCAGAAAATCTTCAATAATTTTGTAATTACTGGACCGATTTGAATTCAGTTTGAAGTAGAGAATGTGGACAGACGTCACACATTAGATGAACGTGGTCGATTTTTGAAAAATCAACTGATAAAAAAGTTATTGAAGATAAACCAAAATTTTGGTTTATCTGCAATAACTTTTTTATCAGTTGATTTTTCAAAAATCCAACACGTCCAGCTTATTCTTGGCATTTTACCGCCTTCTCTGCTTCAAACCGAATTCAAATTGGTCAAGTAATAAAAAAGATATTGAAGATAATCGGAAATTCTAGTCACATGATTATACACCGTGTATAAATAATGGATACTGGTAGAGACCCTTGTTGCTCTTTTACAATTCCTACAGGTCATGTAGAAGCTATTGGAGAACAATATGGTTCCTGATCAGACTGCATGTAGCATAAGCAGGCTGATCTGGAACCATGTTGGGCTCAAAAGCCTTAACCCATTACCAAACAACAAAATTTTAGGGCGGTCCAAATTGAAAGATGCTGCAGACGACAATTATAAGTGAATGGAATTGCACATTTCTTGGCCTTTCTTGGTAGAAAATATTGTGGGAAATGAAGAAATTGCTTGTCGCAAGCAATTTCTTCTTTTTCCATGATGTTTTCCATAGCCACCATTTTGTGAGGAGTCAAAAAGAGTCATTGTGCGGTAATGGGTTAAGGGACCTTTTTCAGATTCCTCGTCTATAATTTTTTGTCAAGTTTCTGAATAATTCCTTTTCACAAGACAAATAATGAAATTTGTTTGGCCCAAAAATCTAAATAGAAGCAACAAAAGGTCAGTCGACTTCACACAATATAAAGGTAGATAAATCTTAGAGAGAGGTTAGAAAATATCCAGTCATGACAAAAATTAAAGCCTCTCTTACAACCTGTCATGCGTCTTCATTATTTGTGCGTCTTCACAAATTTTCAAAACATACAATACAATTCATAAGGACGCACAGTGGTTTGTAAGAGAGACCAATGAATTGTCCGGTCAATTCTTGGTCATGTGCAGTCTGCATTGTGCTTGCGTCCACCAAACTCGTTATCTGTATGTGTGTGCATCGCATACTATGGCTACGTTTTAGACGCAGACCGCACCCAGAAGCATGTACGACCAGTTGTAAGAGAGGATTTAGTAATAAACAATTCCATTTTTGCTTGATAGGATACAAACACAAATTTGTATCACATAAAAGATATACGATAATATCAACAGCCTTCAGCTAATATTAAATGACTATCCTTTTGTTATCATCTTATATTGTCGCTTTTCAACAAAAACCTAATAACTGCAGCTTAAAACAAGCTGCAGCTACCAGCTTTTTGTTGAAAAGCATTGATATACAGTCAGAGCTCCAGATAAGAGGGGGTGATGACTTTTCAAACTGCAATAATTCTGTTATTATTCATCAAACCCTATGTTGTGGGTACTCATTTGCATCGTCTCGTCGAGACGATTCAAATGAGTACCAACAACAAAGGGTTTGGAATTGATATAAAAAAGTTAGAATGTCTTCACCCCCACTTATCTGTAGCCCTATTACATGATTATCATCATATTATTTTGTTACTAGCAACATTGAAATCTATCCCTAAATAACAAATTCTAGACAAACTCTAATTTAAAGGTAAAATTAAAAGGGGTTCAATAACTAAATATTTAACATATTACCAAATGGCAGAATTTTCTAGACTAATTTAAAGATGATGCAGAAGGGGTATCAATAACTCAATATCTAACCTATTACCAAACGGAAGAATTTAAAACAAAGTTAATGCAGGCGAAAATTTCAAGTGAAAGAAATAATACATTTTTTGTTGCTTTTTTACGTAAAAAACGTTGTGGGAAATGAAGAAATTGCTTTCCAAAGCCATTATCTTCTTTGGAGTCAAAAGGAGTCACTGTGGGGTAATGGGTTAACGGTATTTTAGTCTTAAAGTGGCATTTGGATTACCTAACCATGGATTCCTGTCCATTCATACACCAGTACTACCACAACATCCTTTTCAAACCTCCATCATTTCACCCACATGGGCATGGGCGGATCTAGAGGGGGGTAATATGGGGGGGGGGGGGGGGGGGTTCTGGAAAATTAAATTTTGACTATATAAATTGGTGTAGCGTTACATATTTATTACATTTTAAACCATAATTTGTGCTTGGACCCCGCCTGGAAAATAATCTTGGGCTTGGGACCCCCCCTGGAAGAAAATCCTGGATCCGCCCTTGCATGGGTTAATGATTATCCGACCAACAGTGAGAGACAAATGATTTCGCCACAGTTTGGGATTGAAATTACACATAAGCAAGAATCTGATGAGCTACATGTACCTGCAGCCCATTAGTACCATTCTTATGTACATGATATTATTATTGTATTAGTAAAATCTTATTCCAAATTTTAGTCCGATTCTTATTTAACCCAGGCAGTAATTAAAGTTTTTGACTGGTCTATATTCAAAGATCATCCAGACAATTTATAAATGTGAATGAAATATTTTGAATGCTATAGTTGTTCAGGCTAGAAAACATTATGGGAAATGAAAATATTGCTTTACACAAGCAATTTCTTCATTTTCCATGATGATTTAACATGCGTTTTTGTTTAGGAGTGTCAAAGTGTCAGTATTTTGGAAAGGGTTAAATGCATTTAGTCATTGATTATGAGCTAGATCTAGCTGGTTGGCAGCGTTGTCTTTTCCCTAAATACTAAAATAGGCTCAATCTTTTCCAAACTTCTTTTTAGATTGTCACTTTTCAACGAAAACCTCGTAATTGCAGCTTGTTTTAAGCTGCATTTATGAGGTTTCATTGAAAAGCAATGATATAAGGCAGGCAAAAACTATGGATTTGCTTGGAAAAAAGGAATTATCTCATTATTTTCTAGCAATAACATGCTCATGATAATTATTGTAATATCAATATAGTAATTATGTTGTATAACAAGCCATATTTGGTAACAATATCACATTTCACATAATACAATGTCATATAATATAACCAATGTAACAATTTACGAGGGACGTTCAATTAATTTTGGAACTGGGGTTCTATAAGCCATAGTTATGTCGCAATTCAATTTTAAGTTTCTTCAATCCTTCGAAGTAATCCTCTTTGACACCTACACAGTTCTAAAGTTTTGAGATCCATTACTTATATGCCAATAAATGGGCCTCTTTTGGAACACCCCGCAGACACTGGAAAATTGCACTGCATATGGAACGTGAATGCCTATACCGACGACCAGAAGCTTTTTTCTTCATCATGGGGAACACAAAAAAGCCACACGGGCTTAAGCCCGGCTATAAGGGTGGATGAAGACGCAGTGGAGCATGTGTCTGTTTCAGGAAGTCCTGGACAAGATGACACCTGTGGACAGCTCCGTTGTCATGGATTTGGTACATGCCTCTTTAGCCGGTCCTAGACCTGCTCTTTTCGGGATATTTCTTTACTTTCGCCGACATACATTTCTTGTGTGAATGACCGGCGATAGTTGTACTATTTGAAACAGTAATTTGAAAAATACATCCGTTACATTTGAAAATTACCGCGTACAAAACTTTTACCGCGCTTTTAATTTTTTGGCTATTACGGACCTTGGCTGATCTTTTCGCAACCATTGCTTGCTAATGACACACCATTGGTGCTTGTAGTGATAGATTATTGTTCAATCATATGTAAAAAAGCTTAGAAAGCCGACATTTGTTGCATTTATTGCATTATTTCAAAATATATTTTGCAAGGTGGCTCGCTGTCCTTTAGGCAGCAGGTGGGGGACCCAATGGGCATAAGCCTTTCTGTGTTTCAACTCTTTCGTCAAAATCGTAAAACATGCCCCCGATGAAAAACCAACTTCATCTGCTAGTTCTTGCACATTGAACCATGCGTCTTGTTCGGTCATGTCGGAATCTACAGCAACATTTGCTTTGGTACTAGCTCTACCCGGGTTGCATGAGAGGGGGACATCATTCAGGCCAATTTTACCATTTTTAATATTTATTATCTTCCTAAAAACTGACATATATCCAACGTTCGAATGTCCACAAATCTGATATAGTTCATTATATACATGTGATGCAAATATTTCAAAGCCTATGCGACCTTTAATGTAGACCCATACATCCTACTTCAGTTCGTTTTCCATTTTGCGCACAGCGAAATAGCCAGTGTATATGACTGAACCAACTTAAAAGTTCAATAACTTTTGAAAGAGTCAACGAATTCGTCTCAAATTTTGACAAAGTATAGACAGTAATTTTCCCGTCAAACAGTCGCAAGCATCACTAGTTCTATAGAACCCTGAGGTATGGTGGACCATTAGTACCACTTTT
This sequence comes from Fragum sueziense, assembly GCA_963680895.1. NCBI lineage: Eukaryota > Metazoa > Mollusca > Bivalvia > Cardiida > Cardiidae > Fragum > Fragum sueziense. The sequence continues at coordinate 39,129,153 of OY804608.1, read as the reverse complement.
AATTGAACGCCCCTCGTATTGCTTTTCAACGAAAACCTCGTAACTGCAGCTTGTTTTAAGGTGCAGTTATGAGGTTTTTGTTGAAAAGCAGTGAATTGTTATTCAGATATTTGTTAATAAACATCTATATTTCAGGGAGATATTCTAACATTCAACCCTTTCCCAAACAAGATCTGGCCCCGGTTTCTCGAAAAAACAGTATATTCCCATGAGAACATGCTCAACTTCAAAGGGATACTCTCCAACGTTGAAGGGTATTCGATTGAAGTTCATGTAGATTTAGTGCGATTTGAGCCCGTTGCTCAGATTTGAACATGAGAACATATTTAAGTTTTTTCGAGAAACTGGGGCCTGGTTTTGATGTCCCTGATAGAAACCGCTTGGGAAAACATTGAGCCAAATGAAGCAAATGCTGATAACCATTATCAGTACCATTTCTATATTTGTACTGAATTCTTCTCTGTAAACTATGATACTCTCAACAATTATTGTGCCTTCTGACACATTCAGATTTAGCAACAAGTACAAGTTTGTCTTTTGGGAAAGGGTTAAAGATAAAACCCATTCATTTAATCAATTGACCATTCCTAAAAATCTCTCATTCCACTCATTCAAGCACCACTAAATGATAATTTCCAAAAAACATTCAAACTTTCAGCAATTCCTCGAAGGATGTCAATTCTACTATGTTCCTAATTGTAATAATTGTTTGCCTTGAAGTATATATTGTATTTATTATCATTTCACATTTTCTTTTGTTAAAGTTTCACATTTTCTTTTGTTAGAAATGTCACATTTCATTGTTACAAGTTCACCAAAACCATTGCATTAATTGATGTACTTTTCACCTTGTTTCACAATACAACATTTGGGACAAGTCCAAATTGAAAACTGCTGCAGAAGACAAATGAATACAATGTAACAAAAGTTGACAGAAATATTCCTGGAAGTTATGGAAAATTTCTTTTGTCATAATATTGTTATTTAATAAGAAACATCATTTTTTTTACTGCATCATATTTGGCAATAAATTTCAAACAAGGCAATATATGGCTAATAAAGATAATCACAATGAGAATTTGTGTAAAAAGGAGTAAAATATTTCTAGGAATTCTGTAGAATATTTGTTGCCTTAATTCTGAGTCATAACTGGACACAAAAAGGGTTTAAGAATTTAAATCCCATCTAAATTGATATAAACTAGAACTGTAGCAAAGCGGACAAATACCACCCACTAGGGCCTTGTCACTGAAAAAGTGCTATCGGTCAAAAGGTTCTTGACTTAGAGCATGGAAATGGATTTTAAACGGGCCGCCCCTTAAAAAGTTCAAAGTGGCATAACTCTCAAACTAATGACTGGATCAAGATAAAAATTGTCGGAGGAGAAGAGGACACAAGATTATGTCCACGGACGGACAGACGGACGGACAACCTGATTCCAGTATAACCCCCCCCATAACTTCGTTGTGGGGGGTATAATGCAGGTGCACAACTTCATATGGTAGGAAACATCCTGATAAAATTTCAGAAAGATTGGTCAAAAACTGTGGGAGGAGAAGAGGACACAAGATTATGTCCACGGACGGACGGACGGACAGACGGACGGACAACCTGATTCCAGTATACCCCCCCATAACTTCGTTGTGGGGGGTATAATTAGAGTGCTAACACAAAGCTTACAAATGAAATATAAAAAGACAAGATGAAAGAACAGATAGGCAAATGAACAGACATGTTATAAAGAAATCAGAAGCTCCTACCTGCTCCTTTTCAGGGGGACTGTGTAGTCGCAACATGATTCTCCTTTTGTCACAATGTTTCAAGTCAATTCAAAATCCAAGTTATTCTCCCTTTGTCACAATGTTTCAAGTCAATTCAAAATCCAAGGTAAACACAACCAATATGAAAGTTAGTGTACTTTTGTTCAAATCTTTTACAGTAATATAATGATATATCCCTAGTAAGCACAAGTATTTTGTTATAGCTCAAAAGATCTCACCTGAACATGCCCTTAATAATTACATGCTGCAATGGTTTTCTAAATATATCCTCAAAACTATTGGTTGTTATATTAGCATGTGAAGCACATGCAGAATAGAAAGCCATAATGATAACAGAAAGTATCGACTCTTCTAGACAATATACTGTACGTAACTTTCCAGGCAAGTTTTGATAATTTTGCTTCACAATTATTCATTGCTTATAGGCCAGATTGCAGTGAAATCTGCTGAGCAATTTTTTTTTTCATTCAGCGCTTTTACGATTTTCAACATTAAGTAACATTATTTTAACCCATTAACAGATGGCGAAATTTTGGACTGATCCGATATGAAACATAAAATTTGTTGCAGACCTCAATTTCAAGTTGATGATTTAAACATTTTTGCATTTTGGGTTAGAAAACATGGAAGGAAATGAAGATATTGCTTGTCACAAGCAATTTCTTCATTTTCCACAATATTTTCCGAACATTTTTCTTGAGGTGCGTCAAAAAGCGTCACTGCATAGGAATGGGTTCAAAGGCAATAAGCAATCTAACAAACCATAAAGGCATAAAAGTAGTTTAATTGGAAGCAAATTTTCCAAATTTGCTTCTCTTAGCAGCCATGTGTCTCTGTACTTTACCATTCTCTGCATACCACACAACATCTTCCGGTCTTCCTCACTATAAATAGTTCTATCAAAAGCAAAGATTAATGAGGTAACATTCATTCGAATATTCAATATGTAAGTCTGAAGTTATGTGTAGATATTGAATTGTGTGACTGAAAATGAAACATTCAATTAATCATGTCTCTGAGAGATGAAAAGATCCAGGTAGTAATTTGCTTTATTATGGTTCAAAGAATTAGTCCAATGGCCTTCCTTGTAAATGGGTCAGTCGAGTTTACTGAACTATGAAATATATTCAGCTTACACAAACGATTAATATGCATGAAGTTGTGCTAAAAATAAATACAACTCCATCATGAAATCAAAGTATGCAAGGTATTCTGGATAATCAAAGTACTTAATCAAAATTTTCTATGAATCAAAGTATTCAAGGTATTCAAATGAATAATCAAAGTACCTAATCAAACTACTCTATTTCTGGCCCCGGTTTCTCGAAAAAAACTTAAGTACGTTCTCATGCTCAAATCTGAGCACAGTGCTCAAATCGCATGAAATCCACGTGAACTTCAATGGAATACCCTTCAACGTTGGAGAGTATCCCTTTGATGTTGAGCATGTTCTCATGAGAATATACTTAAGTTTTTTTCGAGAAACTGGGGCCTGGACAGGCCTACATTTTTGAAAAATTTGCTTCCAAACAGTACTGTCAGTACTTTGATTTTTAACTGAGAGTCAGGCAGGCTTTCATAAATCATTAAGCAGCAAATCAACCATAAAATCACCCTTGTATAATTCATGTACATCCCCCCCCCCCTGCTAAAAAGAAGTTCCCTCTGTCATCACAATAAGATTAATATCATCTATTCTAGCACCCTCTTGCTAGAATACTGGCTATTACAATGTACATTACAAGGGTGGATCCAGGTTTATTTGCCAGTGGGAGTGGTTGAGGGGGTGTCCAAGCTCAAATTATACTTTAACATGTAATGAATATGTAACTAAATTTATATAGCCAAAATTTAATTTTCGGGCAATGCCAGAGGGGGGGGGGGGGGGGGGGGGGGGGGGGTGTTAAGGAGCCTTGAAGTTCCCAGCTAAGTTCAACATATTTTTTCAAGTATGATCTTTTTGAGTAAGTAAATTATAAGAAAATCGACATCCTGAAGATGCCACCAAATATCTTCATATTTTCCCAATTTCCTCGTAGGAAAGCCCGTACCCCATTAACCCTTTCCCAAACGGCAACATTTTAGGGTTAAGAGAAGGACCTCTGTCCCCTCTAGTAATGCGGCCCCTATTCTCTAGCTAAAGACACTCGACCAAACGCCTTGGGCTTCAACATTACAAATTCTTGGGTACGCCACTGCATTTTGATTGGTTAACCCTTACCCAAACAAGACATTGTTTTAACGTCCCTAATAGAAAAGGCTTAGGAAAGCATTGAAACAAAAGAAGAAACTGCTGATAATAAGCAGTTTCTTCCTTTGTATCAATATTTTCTGTGCCATATTTTGCACAAATCCAATCTTTAATAACATCCATTTTGTCATTTGTGGCAGTTTTTGAAGTGGATCACCCTAAAATTTTGTCGTTTGGGAAAGGGTCACAATTAAAAAATTAGTTTTGTTGTCTTTGTAGACAAAATTATGCCAGTTTCATGTCAGATGAAATTAGAACTTGAAATTGGTCTCAAAACAAATATCTACATTTTACACTGGTGGTGAACTCCGCCAAAGCGAGGGACGTTTTTCTCTGCAACAAGGTATAGATATTTTGCATTTAAATGTGAGTTTACAGATTTTTTTCTAATGACAATGAATTTGTTCTAAAAATAGACTGGGTTTACTGTTATTTATTGACAAACCGTCAGTGTTGTTATAAAATCTCGTAACTGCAGCTTTATCGAAGCTGTAGTTACGAGATTTATAACAACACCGACGGCATACATTGTTTGGGAAAAAACGTCCCTCACTTTTAGTCCGGCAGAAAGAGCACTTGACCTGGATTTGAATACCATAGAAAATGTTTTTGTTGTTTCTGAAAGCTGACATGGTGTAGTTATGAAAAATGGCGGGTATTAACCGGGTACCCTTGAGCAATTCTTAGAAATCAAGATGGCGTCCAAGATGGCCGAATGCCATGGAACAGGATCATTATATTTGTTCAATTGGATACATTTATGACATAAAATTGTTAGGACATGTCCAGAAATGTTAAGAAAGTACCTGTAATGAAAATAAACAGTGAAAGTTTCAATATTTAGTGGTATTTCTACAAAAATCTTGTAAATTTGTAAAATCTTACCCCACCCACCTCATTTAACATTGAAAAATAAAGTTTCGCATAATACTGTTAACATTTCCTTTAATCTATTGAAATAAATACTCTGATTTTTATCAAAATTATAAAATTAAATATTTTCAATGATAAGTCAGGCAAAATTGCGTCTCTAAGAATTCAAATTGGCGTCCAAAACTGGCGAAAAATGTGATTTCTTACAAAATAACAAGTACAGTGTATTGTCTTTTGGTTGTCTATTACTTTTTAGAATAAATATATAAAAACATATACGACATACATATATGTGAATACATATTAATGTACTAGTATCAGCAGCTTAATGCATTCCTTATTTACATACAGAAAAGAGAAGAGATCCTACATTTTACCCCACCCACTCCAATTTTCAATAATTGAAACTCATTTCAATCTTAATAGAACCGCAACTAACAGACTTAAGCAAATCATATTCAACATCCATTTAGCAGAGCTTTATACAAATTTAATATGTTTTTACTATATTATCAGACAGAAGAACGCGTCTTTCCCTCTCTAAATTCTCTGCAAAACAACCCATGGATTTGCTGCATACTAGATGCGACGTCTGTCAATCATTGTAAATGACTCTTTTTTAAACCACCTCTGATTAGAAGCATCGATATTTCGAATTTTATGACAATAACAATCCTTACAATAAAGGTTTATGATTGCTTGATAAATATCCACGACTGAAAATAAACTCTTTGCCAACTCTGATAGGCTACTTTTGAAAAGATTGTAAGACGATCTTCATCATTCGGGTTAAATTCCTGTGAATTCAAATGCTGGTTCTTTCAAAGACCACAAAGCAAATTTTAGGCACCCAAACATTTTCTATAGAATTATGTCAATTGTAACTAAATGGTTGCATACCTAGGCATTCGTTCACTTTGAAACAAACACGAGTTTATGATAAAGTCATCACACACTTGACATTTACTGTATATTTTCTCGGTATGATGAGAAGTCATGGATCATTTTCCCGCCAAGAAGCATCCTAAAGCACTTTCCTTATAGCGTACACAACACATGCTGTTTCCATCCATTTGTTTTCTCAAAAAGAGTAGACCTTGAATCATTGCCTAGATTGACTTGATTTCAGCCTGCTCTAGCTGGTTCATTTGAGGTGACGGTTGATCACGAGTATATACCGACATCTATCAAACTGTGCTTGTATTGGTCCAACATATCAATTGTTGCTGGTAATAGACTGCAACAAGCAACTTAAAATGATTCACAAAATAGACAATGTCGTCAAAGCTGTTGCAATTATCAGATAAAATTCTCCGCGTAGACTGGCTAGGATCGAAGCCTTTCGGCGAAAGGTAATCTTCTGGATCTAGACCTTATTATATACATACATTTCCCAAATGTGACACTGGTTGTTGTCTGCTTATTCTGGATTTTGTTTTATTGACTTTCCACAGGGTCCCTTTAGCATCACAGGTCACAATTTATTTTTCATATCATTCTGTTTGCTGAGCACATATTGTTATAAGATGTCTTAAGATCATTTAAAGAAGTTGTATTAAGGACAGTAATGTTTTCAATTAGTTTTTCCAATGGATGTAGAAGATAGGCCTAAGTGGGTAAGAAGGTAAGTTGATATGACCTTGCAGCTTCAAGCCGATAAGAAGCAAATTCAAATGGGGGCTAAGCCCCTGTCCATGCAGGCCAGTGTCTGAATACTGGAGAGGCTTGAATGCATTTTTCTTAACTTGTCAGAATACAATACGGAAATTTCGGCATTTTTGGCCAACTTAGGGGGCTTAGCCCCACTCCCCCCCCCCATTTTCTTACCGACCTAGTCGTTTGGAATTGACTCGTTGTTTTTTTTTTTGTTTTGTTTTTTTAATCATTCTTTTATCAAGGACGAAATTACTTCGTGGATATTGTAAACAGATAAGAGAGCACAAAGACATATTTTTTTTTGAATTTCAAATCCGAAGCCTATGTTGTGGGTACTCATTTCATTTGTCTCGAGAAAACAACGAGTACCCACACAATAGGGTTTTATGAACATTAAGAGATATTTTGCATTGTAAAAAGCCAATACAACCTGTAATCTGTAGCTATGTATAAATTGTTTCCAAACCGTTAAAAAATGTGTAAAAAATATGTACAAGTCTTACAAAGTATTTTGAAAAGGCGGCCATTCTGGAAGTCATTTCAAGCTTCAAAGACACTATACCATTTAAATTTTTAGTTTATTGTGCAATTTTATTTTCTAGAGTGGTTTTTTTTTGCAAAATTGAACGAATAGTCAATTGTTGTATATTTTTGAAGATTTTCTCCTATGCTAAATGTAGTGGGTGGGGTAAGATAGTGCAAAAACGCTATATTCTGGTAGAAATTTCACTAAAATATATAAACTAAAGATCTAAGACGCTCTTAGCACTTCACATGAATGAAATAAAATAAGTTATTGCCATTTCAAAGGCGATTTTAGAACACTTTTGATGTTTTTTTAACCTAAAACTTCATAATCTGCCATCTTGGACGCCATCTTGATTTTTGAGAATTGCTCAAGGGTACCCGATTAATACCCGCCATTTTTCAAAACTACAACATCTCAGCTTTATGAAACAACAAAAACATTTTCTATGGTATTCAAATCCAGGTTCGGTCAAAAAATGCCATTTTTCTGCCGGACTATTTGTCTGAGTTCACCACCAGTGTTTTATAAACATCTCCCGGACAAGCCTTAATTTTGGTATTTCTAGTAGTAAAAGCTAAAGGGAAAACATTGAGGGAAAAAGAATACTCAAAACCAGCATTTTCTCCTTAAATTTGGCTCATATCAACATTTTCTTTTTAGGCCAGTCACTTTAGCATTTAGGGTACCACTAATTCTAACAGAAATAATTTTGTAACTGAACGAAAGTATTTTATATCATGATCAACATATCAAAAGTCCTCAGAGCAAATCTGGGGGGAAATGGTGTTAAATCACGCTAAAAGATACCTTGATATGATCGTAAAACACTGGTCCATCCTAACCACCATACATTTTCTCGATTACCACGTGCTTCTCTTACGCTGTACTTGTCACATATTATTTCTAATTTGATTGAATTTTATATTAAAACTGAAAAATGTATTCGTTATATAAAAATATAAAAGGATAAATATAACGAATAAGTAAAAATAATTTAGCTTTAAATAGAATTATCTGCGATCGATCTTTAAAAGTACGGAAGCTCAACGTGACTCTAACATTATTACATCCGTCAGATATATACTGAGAGGCAAAAATAAGTATACAACCTAGTTCTTCCACGTATTCTAAGAAAACGATGTATTGATTATTACGATTTCTAAACGCCACTGATGAAGGTCGTTTGTTTTATTTACACTTCTTCGCCTACCTGTCTATCTGTCCTTCCTTCCGTTGCGAAGGTTTTTTTTTCCTATCATACAGCGGCATCGAAAAAAGGGATTTGGGAAATAAATTAACACAATAATTCACGTTGACACAAACCCTACATTTATGAACGGATTTTGATAAAATGTTCATGGAAGGAGCCTAGTTACCTAGGACCATGCGTATATTGTTAGTGCTTTCCATATTATGACGCGTCATGGCAAAAGGGGGCTTGATGCAAACAAGTTATCTGACATTACTCATTCTTAATTTATAGACGGATTTTGATAAAATTTGCACAGGATGTTCATAGCTACCTGAATAAGTGTATTTTGTGTCACGTTTCTTTCGTATTACGCTGCGTCATAGAAAAATGGGTCTTAATGGCGAAAATGGGTATGTTGATCATTTTCTACCAGTCACCGAAAATTGTGTTATGATGTTAGAGAAAATTTAACGTTGTGATTTGTTGTGATAATTGATAAAGAATTCCAATAAGGATTAACAGCAATATTTGATGCTCCACCAAGTCGCATGTGCAAAATTTGCAAGATCGGCATGTAGCAAGAGTACAGGTTGTCAAGCAATTTCAGGTAAAATTTAACAACACTGCATTATTGGTCTATGAATAGGAATAAATAGTGCAAAATTTTGCGTGGATACGATGGAAATTAAGAGAGATATCGAAAATCAAAAAGTGTATACTTTCTTTTGCCTCTCAGTATAGATCATTCAAATCGGAATTACACAATTTGCGAGAAAATCATCCTTTACTCGCCCCCAACCACTTGGATTGAAGTCCACACATGCTTTTTGTTATTATAAACCCGAAGGGTCGTATTATGTTATGGCCTGGTCGTCCGTCTGTCCGTCTTCCCGTCCGTCCGTCCATTATCAATTTCTTGTGTGCGCAACTTCTCCTACAGTTTTGATCAGAATTAAATCAAACTTGCCATAATGAATTTCTATGGTATCTAGTTGTGCACACTGCTAACGGAATTCGGATAACTCTTTTCGTTCTTGAATTATCTGCCCTTGAATAAAAAATGCCCATAAAAATGCCCATTTTATTGTGTGCGCAACTCCTCCTACAGTTTTGATGAGAATTTTATCAAACTAGCCATAATGAATTTCTACGGTGTCTAGTTGTACACAATGCTCATGGAATTTAAATAACTGTTTTCGTTTCTGAATTGTCTTCCCTTGAATTAAAGAAAATATGCCAATTTTCTCAAAAATGCCAATTTTCTCGTGTGCGCAACTCCTACAGTTTCGACCCGAATTCAATCAAACTAGCCACAATGAATCTCCATGGTGTCAAGTTGTACACAACGCTCACAGAATTAAGATAACTGTTTTTGTTTCTGAATAATCTGCCCTTGAATTTAAGGAAACTAGAGACCACGAATCTCTATGGTGTCTGTGAAAAAGGACGGGGAAAGTATTGCATTTGCAATTTCGTAACGCGGGGATAAGCGAATTTCACTTCTATAGAGAGCATTCATCAACTTTTAGTCGACGAACTATTATACTTGCGACAACTAAAAAATTGGTTAATTTTTACCCTGTTTGTATGGCGTAGAACGCGAAATAGAAGGTACATTAATGACGTCATCAATAATGGACGAAATAACGTCAAATGCATTTAGAATGACACTAATGAATTGTTGCTACAAAATAACAACAAGCTGGGCAACTAAGCGGCGTATCGCGATTAAAAAAAAAAAAACAAAAAAAAACAAACAAAACAAAAAAATCGGACTAAATCCGCGAAGATGGGCATCCGGTTTCTAAATAATATTCACAATTAGAGACATGTATGACTGTTTGGTGATCCCATGTCTTCAAACTTCTTCTTGAAGCTGTTCACCTGATTCTTACTGATTAGCTATTTACGTTTATGTGCATTCTTCATTTGAGTAATTACATAATTTTCTGACATTTTCCCTTGATAAAGTCAATTTTGAAAAAAAATATACGATTACAAGACGTCAACAATGACGTAGTAATGACGTGTTCCAGCATATTATACAATGTAAGTATGTTGCACAAAATTGCATTATCATATCTACGAATTGATTTTTAAATTCTGTATGAATGAAATACCACAGGCATACATGTTCTTATTTCATTTGAAAGCTTAACACGCCTTATGAAATACCCTTATAACAAAGCAGTTCTAGTGTTTGGGTAATGTAGATCGTTAAACATTCATAAAGATCTACTATTTTTTCACACATAATCTTGAATTGTACAGAATAGAAAACATAAACATAACTTCATTTCTTTAATGACTTAAATTCATTATATAGTGATTTGTTTTATGGACCGGTGACCTTATCTAAGACAATGTCATGATTGGTTGATTGCATAACAAGAAAACAAAATTCAATCAGCAATGAATAGCAGTCGATGATTTGACGTCTCTAAAGAGAACCGACTGTTAAAAAATGAAGAAAGTGCTGATAATCAGATTTTTCTCCTTTTGCATCAATACGTTTTTCTCTTGTTATTTTTCTATAATGTATACAAATCCATTTTTTTTCAAAGAATTTTTGTCGTCTACAGCAGCTTTCGAACTAGAAGTCTAATATTTAGGTACAGCGAAGGTTTTAAAAGTATTTGGATAAGTTAACCTTAATACCTGAGTGGGTGGGGAAATTTCACTCGCAAATTCACTTTCCATGTAAAATTCAAATAAAGAATAATATCAAAATCGATGTATTTTACTCTATAAACCTCTTTTATTAGATTATCCGTAAAATATTCCATCCACAATCGCATACTTGGTTTCAAAAGACTGTTTTCTATGCCTACACCCCAAAACATACCTTTGGCTTGCTTTGAAGGGGTCCCCTAGTAAGATCGATTTTTTTCATATTTCCCCTCGAGTAACATTTGAGGACTTTTTTTCTAGAATGGGTAAATGGTTATAGATTATAAAAATGTTGGTTTTGTTTCTGTTAGAATTAGTGGTGGGTTGGGCCTATTTTTCGGCTAAAGTGACTGGCCTATTTCTGAATGTGCTGTTTTGTACACAAACTCTATCGTTAATTTATCAACATCCATTTTGTTGTCCGCAGCAGTTTTCAAATTGGAATAGCCTATAATGTTTGAGAAAGGGTCAAATTGGACAAAATTACAGCTAATAATTGGTCCCCAAACAGCGATCCATATTAATGTAGCAATATCTACAGAGATATTAGTTTGTTTCATTTTATGGCAATTATTTACTTGAACTTCATCTGCCCTTTTAACCCTTTCCTGAACAATGAAAAGTTGGACTATTCCAATTTGAAAGCTGTTGCAGATGACAAATGGATGTTATTTAAGATAAGATCTGTGTACCATGTACAAAATAGTACAGAAAATGTTGAGGCAAAATGAGAAAATGCTGATTATAAGCATTTTCTTCTTTTGTCTCAATTTTTCCACAAAATTAATCAATTCTAATAAGCGAAATCAAAATCGGATCTAATGTTTGAGAGAGCTTGCTTTTAACCCTTTCCCAAACAAGACCTGGTTTTGACGTCCCCAATAGAACAAGCTTGGGAAAACATCGAAACAACAGAAGAAACTGCTGATAACCAGCAGTTTCTCCTTTTGTCTCAACATTTTCTGTGCCATATCTTACACAAAAATCCATTCGTTTTCAATCTTTATTTTGTCGTCTGCAGCAGCTTTTAAATTGGAGCGCCCTAAATTTTTGTCGTTTGGGAAAGGGTTAAATTCCAACTACAGTGTGAAATGTTTAAGAAAACATTGATTACCAGCATTTTCTCCTTTCCATCAAAGTTTAATTTGCTTAAAAATACAAATTTCTTTCCATTGAAAATTCATTGTTTTAGTAGTCTGATATACTCCTTTCAAATTTGCTTTCTGAAATATTTGCCATTTGGGAAAGAATCATTTTAACCCATTACCAGACAGCAAAATTTTGGACTAGTCCAAATTCAAAGATGTTGAAGACTACAATTTCAAGTGAATGAAAAAGCTTTTAGCCTTTTTTGATAGAAAATATTGTGGGAAATGAAGAAATTGCTTGTCACAAGAAATTTCTTCATTATCCACGATGTTTTCCAAAGCCTTTATCTTTTCGGGCGTCAAAAGCCGTCACACTGTGGGAATGGGTTAACCTTCCAAATCAGATGATAGTCTAACAAGAAAATAAAGCAAACATACCAATGTTTTTCTTCTTTCTACTCAGTTTTCTAGCCTTTCTGACTCAAATATATCACTAAATGTATAAATTTCAAATTCTGAATTCTGAAAAGTATAAAAAAGAGAAGACAAATTATTTGTCTTCTCTTTTTTATACTTTTCAGAATTCAACCCTTTCCCATAGAATGAAATTTTGGACTTTCAACTTAGAAATCAAATGATTAAGTAAATGCTTCCAAAATATAAAATCTATTGAATTTCATAAAGCATAAACAATTCTGAGGGGGAAGAAGGAGAATGCTTATTTTCAGCATTTGTTCACTTCTTTTAACCCTTTCCCAAACGACAAAATTTTAGGGCGATCCAATTTGAAAGCCGCTGCTGACATCAAAACGAATGCTGATTGAGAGAGGATTTGTATAGAAAGAGTACAGAAAACATTGAGGCAAAAGGAGAAACTGCTGGTTATCAGCAGTTTCTTCTTTTGTCTCAATGTTTTCCCGAGCCTATTCTATCATGGGCGTCAAAACCAGGTCTTGTTTGGGAAACAGTTAAATATTTTCCAACTGCTCTCTGCAGCTCTTTCAGGCATCAATACTAGAATTAATTGTTTCGGAAAGGGTTAAGTTTTATCCAATGGTTTGGGGTTATTATATTATTATAATAAAATTTGCATAATTTCGCTTTATTATAATCTATTATTGATATAATAAGCAATTAAATGTACCTAAATTAACTCATTGCCAGACATAACCTTGTTAAACAAGAGGCCCAGGAGGGCCTGAATCGCTCCACTGGTTAAAGTGGAAGAATTATCCCATGATTTCCTGTAAGCCTTACACAGCGGCAGCCAAATCTTGATATTTGTGAATAAATTTTGAAGAGAGACTCAAAGAACATTCTTGCAAAGTCTGGTCCAAATTGGCCTTATGGTTGATTTTTAAAGCATTTTCTTATGATTTCTCTGATAAGCCCCTTTCTCCCTGCCACGGCCACATTATTTTGACAAATATAAAAATTTGTGAACAAATTCTAAAAAGAACGACAAAAGGCACATTCCTGCAAAGTTTGGTTCATTTGGGCACACAGATTGATTTTTTAAGAATTTTCTTATGATTTCTTTAAGTCTGATAAGCCCCTTCCTCCCTGCCACGGCCACATTTTTTGACAAATGTAAAAAATTGTGAATAAATTTTGAAAAGAGAGACTCAAGGCACATTCCTGCAAAGTCTGGTTCAAAATGACCCAATAGTTGATTTTTAAAGAATTTTCTTATGATTTCTTTAAGTCTGATAAGCCCCTTTCTCCCCGCCACGGCCACATTTTTTGACAAATGTAAAAATTCGTGAACAAATTTTGAAAAGAATGACTCAAGGCACATTCCTGCCAGGTTTGGTTCAAATTGGCCCAATGGTTGATTTTTAAAGCATTTTCTTATGATTTCTTTAAGTCTGATAAGCCCCTTTCTCCCTGCCATGGCCACATTTTTTGACAAATGTAAAAATTTGTGAACAAATTTTGAAAAGAATGACTCAAGGCACATTCCTGCCGGGTTTGGCTCAAATTGGCCCAATGGTTGATTTTTAAAGAATTTTCTTATGATTTCTTAAGTCTGATAAGCCCCTTTCTCCCTGCCACGGCCACATTTTTTGACAAATGTAAAAATTTGTGAACAAATTTTGAAAAGAATGACTCAAGGCACATTCCTGCCAGGTTTGGTTCAAATTGGCCCTATGGTTGATTTTTAAAGAATTTTCTTATGATTTCTCTAAGTCTGATAAGCCCCGCCCTGCCACGCCCACATTTTTTGACGAATCAAAAATTCGCGAACAAGTTTTGAAAAGGGTCACCCAAGGAACATTCCTGCCAAGTTTGGTCAAAATTGGCCCACTGGTATAAGAGGAGAAGATGTTTAAAGAAAAAGTTAACGGACGGACGCACGGACGGACGCACGGACGCACGACGGACACAACGCCATGACAATAGCCCGCTGGCCTTCGGCCAGTGGAGCTAAAAATTGATGTTCCTTAAAAGAAAATTAAGGTTTGTGAAAATAATGAGTCTTAAAAGTGAAGAAAATGCTAGTAAACAGCAAAATTCTTCATTTGCCTAAGAATTTTCTGTGACCTATTTGTGTAACCCAAATCTATAAATCTATATCAATATCCATTTTGTTGTCAATATCAAATTCCAAATTGGAACAGTCCAATTTTTGTTGTTTGGGAAAGGGTTTATACTATTACTTTAATAATGTGACCATTTCCCAGACATGCACAATAAAAATCTGCTTCATTTGCATATTATGGAAAACAGTAATATTTAATTGAACATATTTTTATTCTTTTGTCTTTGTTTCAATTCAGGAGACACTTTTTACGCCCTCGGCCTCAAGAAAAATGCTTGGGAAAACATTGTGGAAAGTGAAAAATTTGCTTGTAACAGGCATTTTTATACCTCCGCAAAACAAATGTTTTAGGAGATATACTGGAATCAACCTGTCTGTCTGTCTGTCCGTGTACAAAATACCTCTCAAGAGCATATCTTATAAACCATAAGTGCTAGCTACTTTAAACTTGGTACACTTACAGATCTCATTGTGGGTAAGTGTCGTGTATAAGAATCATTACTCTGCCATGCCCACTTTAGAGTATTGCCCTTTGTTGTTTGTATCCTTGCATTTTGGTCAGGACCATATCTTTTAAACCATAAGACTAGTGTACTAGCAACTTTTAACTTGGTGCACTTATTGCGTGTTTCATTAGCCTCAATATTTTCTAAATCAAAATGCAAAGATTTTTAAATTACATCAAATTAAAATTGTCATCTGCAACACCTTTCAGATTGGAACAGTCTACAATGTTGCTATTTGAGAAAGGGTTTAATTAGAATTTCAGTAAAACTTCTGTTATTGCAGACAATAATTTCCAGTGATTGGAATTTTACAATTTTTGTCTTCTTTGGAAGACAGAATTGAAGCACATCAAGAAATTGTTTGGTCACAAGAAATTTGTTCAGTTTCCACAGCATTTTGTAAATACTTCATCTTGTTTGGGGCATCAAAAGCCCTCATCTTAAGTAACAATGTTCTAGTTTTCACAAATACAAACAAGAGGACCCTGAGGGCCCTAAATCGCTCACCTGAGTAATGTTTTAATAATGCCAAATAACTTTGCATATGTTACGCTTTGTGGTCCCACAGAAGAATTTGGCCATGTAGTTTAGGAGGAGATGTTGTTTACAGTAATTGATGAGCTTTATGACATTTCCCATTTTCTGATGCCACAGCAACCAGAGTTTTTCATGGATTTAAATTCTTTTAGCAATTTTCATAAGGGACCACCCAAAGAACATTTCTGCCAAGTTTGGATGATTTTAACCCAGAAGTTAAGGAGGAGATTTCGTTTAAAGAAGTTGTTAAGTTTTTGTGAAATTTTCCATTGTCCGATGCCACGGCAACCAGAGTTTTTCATGGATTTCAATTCTTTTAGCAATTTTCATAAGGGACCACTCAAGGAACATTTCTGCCAAGTTTGGTTGATTTTAAAGAAATTGTTGAGCTTTTGTGAAATTTCCCATTTTCCGATGCCACGGCAACCAGAGTTTTTCATGGATTTCAATTCTTTTAGCAATTTTTATAAGGGACCACACAAGGAACATTTCTGCCAAGTTTGGTTGATTTTAACCTAGAGGTTAAGGAGGAGATGTTTTTTAAAGAAATTGTTGAGCTTTTGTGAAATTTACCATTTTCCATTGCCATGGCAACCATAGTTTTTCATGGATTTCAATTCTTTTAGCAATTTTTATAAGGGACCACCCAAGGAACATTTCTGCCAAGTTTGGTTGATTTTAAACCAGAAGTTAAGGAGGAGATGTCGTTTAAAGAAATTGTTGAATTTTTGTGAAATTTCCCATTTTCCGATGCCACGGCAACCAGAGTTTTTCATGGATTTCAATTCTTTTAGCAATTTTAATAAGTGACAACCCAAGGAACATTTCTGCCAAGTTTGGTTGATTTTGACCCAGTAGTTTAGGAGGTGATGTTGTTTAAAGTAATTTTTGAGCTTTTGTGAAATTTCCCATTTTCCGATGCCACGGCAACCAGAGTTTTTCATCCATTTCAATTCTTTTAGCAATTTTCATAAGGGACTATCCAAGGAACATTTCTGCCAAGTATGGTTGATTTTGACCCCGAAGTTAAGGAGGAGATGTCGTGTAAAGAAATTGTTGAATTTTTGTGAAATTTCCCATTTTCCGATGCCACGGCAACCAGAGTTTTTCATCGATTTCATTCTTTTAGCAATTTTAATAAGCGACAACCCAAGGAACATTTCTGCCAAGTTTGGTTGATTTTGACCCAGTAGTTTAGGAAAAGATGTCGTTTAAAGAAATTGTTGAGCTTTTGTGAAATTTCCCATTTTCCGATGCCACGGCAACCAGAGTTTTTCATCGATTTCAATTCTTTTAGCAATTTTTATAAGGCACTATCCAAGGAACATTTCTGCCAAGTATGGTTAATTTTGACCCAGAAATTAAGGAGGAGATGTCGTGTAAAGAAATTGTTGAATTTTTGTGAAATTTCCCATTTTCCGATGCCACGGCAACCAGAGTTTTTCATCGATTTCAATTCTTTTAGCAATTTTTATAAGGGACCACCAAAGGAACACTTCTGCCAAGTTTGGTTGATTTTGACCCAGAAGTTAAGGAGATGTCGTTTAAAGAAATTTTTGAGCTTTTGTGAAATTTCCCATTTTCCGATGCCACGGCAACCAGAGTTTTTCATGAATTTCAATTCTTTTAGCAATTTTTTATAAGGGAGTATCCAAGGAACACTTCTGCCAAGTTTGGTTGATTTTGACCCAGAAGTTTAGGAGGAGATGTCGTTTAAAGAAATTTTTGAGCTTTTGTGAAATTTCCCATTTTCCGATGCCACGGCAACCAGAGTTTTTCATGGATTTCAATTCTTTTAGCAATTTTATAAGGGACTATCCAAGGAACACTTCTGCCAAGTTTGGTTGATTTTGACCCAATAGTTTAGGAGGAGATGTCATTTAAAGAAATTGTTGAATTTTTGTGAAATTTCCCATTTTCCGATGCCACGGCAACCAGAGTTTTTCATGGATTTCAATTCTTTTAGCAATTTTTATAAGGGACTATCCAAGGAACACTTCTGCCAAGTTTGGTTGATTTTGACCCAGAAGTTAAGGAGGAGATGTCGTGTAAAGAAGTTTTGAGCTTTTGTGAAATTTCCCATTTTCCGATGCCACGGCAAACAGAGTTTTTCATGGATTTCAGTTCTTTTAGCAATTTTCATAAGGGACCACCAAAGGAACATTTCTGCCAAGTTTGGTTGATTTTGACCCAGTAGTTTAGGAGGAGATGTCATTTAAAGAAATTGTTGAGCTTTTGTGAAATTTCCCATTTTCCGATGCCACGGCAACCAGAGTTTTTCATGGATTTCAATTCTTTTAGCAATTTTAATAAGAGACCACCCAAGGAACATTTCTGCCAAGTTTGGTTGATTTTGACCCAGTTGTTTAGGAGGAGATGTCATTTAAAGAAATTGTTGAGCTTTTGTGAAATTTCCCATTTTCCGATGCCATGGCAACCAGAGTTTTTCATGGATTTCAGTTCTTTTAGCAATTTTTATAAGGGACCACCCAAGGAACATTTCTGCCAAGTTTGGTTGATTTTGACCCAATAGTTTAGGAGGAGATGTCGTTTAAAGAAATTGTTGACGCCGTGACGGACAGACGGACAGACAGACAGACGGACAGACGGACAGACGGACGCCGGACATTGATAGATCACAATACCTCACCTTGAGCACTTCGTGCTCAGGTGAGCTAAAAATCATTTCCCTCAATATCAACTTATTATGAACATTTAGTATCAAAAATAACTTTATTGGATAATAAAACTCAGTTTTCCAAAGCCGCAACTTCTATAGAATTGCAAGATCTTTTTATATTAATATTTTTCCCAAACGACAGTTAAACACCTGAATTTGATGTCACTTTTAATGGCTTGAGAAAACAAAGAGATAAAAGAAGAAAATGCTGATGGCCAGCATTTTCTCCTTTTCCTTAAATGAAATGCTTTCCATGCCATAGAACAAATATTTCCTTTTCTTGATGAAAGTAGTACTGTTTTGCTTTCCGCAGAAAATAGTACTGTTTTGCTTTCCGCAGAACCTCTGAGTTAGACCACCCTTATGTCATACACTTTTTAGGAGAAACACAAATTAACCTTTCCCAAACAAGACCTGGTTTTGATGTCCCTAATAGAAAAGGCTTGGGAAAACATTGAAACAAAAGAAGAAACTGCTGATAACCAGCAGTTTCTCCTTTTGTTTCAATATTTTGCATGCCATATTTTACACAAATCCTATCTTTAATAACTTCTATTTTGTCATTTGTGGCAGTTTTTGAAGTGGATCTCCCTAAAGTTTTGCCGTTTGGGAAAAGGTTGACGCATGTAATCAGTATACAAAAATCCCTCTTGTAATATAAATGCACCAAACCACATAAAGTCTCGGGACTTTGTTTATTGACAAACTGTATTGGAGTTTCCTCGCAAGTTCGTTTATTCACACAGTAATATTGGAAAAATGAATGAGTACGTACAACATAGGATGTATAAAAAGCCATGTCAATAAGAATTTTAGACTGCAATACAAGAAGAGAAACTGTTATAATTATACCCAAAGCACAAGCACTCCCTATTATATAAATGCACCAAAACACCACATTAAGTCTCGGGACTTTGTTTATTGACAAACTCTATCCGAGTCTCGCGAGTTTGTTTATTCACACGGTAATATTGGGAGCTTGCTTTGCGGTCGGCCTTATTTAGTTCGCTCAGTCACTAAATACAGATCTTAACGGAGAGTCTATATTGATTTCCATTACTCGCGATTCAGTTACTCCGAACTGACTTTGTTGAGTAACTAAACCCTTTTCCAAGGCAAAAAATTTATACACTTGTCCAAATTGAAAGAAATTTTCTTCCACTGTCTCAATTTTTCAGAAATCTTTTCATCATTTTACCCTTTCCCAAGGGTTTTGATGTCCCTAAAAGAAATTCTTTCGGAAAACATTGAGAGAAAAAAGAAATTGCTGAGGATAAGCAATTTCTCCTTTTGCCTCAATATTTTCTAAGCCATAATAAATCTATACACATTTTCTTCTTTTGATATCAATTATTTTGTCGTCTACAACTCCTTTCAAATTGGGCTGGTCCAAAACTGTGCAATTTGGGAAAGCGTTGAATAAAACTTCATAAAGCCGCTTTCCCATTGCAGACCAAATCAACTTGATTGCCTAAATTCCCCGATCAAACCCGAGTAAACTCGATCAAATGTACATACACAATTTCTTCTTTATTTCTTTTCTCAATTAATTCTCGATCATTTTTGCCAACCACGCTCGATCGTCCCAATCACTCTTGCCGACCAAGCTCGATCAGTACTTGATCGGTTGATCGAGCTTGATTGTGTTGAATTGGTCAGCAATGGGAACGCGCCTTAAGGAATTGAATTGAATGGGGTTTAAAACCTTCTTCAACTGCTATGATGGTCATTATCACACCCCCTGGAGCTCCTAAGCATGGATTCCTGTGATTTTTCTCACAACATCCTTACCAAGCCTTCAGCTGTTCGTCTTCTTCGGTAAACCCTCTCCCAAACTAAATTCATTTTTCGAACGCGTTCTCTTTTTCCCAAACAAGACCTGGTTTTGACGTCCCTACGAAGATAGGCTTGGGAAAATATTGAAACAAAAGAAGAAACTGCTGATAACCAGCAGTTTCTCCTTTTGTCTCAATATTTTCTGTGCCATATTTTGCACAAATTCTATCTTTAATAACATCCATTTTGTCATTTGTGGCAGTTTTTGAAGTGGATCACCCTGAATTTCTTATGTCGGGGAAAGGGTTAACACAGTAATCTAATCATTGGTGGGAGACAAAATTTTATGTCAGAAAGGCTGATTACCGCGACCAGGGATCGAACCGGGGACCTCACGAGCGAGAGTTTCCTACCAACTGCGCAAAATTAGCCGCTGCCTTATCTTCATGAGGAACAGCATGAGAAGGAACATCATAAAGGTAGATATTGATTCTAAAAGACAAAGTCGTTTTCCAATACAAAATGACTAGAACAAAGTAGATGTGAAATTAGCACCGATTTGACAGTATCATTACATCGATCTTTCTCACCTTAACCCTTGTCCTGCTGACTATAAATTATGTTGGAAAGAATTTGCTCTTTTAACCCTTTCCTAACCAAGACCTGGTTTTGAAATCCCTAATAAAATATACTTGGAAAACCATTGATGCAAAAGAAGAAAATGCTGATAATCAGCATTTTCTCCATTTATCTTAATGTTTTCTGTGCTGCAATATGCACAAATCCAATCTTTTTTCAACATCTATTTTGTCCTCTGCAAATCAGCTTTCAAATCGGAACAGTCAAAATTTTTGTCGTTTGGGAAAGGGTGAAAGTATGTTGAAAACACATTTTTGCTCAAGTTTTCGTAACAATACCTTTTAAGAAAGCAGGCAGGATAGGCATAGATCAGACTGCAGGCTGGTCTTATCTATTCTGCCTGCCAAAGCAGTGTTCACTACAGGAATATGACATGAACATCGTGAGAAGGGCTAATGCCCTGACATAACCAATCCATTGATTTTTCTTAAGCCTTTCTCTTACAATAACTGCTTTTGACATCTTTAGGGAAGGGTTAACCCTTTCCCAAACAAGACCAACATTTCTAAATTAATTTTCTAAAGTAAAATTAGATTCCAATCAATCAGAGTGGCCGGGACAAATGTAGACAAATGTCTCTGCCACTCTGATTGGTTGGTGTGTAACTTTACTTTAGAAAATCAATTTAGACATGTTGGTGAATAAGGGCCCTGGTTTTGACGTCCCTATTAGAAAAGGCTTGGGGAAAAATTGAAACAAAAGAAGAAACTGCTGATAACCACCAATTTCTCCTTTTGTCTCATTTTTTTCTTTGCCTTATTTTACACAAACTCTATCTTAATAACTTCCATTTTGTCACTTGTGGCAGTTTTTGAAGTGGATCAGCCTAAAATTTTGTCGTTTGGGAAAGGGTTAAAAAAGTCTAAATTTTTGTTGTCTGGCAACCCATCATTTATCTGCATGTATTTGATCTTAATGAAATAGACTGTACAAAAAGGTCACCCAATGTTGTAGTAAATGGATAGATCTACTGGACCGTTATCGTTATCGCTTCAAACCAACATTAAATTCATGGTTTAAAAATGTGAAAATCAACCCTATCCCAAACAAGGCTTGGTTAAGACTTTCTCAAAAGAGATTTTGGGTGAAAATTTGAGACAAAAGAAGAAAATGCTGAAAAACCAGTATTATCTCCTTTTGCATCCATAGATCTATTAGATCTAACTTTCCTATACAACGACTTATCTCAATAAACATGTGTTTTGTTGTCTGCAACCTAATCCGAGTCTTCTCTGATGTAAATACGCTCTTTGATATTTTGATTTTTCGCTATTTACATCAGAGAGCGTTGCTCTTTGAAAACAGCGTTCGGTAACGTTACAAGTAACTTGAAGCTTTGTTTTTGTGTATCATATCGAATCACTCGGTAAAACACTGTAGGGTATAGATCAATAAATCATTTTTTGCCATACCTGACCAAAAATTTCATTTCAAATCGGCCTGCTGGATGAGTATAACCTTTGGTTTTGAATGGAAGGTCAAGGTAAACAAAGGCTGCTCAGGTGAGGGTTGTTGCAAAACATTGCCTATTAACCTTTTAGAAATACTTTTTGGTCGTAATTTTTTCAGCAGCCATAACAATAAATGGTTCATTTATCGATATCATCAGGGGTTTTAACGATAGCGTTTAAGATCGGACGGTGAACGATGCGCAACAATTTGTTGCAAACTTCTTGATTTTTTCAAAGAGCAACGCTCTCTGATGTAAATAGCGAAAAATCAAAATATCAAAGAGCGTATTTACATCAGAGAAGACTCGGATCATCTGCAGGGTTCTCCGCAGAATATTTTGAAGCTGTAGTGGCATTGGTAAACCTTGCAACACATTGTGTTCATGCAAATAATTGTGAATAAAAACATAATGGGAAAAGAAGAAATTGCTCAATTTGAGCAATTTCTTCTTTTTCCATAATGTTTTTATACAGGATTAGTACTTTTTAGTATAAAAGAATGCCCCATTTATCAGTTTTTGACATGAAATACCTCTTAATGTCTATCTTTGGTGACCATTTTGATGAAATTAAGCTGTGGGGTACTTTTGAAGCTGTAGTGGCATTACACTGATTTCCATGAAGCTGTAGTGGGGCCGATACAGCTTATTGGGCTGGGGAGAACACTGATCTGCAACCATGAACGGCTTTCGAGCAGGAACAGACCAAAGTTGTGTCTATAAAATTTTGAAAAAGGGTTAAATGGTGAAAGTTGTTGATGAATTTTTAGATCTTAAATTGTAGTTCTAAGACTTGTAAGTCTTTTGACAAACATGGTGGGAAAAGAAGAAATTGCTTGTCATATGCAATGTGACAAGCAATTTCTTCTTTTCCCACTACCATGTTTTCTATCCAGACAGTGTCTAAAAAATGTTAAAATCCATTCACTTAAAGTTGTCGTCTGCAAAATCTTTGAATTTGGACCAGTTGAAAATTTTGTCGTCTGGATTAACAACTATTTTTTGTATCCAAATTCAATTAAAAAAAAATGTAGAAAATATTGATAAAATACCTGTCCAGTTTTAAAGCTCCTTTGTTCTGACAATATTTTCTCTTCCATCCGCCCGTATATTTTCACAGGTGCTTTGTTTAGAAAGGTAAACAGTTTGTTGACATTTTTTCACCAACTCCACACGTGTTCGCCTCTCTTTGTGTTTACACGGCTAAAATTATCAACCAATCAAATAGAGTGTCAACCGTGTCGGATTAAAATCGACGCGAAACGGAAAGTTACGAAAGTATTACGTAATTTGCCGAAAGTTGCCGAAGCCAAGTGCATGTGATCTAAGTAATTTAAAACTGTAATTTATGTCGCACGTTTTCTGTGCAACAATCGAACCGATTTAGGATAAGTAAGTTGTAGGCATATGTAACATCTCATTTCCATTCGACGCCATACAAGATAATGTTTTGGAAAACATCGTGGTAAATAAAGAAATCAAACGTTAATAGTGACAAGCAATTTCTTTATTTTCCACAGAGACTGGAAAAAAGTTAGATCTAGATCCAAGGGTAGATCCAGGATTTTTTTCCAGGGTTGGTCAAAGCCCAAACATTTTTCATGGGGGGGGGGGGGGGTCCATGCCCAAATTAGGCTATGGCTTAAAATGTAGTAAATATGTAAAGTTACACTAAATTTGTAAAGATAGTCAAAATTCAATTTTCAGCCAATACCAGCGGGGAGGGGGGGTCCGGACCCCCCCCCCCCATCGACCCCCCTCTAGATCCGCCCATGTAGATCTATTCACTTTCTTCTGAAACACGTGTGAAGTCATAAATGTCGCCATTATGTAGAATCTAGATCTAGATCTGATGGGATAATTTTACACAAAACCAATCGACCAACCCTGGGGCAGCGTGTGCAGCCCTTTGTCTATCATGTAAATCTACATCCAAAGCACGTGCGATACTAGTCCTATTTCTAAAAGACTATTATAAGCCCTGACATATTTTTTTTTCTTTGTCGTAAATGTGCGACGCTTAGGCTACAGCTGTCAATCGACAGATGATTTTATTGCAAAGAAAGGAAGGATAAAATCCCTTTCCCCAAAAAATAGCCTTTCTGACTTCAATGACGTCCCTATAAGAAATAGAAATTAGGCCTAGGCCTGGAAAGCATTGAGAGAAAAGAAGAAATTGCTGAATTTCAGCAATTTCTTCTTTTCTCTCAATAATGTTATGTCATTACACTCACTGTCACAAATATAGGCTTATTTTCTTCTATTGATAGATCTAGACTATCAATTATTTTGTTGTCTGCATATATCTTTTCAATCGGACAAGTCGAAAAAATATCCGCTCTGCCACTAGATCTAACTAACACTATCCCAAGCGACAAAATTTTAGACTGTTCCCATTTGAACGCTGAGGGATGGGGGCGGACGTTTGAAAGAGAATCCTGTTTTAATCATGTTAATGCCGGTTTTGCTTTCATAAATCGGATAAAATTTCATCAAATTTTGTATCTCATAGATGGATGATTCGGATCGCCAGGGTGGTACGAACAGCTGGTGACTCGGGTTGTATTTTATATGCCCGACTGTTGCGAGAAATGACATGATGCAATGCTAAGGTGCAACAGCAGTGCAATATAAGGGAAAAAATAATCCCATGGGCGGATCTAGAGGGGGATCGGGGTCCGGACCCCCTGGAATTGTACGAGCCCATATGAAAAACAGGTAGAAATAAAATTTTGACTTAGAAAACGAAAGAAAATTCAAATTTGTGGGTTTTCTTCGCATGGTTAGAGCTGTTAGATCTAACATTTTCAATCAAAACTAACATTTACATAGGCCTATAAAGTAGCTATGTAACACATGTATAATTGTCATTTGGTTGATTGATTGAATCGAGTTTTACGTCCCACTCAACAGCTAAGGTCATATGGAGACGGGACCTCGGTTTAAAGTCTCATCCGAAAGACTGGAGAGGCAGGGATCGACCAGCGATACCTGTCTTACAAGTCCAGCGCGTTACCACTGCACCACCTCCTCCCCTAATTATCATTTGGGCTCGGACCCCCCCCCCCCCCCCACACACACACACACACACTGGAAAAAAAGGCTTGGTATCCCTAATGGAAAAAAATTCTGGATCCGCCCTTGAATATATTACCTGACAGCAAATATTTAGACTTGTCGAAATAACAGGGTGTTGCAGGTAACAATTTCGAGTGGATGAAATTCAACATTTTTGTCTTTCTGGCTATAAAAAAAAATCAAAGTACTGAAAGTACTGTTGGAAAGCAAATTTGCTGATTATGTCTAAAGGCCTTTCTTGTTGTTAGCAATATGAATTACACGGAGTTGGATAAAAGTAATTAATTGAATTTGATTCTTTAGAAAGTTACAAAATACAAATTATGAAAGGATAATGTCTGTTCCATATCAGCAAAATATACTGAACAAAAGAGAAAACTTTACGCTGCAAGATTTCTTGTTTCTGAAAAAGTATCGAACTAAAAGCCTGATTTTATTTTGACAATATTTCCATGGCATTCGGCAATCGTTTTGTCGAAGTTTCATTGCCTTGTCTCCTTTAATGTCAGAGTTACGGCCCTTAATGCATTTACAGCTAATTTCATCTAATGCCACATACGCGCGATAAACGATTCATTATTTTTACGGAATTGGTCATATCCGGGTTGCCAAAAAACCACAAAACATCTCTCTTATCACTTGTAGCAAGCTCTAAAATAAAGGTCTAATCTGTCAATTTTGTGAATTACCCCCCTTTGACATAAACAAATAGGGAATTTAAAATGTCGAATTCTCAAGCCGAAAACGACTATAAGGCATTCTAGCACTCTATATGTTCTCCTATACCCAATGTCATGTTCTGAAGTAGGTTTTCTTGTATAATAGACTAGTGCGACAGGTCACGGTTCATAAATCTATTTGATGTACAGGCCCGTAGGAACAGGGGGGGGCTAGGGGGGGGGGGCTAAGCCCCTCCAATGTTGGCCAAAAATGCCGAATTTTCTTGACTGTAAATCAAATAAAATAACCATCTTACCGGCTATCAACGAATTCATTCAATTTCGTAGTTTTTGTTCCACTTAAAACTTCTCTTTATCACTGTATATTGAATGCACGTGTGCTTAATCGCTGTATATTGAATGCACGTGCGTCGTCATCGATTTCTCCGCATTTTGTGGGAGCCTCGTTTTGAAAATGTTGATTTGTTACTATTTTTAGATAACAATTCACATGTATACAATGTTAATTTCCCATAAACCCATTGTTTGCCTCCGGAAGTTAATCAGAGTCTTCTCTGATGAAAATTCGCTCTTCGATATTTGGATGTCGCTATTTACATCGGAGCGCTGTCCAATTCAAAAACAAAAGAAAATTCCGACACAAGTTATGTCGCTGTGTCGGAATTTTCTTTTGTGTTTGACTGGGACAGCGTTCCGTTGTAAATAGCGACATCCAAGTATCATCGAGCGAATTTTCATCAGAGAAGTCTCGGATTACCGGAAGTGTTCTGCGGGTACGGACTAAAACATAAATGAAAGGAGTCTATACCCTAATTAGAAAGCATTTGATCTCTGAAAACTACATGTCTTACTTGCTAAAACATGTGTTCCGTCACTACTTTATCCCTTTCCCAAATAAGACTCGGTTTGACAGTCCGAAAAGAAAATGTTCGGGGGAATATTGGGATGAAAGAAGAAACTGCTGACAATCAGAATTTTCTACTTTAACCTCGATATTGTCTTTGGTATTATCTACAAATAGTTCTAATTTTATCTAGGTATGTACCAATTTTGTCGTCTGCTACGGTTTTTTTCTATTTTGACCAATCTGAAATGTTTCTATTTGGGAAATGGTTAACATACCAACAATGTAAATTGATTTGATTCTATGTAGGCCTATTCATCTAGATCTAAATCCACGGTGGGTAACTCACATGACTTTAGGGAAGCGTTAACACCGAAAAAACCGTCCGCTTCAAGGTATGTTTTGTTTAATTTCTCAGCTTATACCCTATTGATTTTGATGAGATAAAGTGTACGGAACGCGCCCTTGAGAGGGCTATTCCCGGCTCTAACTCACTCTGCTCCAAATCCAGTGGTTTCTTCAAACATTCGAGCCAAAGTGTTTGTAAGTGCAAAACGAAAGTGGGAAGCATACACATGCACCGAAGAAAACTTTCGCTTGAATGTTTGAAGAAATCACGGGATCGGAGCAGAGTTACAAACGGGAATAGCCCTCTCAAATGCGCGTTCCGTGCACTTTATCTCGTCAAAGTCAACAGAGTATAAGCTGAGAAATTAAACCAAACATATCTTGAAGCGGACGATTTTTTCGGTGTTAACGCTTCCCAAAAGTCACATGGGTTATCCACCGTGATATCTATGGATTAAAAAGTTAACACCGTTTTTTAAACCAAGTGGTGAAAGGATTGCTAGTCTGATTTCTATGCATTTTGAGCATACCATCACATATTCTGGTTTCCCAGATTTCTACTTTCGCTTTGAAATGCCTATAGCTACACGCGAATACTAGCAAGGCCTATTAGACAAGATGTCTATGTCACTAACCTCAAAATAACCACTTAGTTGATCAATCAATTATTGTGAACGCGATTAAATGCATGGCTTATCGAATATCATTGTTTAGTTTCGGACATTAAAACGTGTAAGAATTGGGCATAGAAAGATTCTAAAAATAGACGTGTCCTAGTTCCTATTTTTAGCGCTTGAAGTGGGTCGCATATTTCATAGTTCAGTAAACTTGACTGACCCATTTTCAACGAAAGATATTGGACTGGCTATTGAACCGTAATGAAAGCAAATTACTACGTGATCGTTTCTCCTCTTTTAACACATGTTTAATTGGATGTTTTATCATCGGTCACACAATTGAATATCTTGTGTACAACTATAGAATTCAATATTGAATATTCGAAAGGTTGTTCTTGTCATTGATCTTTGCTTTTGATAGAACTATTTATAGTGAGGAGGACCGGGAGATGTTGTGTGGTATGCAGAGAATGTTAAAGTGCAGAGAAGCACGACTGGAAAGAAAAGCAAATTTTGCAAATTTGCTTTCCAACAATATAGGGTATGAATAAATTCAAGGGCGGGTCCATGATTTTTTTCCAGGGGGGCAAGCCAAAAGTGTGGCTTAAAATGCGATAACTACTCGTAGTTGCTTTTCAACGAAAACGTCGTAACTGCAGTTAAGCTGCAGTTACGAGGTTTTCGTTGAAAAGCAGCGATATGTAACATTACACTAAAGTGGTCAAAATTTAATCTTTCGGCCAATGCCAGGGGGGGGGTCTGGACCCCCCCCTCACCCCCCTCCCCACCACCACCACCACTACCTCTAGATCCTCCCGTGAATAATTACTTGTGTCTGGCAGTTCTTTCATTTTTCCTAATGTTTTTCTAAAGCATAACTGTCTTTAGCGGGATCAAAAAGGGTCACTGTGTTGAAATCGATAGACGACAAATGTAGCCTATATTGATGAAGACACGAGACCAATATTGCACATAAAATATTGAGACCAAAGGAGGAATGCCGGTATTTAGCGTTTTCTCCTCCTTTTGCCTAAATGTTTTCACATGCATTTTCTTTTACGTGCTTTTTCTGAAGAGACTCAAAACTAGGATGGGTGTAAGATTTGGAAATTCCGTATAGCACTTAATTAATTATTTCTAACTGTTTGAAGCTAGAGTGATTTATCTTACTTCTTGAAGGCACGCTAAAATATCTTATATTTCGAAAGCAGAGCACATGATTTACATGTAGGCCTATATTACTTTTTTGAAAAGGGACTTTTCCCAAATAAGACCAGGGACCAGTTTTATCAAAATATTTAAGACTTATTTTTGTCTTACCGATGTCTTAGGACAGGCTTAGAACAAGAATCGCGTATCACCAATTAAATCCTAGGCAAAGCGATTGTTGTTTTAGCCGTTTCTTGAGACACCGATTTGTCAATAATACGTCTTTAACCCATTACCAAACGACAAAATTTTAGGTTGGTCCAAATTCAAAATGTTGTAGACGACAATTTCAAGTGCGTAAAAGTTAAATTTTGTTGGCCTTTTTGGGTAGAAAACATTGTGGAAAATGAAGAAATTGCTTGTGATAAGCAATTTCTTCATTTTCCACGATGTTTTCCAAAGCCATTATCTTGTGAGGACTCAAAGGAGTCACTGTGTGGTAATGGGTTAAATAAATGTTTTGATGTAACAAGTCCCAGGTTTTGGTGTCCGCTATATAGATACACTGTGTCCGCATTGTTTTCTTATTTTGCCTAAATATTTTTTTCTGCACTTTAAAAATTCTCTTTAGCAAACAGTTCGTCGTCTATAACAGCTTTCAAATTAGGTCAACATGATTGAGATTTGTCGTTTGGGGAAGGATTAAGGCGACAAAGTAATACATGGTTTCTAAAATCGGGGAAGAGATGACATGAAATTCAAATCCAAGGGACAATATCAAAGACACTCTAAATGTTCGTATTTGTTGGATTTATTTCCCTTGAAATCTTCTGAAATGACCAAACAATCAATAATTCTATGAAGTAATGTATGGACTTTCTTCGGACAGCCCACTAGTGACTAATTAGTTATTTCTTTTCCCTTTTCGCAAATGTTTTCTGAAGAAATTTTCTGTATGGATATGAAAAATATGACTTTGCTTGATATCATATTTCGTCTAGTCTGATCCTGATTTTGCGTCTCATCCCGGATTCCTTCTTCGTCGGCAGACAAAGGTTAGCCAGCATAAAAACGTGCTGTCCGATCTTGGGCGATAATGACTCATCTTCTTCGTGAATTAACATAAATATCGCTGATTTTTCGAAAACCTCATAGCTACAGCTTGTTTTAAACTGCAGCTACCATATTTTTAATTAAAAATGACGATATTATGTTCTTACCAAGAACAAAAAAAAATCGCTTCAATTGATGCTACTTTTGCACACATTGTATTTTTAATCGTTTGAGCATAATGGTTTAAGCCCTTGAAAGCCTCAACCATTTACCCAGCGGCATAATGTTTTAAAAACTGTTTTATTTCAAAAGCTAAACAGAGACGACAAAATGGTAAATCGAGTTTTCTCTGATGAAATTCGCTCTTTGATAAGTTGATGTCGCTCATTAAGAGAAAACTCGGATTAACAAAATTGATGTTGATAAAGATGGGATTTTTACGATACAGCAAAGAAAATTATTTTACTTGTTATCAGCATTTTCTTCTTTCGTCTCAATGTTTTCTCAAGCTGTTTTCGACAAGGGATATCAGACCAGGTCGTGTTTGAGAACGGGTTAAAGAGATTGGCAGCAAATGAGTTATTTTTTTTTTAAAGTTCTATAAATTAAATGGAGCGTTTTAAAGTTATTGATCCAGTTATATAAATATAAAGTTATAAATACTTGGGACACCCTGTTATATAGGTCTATCTGCCAATTTTAACTGAACCATGAAAACGGGCGTTATTGGTACTCAATAAAAAATAAAGCAACAATTACATTAATTAGAATATAGCCTGTTAAGGTAAGGCTCCCAGAATAATCGTTATATTTCGACATGTTCCGTGACGTTCGTACAGCCGAACATACACCGAACATTTCCGATGTGTCCGACAGTAGTTCCCCTACTGTTAGATGCAATATCGCCTGTTTCCGTAAAAAAGGGAAATAATTGAGAGTGCTCAGATTTCCGGGGAATATTCTTTACATTTTTTGTGAAATGGTTTCTAAATTGTCAAACTCCACACAGCGAAAATGCCTTACATTATCACTGCAGGCATATAAATCACGTGACCATGGTGAATGTCGCGTGAAATCGCAAAGATTGCGGAAATTTATTTATATTTCTGAAATCATTTTTTAAATCCAATTATATTTTTTATTTGGATTCATATCTGACACCTCATATTCTTAAAATATCGCTAAAAGCATGTTTACATTTTTTTGAATTAAAATCAAAATAACAAAAAAATCAATTACCTGAAATCTTGATAACTCAAGCTGTGCCGGCAGAGATCTCCCCAATCCAAATTCAGGGGAGATAACTGCGAAGGAGATTGCTAAATTGTATGACGAGTAGGCGAAAAAAACAACAAAAGTCAAAAATTCAAATGTTTAGAGCAATGAAAATTACTTCCCTTTCAAATCGTCTTAGAATCGTTTAAAATCGTCTATTCGCACCATACAGATTTCGTTCCAGAACTGATTACACAGGTCTTACCTTAAAAAGCAAAAGCACGTAAAAGGGAAAAACTCAAGTCATGCTAGGTTTTCACTGCCGATCAAATCAACTTGATTAACACAATTTCTTCAACTCCCCGATTTAAAGGCTCTGTCACGTACAATTCCACGTCCATATCGCGTCCACATCACATCCAAACGTACATTGCACGGGTTCCCTGTTCTAGACGTTGGGCAGATGAAGTGTAGGTCGACTTGATCGGTATGTGGTCGGGAGTCACTCGAGTACAAGTCGAGATAATCGAGTGCAGGTTGGTTGCAAATGGAGTGAAAAATGTCAACCCGATAAAACTCGATTTCTAGATATCTCGATCAGGTCGAGCTTCAATCTGATCAATATAGGATCGCTTCCCGATCAATTTTCTTCTCGATCGTAGGCTACTCAAATATTTTGACAGTCAAAAAATGTCGAGAAAGAAGCCCGAGCGGTGCAGATCAAGCTTGATAACCCCGACCATTCCGGATAAGGCCTACCTTTATCGATTGGGCTCGATCTGTCCTCGATCGTCCTCGATCGCTTGATCGGGCTTGAATGAGTTAATAATTATGATCGGCAGCGGGAACTAAAAAAATGGAAACTCGAGCGATGCTGATCAAGCTCAATCTCCGAGCAGAGTAGTCGTTCGTTACTCTCACCATACAATGTAATGAATAAACCGTGTGCAAGAGAGTGGATCAAGCTCTGAACATACCCGACCACTCCCGATCAACCATGCCAACCGAACTCGATTTGTAGCCTACTCAATCACTTGGTTGTGCTTGATCTAATTGATCTGGGGCCAGTTTCATCAACATCGACATATTTAAAACATATTTTTGACTTACCGATGTCTTACGACATATTTAGAGGAGAATAACGTATCGCCAATCAACCAAAAGCTATATATAATGCGATTGTTGTTTTAAGCGTTTTTCAAGTCGTCGGTAAGACAAAAATACGTCTTAGATATTTTGATGAAACAGGCCCTTGATCGACAGGAAGATGCATTGGAACACTGGGTGGGAACGTACCCCGGAAATTGCTATAAAATGAGCTGAAATTCGACACGACGAACCGAAATTCCAAGCATCGAGTGTAAGTAAATGGATGTTTTCTTCGTTTTATTTCTTTCTCAGCACTTGACAGGTACTGCATGAAGTCTAACTATGGAAACATTACACTCTGTCAACAGCATTTAGAACCCAACACATTTAACGGCGAGAAAAATAACAAAATGTACGTCGTGCTCGCAGAAAACCTTGTGTCCCTTTCCTTGATTTTGTAATGTATTTCACAAATACAATCGAAATTAAAAAATCTGAAGCGAGCGATCTTTCAAAACATCGTCCAACTATTTATTCTGAAAATTACAGCGACATAGGTAAACATTTGACTGAGATAGAGGCACAAACCGATCGTCGGTTGGTCTCGTTCGGGGTACTGGGGATTGGTAAGAAGTGTACTGTAAATGGAAATTTTGTGAGAATTTGGTGTACTGAGGATTGGTATTTTGACTTCACTCGCTTTTTGAAAAATGACGGGTTAACAAGTGTAAGGGACCTGTAAAAAGACACCAAATCGGAATAATTTTCATTCCTATCTCATGTGCGTTGTTTAAATACCTCCTATCCATGAATGTAGGACAAAACCCCAGACATAAGCCCCCACTCAATTTTTAATAGGCGGGCATAAGCTCCCCTAAGAAATTTTCAACTATGACAAAAGCCCCCTATTGATTTTTCAACTAGGACGTAAGCCCCCATAAGGACAAATGTTATGTCTCAATCATAATTGAATTCATTGTTAGTGAAGACTAAGTGAACTAAGTTAAAAGGTGCTTAGAATGTTCAAGTGATTCATTATATGTGTTTATGAATATGGGTCCATAATTCCTTTGACTCTGGTTAATGTATTGGTAGAGGAAAAACAGAAATGATTTTAAGGATTTAATAAATTTAATAAACATTTCGAATTCAATACATGGTCAGTCATTGTTAATTTTTCACATGTAATTTATTTACTGATAATTATCTTGTTAGGAAACTGTTCTGTTCAGGAAAATATTGTTAGCAATGGGAAGACATGTAATGTTTCCCCCCTCTCCCAAAATGTATAGGCCCTATTCTTGATGCCAATATACAAGGTATACGAGCTTATGTAGTCCTAGCTCTCTCCTAGTTGAAAAATCCTTACGGGGGCTTTTGCCAGTTGAAAAATCCTTATGTCCTATTTGAAAAAAATCTTAGGGGTGGATTATGTCTGGCTATGAAAATTTGATTGGTGGTTTACTGGGCTTATGTCTGGTGAAGCTGGACAGGCAATGATGCACCGACACTAGAAAGGCAGATTTAAACTACAGTAGACTTTTAATTACTTAGTGCTACAGAGTCACAATTTTGTATGAAAATATAAACTAATCAAGTTTGTTTAGAGATGAAATTGTGATTTCTTTTAGATTTTAACATTTCAGGAAAGTACATATACTGATCTTTAAAATGACACCAAATTTATTAACATTTTGTTCAAAATAAAAGATTTAATGCCTTGTGCCGTGTTTTCCGTCAATATCACCTTACATTTCCCGGCGGCATAACTTTGTCATTCCTTGATGGATTTGCGGAAATGTTTATCATCATGAGACGATGTGTCATGCACAAATTTCAAGTCAAGGTCACACTTAGAGGTCAAAGGTTAAAATAGGGCATAACTCATTCCAGGGTGGATTTTGAAATTGTTTGATAGAAATGTTTTCCATCATCATATGTAATTTCGGGGGCATTCATCACATCATGTGACATATCTTGTTGTTCTTTGTTTTCTCTATTTAACGTGGATCCCTGTACGGTGTTTAACTTTGAACCTATAATGCCTATGATCGTGAGACTTCTTCTTCTTGAAACATTTCACCCATCCATTGTCTGAGCTTCGGGCGTATTTGCCACGCCCAGCGGTGCTCTTGTTTACCTCAGTTCATTTACTTATGTATGTTTTCATCTTATATTTTCAGATCCAATATGTTATTCCAGTGCTACTATTGTGACAGAACTACGAAGAGCTATAAGGACATCATAAATCATTTAATTGAGACGCACGAACATGAAGAACTTAAGTTCAAACGGACAGAGGGTCAACACAGCAAGGTTGTTGGATACAAAGTCATACCGGATATTTGCAGGGAACAGGGGAGAGTGATACATTTAGATGAAACAAACAAAAGCATTCACGTATCCAGACGTAATGTAATTCCAAAAGAGAGTCCACTGAAGAAAATCTGTAAGATAATTGACCCATTGAGTGACACTGATGACCACAATCCAATTGAAGAAGTTAACTTTAGTGTAAACACAGATGACGACTTCCAGGAGCTCTCCGAGTTATTACCTGAAGTGATAAAGGCACTTAAAGAGTGTGGAAAGTATGATGACTACAAGGCTTTCAATAAACTTATTTGTGATGGCAAATTTCCTCTGGACAACATTGCTTTTTTGCTATTTCTAGATGTAGTCAGATGGTATTCGCTAAATAAATCAACTACTTTCATGAGATATAGTGAGCCATGCAAGTTATTTTGGAGAACAGGGTACAAGCTGTTTTGTGGGCGTTTTCTTAGATTTATGGGTGGACCTAAGAATAAAGGACTTACCACAGACGATGATAACCTACGTGGCCATTTCTCAGCGGATGACTCTAGTGTTAATTTTGTGGTTCCTGATCGAAAAATTCTGAAAGATGAGTGCAAAATGTTGTCTACTGACAAACCAGGAATCATAACGGAGATGATAGACGATATCTCTAGAATGGAAGAATGCCGTAGTCTTACATATAAAATATGTGTTGACGGGAAAAAGATTAACCCAAGTTCTAAAGGACAAGTTGATTTATGGGGATATGAAGGTGATCCAACATTGGATGCAAAACAGCAAAGAATGCGTCTAGAAACAAATTTACTGAACTCGTACATCAAAGAGATTGAATCTGAAATTCAAAAGGGTCATTGTGTAACAAGTGAATTGATTACTTCTGTAAAGAACAGTGTCGTTGATAGTTGTAGAAAGTCAATAACGTTGCTTAGCCACAGAATGAAAGATTTAAGAATGCTTAAAGTAAAGAAAATGATTGCTTTAAATAAGTTACAGGAACAGATTCAAGGTGATTGGAGATCCAGCAACTATGCAATTGTAATCAGCAGTATACGGACAAGTATTTATCAGATTGAAAATTGTCTGGAGGATATGCTTAACATCAACGGTAATTTATGCAGATATGCAGCTTTAATCGAAAAATCCGTAAATAGTCTCACAGCAGAAGTGGTAGATCTTAGTCGTCAGTGGAATTATGTTTGTCTTGGCAATTCAGTTAGTTTGAATGACTTGTCTAAACCCGAAATCACAAAACAGAGATCTCAAACATGGTTTAAGATACGAGAGAACAGCCTTGTTACAGGTAGTACAATCAATAAAGCAATCGGCCTTGAAGGCCTGAAAGAACAAAAGAACTATTTGGATACAAAAGCAGGTCGAAAAGATCCAGAGCCAATTTCAGATGAACTTCAACTCAGATTTGATCACGGAAAAGACAATGAACTGAATGCTATCGCAACCTTTGTATCAACATTTATCCCTGCATTTGAACCATTTGCATTTGTATTCGAAGAAGGGTGTTATATTTTTAGAGAAGATGATAAAGCATATCTCGTGGTTAGCCCAGATGGTAGTGTTAGAACTTCAGACGGCGACAAGACACTTGCTGCCGTAGAAATAAAGTGTCCAACTCCTGGAAAGTTGTATACGACACCTGTCCAGTACACGTTACCGCATTACTATGTTCCACAAGTTTTGAGTGAAATGAAATGCCTTGATGTAAAGAACCTGTATTTTGTATCCTATGGAACTGAATCAACAGCTGTACACATGGTAGAATTTGACGAACAGTTGTGGAATGAGATTTGTGAAGAGATTAAAAAATTGGATCAGGATGCAAGCCCGAAAAGACTTGGTAAAAATGTCACTCTTCTGAAATCAAACATAGACAAATTCCGACACTCAAGAGTTCAACTGATTGCAGAAGTGAAATCAAGAAAAGCAAAAGCCTGTCAACATGAATCTGACCAAACGGACAGAATATATCATTTAAGTAGTAATGCAATACCCGACGACATACTTTTGACAGAGCTTCAGAGAGCATTTATTCGTGGAGTAGATGCTGTAAAGGCCAGTGATTCATTGTGCACCAATAAAGCAAATGAAGTCCTGGTATTTATGTTGGCTGACTTAGATAGAATACATAGACCTGAAATACCGTATGCATTCCCCATAGCTTATGCTCTTAAAGGATACAGCATGAAATCTTCTGCAATGAGAAGTATGATATCTGATGTTTTACATGAACTGTTCCTTAAAGGACTGTACACACCCGTCGTTTCTTATGACGGACAATGGGCCGTGCTGGCATATAGAGCAAATGATGGAAAACCACTGACATTGTTAGAACTGCAGAAGCAAGTATATAACGATGTGAAATCTAGGAAGAAAGGAGATCTCACAAAACTGATATTCGAAACAGGTGTAATAAAAACTGATCAAGACATGGCAAGCCAAATACAGTACACATACGATGCAAACAGAAAAGCAGCCGAAGTTTCGTTTAACGGAGATAAAAAGTTATTCCAGCCGTCCTTGAACATACGAGAACAGATTACCTGTGGCAAACAAAAAGGTACAAAACATGGAAATATAGACTCCGTTACAGATGAAACAGATACAAACTATGATATTGCATCAGCTGTTCCAACAGAAGCACTGGAAAATTTGACAGATGAAGAAATGGAAACGTTGCAAAACATGGACCATAATATTGTTTCTGGCCAACAAAATACAGAACAGCAACAACCAATTCAACGAGTTGAACGTGTGAATTTATGTGATACGATTTTTGCGACAACCGTAGATAATGCAGATGATAGTCACTTGGCTGCACAGATGGAAACTTGTAGTGATCTAACAGAACAGATAGAACAATTGGGCCTTAGTGGAGATTCGGTTGATATAAACAGTGATGAAGAACAAATGCCATGTGAAACAGTATTAGGACATGATGACATTGTAAAGATGTTGATTAGTCTTCAGACCAATGACAAAGCAAATACTGTGTGGAAAAACAGACGTGTGGATGAATTTAAATGTATTCTATTGAACACTGTGAAAGCTAAAAAAGAAATGTCGAAATTCGAATTGACGCTATGCCTGGAAACCGTATCAGAGACTCTTAAAAGTTCAAATATTCATTACAGTAAGTGCTGGAATAAATCCAAGATGGTTGATTTGCTTCAGTCGGCGGTCACTAAAATATCCATAGAACAGCGCTCACAAACTAGAGCAAGACGTCGGCGCAATCCAGACAAATTAATAACATTGTGTAAGAAGAAAGTAAACAATTTATCTAAATCTGTTCTTAACTCTGTTGTAGCTGAATACGAAATGGTCGGCTGCATTGAACTATGGCGTCAAGAAAGCCCATTTTCACCAGAAACCGAAGTAAGTGATCAGCGAATTAGATGGTTCTCTACTCCCGAGTACAACCCTGGAACACTGTCCTATATATTTTCATTCCTCGACGTTCATCATTTGATAACAAACTGTCGAGTAAAGGTATGTAAAGATGGAATTCCCGAACGAGGTTTAAGTAAGCAAGCGTGGATAGATGTTGCTAAAGAAAACACTACTCGGTTGAAAGTACCACATGTTGTAGACCTTGTTGATAAGCAGAGTGATTCAATTGCGCGAGAAACATTCTCGGAAGAAGTAGAAAATGCTATGCGTAACCATTATCCTAATGAGGCCGCTTTCTGCAAAATGATAAGGGAATTTTATGACGGCGAGGATAATCCCGGTATCAGTGCAGAGGAGAGATGTGATCGAAGATTGACTCTAAGAAGATGGCTTCTGGAGGATGTAAACTTTTGTCACTTTCCTCCATATGGATCACACATTAGAGGCATTCCTAATGTTATGTTTCAAGGTTTCATCACGAACATAGAAAGACGCATCCAATTGTTTCCTTACGTTAAGTCTGGCACATACAATGTGAGGTCTCTTGGCAGCCTTGAAGCTGAAAACATGTTTGGACAATTTCAGGACCTGGACCCAAAGGGTAGCGGCATAATTCGTGCCGAAGAAGTACCATCTGCGTTGGAAAATGCCTGTCAGCTCTTGAGAGTACAACTAATGCCAGAACGACCGTTTCATATGTCTTTGTCTAAGGCAAAGGTATATCCAGTGCATGACCTCTTGGCCGAAAGCGAAATGGACTGTAACATTTCTAATCAGTATCTGTACCCGTCAATTGTCTGCAGTATAACTATAAGGGACCACATGTTTGATACCAAGTCACGGTGCAAGAGAAAGGCAAAGAGACGGTTGGTTGAAATAAAGGGTCCAGATGAAGCTGCTCGTGGTGTTTCAGGAGTTCGACAGTACCACAAATGTGACGAAAGCAAAATACTGCCACACAAACGACTTGGGATCGATATTTAGTTGAAGTGAATTTGTAATATTATGAGGTTATTGTACATGGTTGAATACAATACTGAGTTCTAGTAGTGGATGAGTGCTGAAAAACATCGGTTTCATGTAAATTTCACTGTGGCATGTCATGTAAATTTCAGACACTTTTAGTCTCGACACATTTATATATAAATATAAACTTGAGACACCGTCTGTCAATTTAAAGTCATATTCAGGTAAAAAAATTAATGCTCAAATTATTGCCTTGTACATTGGATGAATACTTCAAATAACAACCTTGTAGTTGAGTCCTGTTTGGATGTCCTTATTTGGATTTGGAAAATTCTTAGGAAAAGATTGAGTCAAAAATAGAAAATGCTGATTATCAGCATTTTCTCCTTTTGTCCCAATATTTGCTAGGCTTTATTACACACAAATCCAAATTTATCAACATTTTTCGTTTGTCTGCAGCAGCTTTCAAATTTGATCTATGATCATCATCATAAAATTGTGTAGTTTGGGAAAGGGTAATTGAAGATGCCCATCTAGTCACTACTTTCACGAGCGGTAATCACATGACTTTGTTATGATATATTTTCTTAACAGATGTAAACAAAAACACTCGATTCGTACACATTTTTCATAAATTTTAATTTAAATACTTTACTCTCCGCATTGAGATACATACCAACATATCCGCCTTACTTTCTGATTTATTTTGATACCTGACAGTGAGAATATTCAAACAAAGTGATTCTTTTCGGATCGTTTTCTTTCGAAACATTTGGTTAGAATGTTCTCAGTTTTTACAGGGAATTGAGGAAAGACTTTGGTATTAAAATAAATCGGAGAGTAAGGTGGGTATGTTGGTAGGTATCTGAATACGGAGAGTATATTTACAATAAAATTAAAGAAAAATTGTACTTACCGAGTGTTTTTGTTTACATATGTAAAGAAAATATATCATAACAAAGTCACATGATTACCGCCCGTGACTTTATGTGCTTTGAATTATATGTGAAGTTTAAGCTAGTGAAAATATATTTTTGTCTCTTTTGCTTAGCCCATTACAAAACAATAATTTTAGACTGGTCCGAATTGAAGGCATATTTTTATACAGACGACAAAATAAATGTGACTGAAAAATGTATTTAATTGGTGAAGGATGGAATACATAGAGGGAAAAGAAGAAAATACTGGTTACCAGCATTTTCTCATTTTCCCCATAATATTTTCTAAAGTCTTCTTTCTCAGGGGCATTAAAAGTAGGGATTGTGTGGTAAATGAACTAAAAAGAATGCTGATTATCAACATTTTCTCCTTTTGTCTCAATATTTTCTAGGCTTTGTTATACACAAATCCGAACTTTATCAACATTTTTCTGTTGTCTGCAGTAGCTTTCAAATTTGATCACCCTAGAATTTTGCTGTTTGGGAAAGTGATAACTATAAATGCCCATCTAGTCACTAGATCTACTTTATGTGCTTTAAATTGTATGTGAAGTTTAAAGTTGTGATAATAATTATATCATTTATATCATATGTATATTTTTTTCCATTTTGTCTCTTTTGCTTAGCCCATTACAAAACAATAATTTTCAGATTGTCACTGGTCCAAATTGAAAGCATTTGCAGACGACAAAATAAAGGTGAAAATATAAATTTCATTTAGTGAAGGGTGGAAAATATAGTAGTGGGAAAAGAAAAAAATATTGGTTACCAACATTTTCTCAGTTTCTCATTATATTTTCTAGTATTCTTTCTCAGGGGCATCAAAAGTAGGGAGTGCGTGGTAATGGGTTAAAAACTTAAACTATGGAAGGGACCTCATGGATAACAGGCTGTTGCTGTAATTCAATTGAAATGACATTAAAAACGGCTTAAAACAGGTTAAAAATATGTCATTTATACTTTATACTAAAATCTTAACCCATTACCTCACAGTGACTCCTTTTGACTCCCCAAAAGATAATTACTTTGGAAAACATCATGGAAAATGAAGAAATTGCTTGTGACAAGCAATTTCTTCATTTCCCACAATGTTATCTACCCACAAAGACAAAAAATGTAAATTATTATGCATTTGACATTGTCGTCTGCAACAACTTTGAATTTGGACCAGAACAAAATTTCGCCGCTTGGTAATGGGTTAAATTTAGTTAATGCTACGAAAAAGCAATTTTAACCCTTTCCCAAACAACCAAATATATAAAGGCGGTACAGTTAGAAAGCTGCTGCAGAGGACAAAATATATGTTCACTTTATAAAGATAAGATTTATGTATAATAATGCACAGAAAATATTGAGACAAAAGGAGGAATTGCTGATTATCATCATTTTTTCTGGTGTCTCAATGTTATTCCATGCCAATTCTGTAAGGGATGTCAAGACCAGGTCTTGTTTGGGAAAGTGTTATTAAACATGGGTGAAAAATATTCTTTAACCCATTACCACACAGCGACTCTTTTAAACTCCCCACAAGATAATGGCTTTGGAAAGCATTGTGGAAAATGAAGAAATTGCTTGTGACAAGCAATGTCTTCATTTCCCACAATGTTTTCTAACAAAGAATACCAACACATTTAAAATTTCCATCACTTGAAATTGTCATTTGCAGGGAAATTTGCTTTTTGTCAGGGAAATGTCAGGGAAAAGTCAGGGAATTTTGCTTTGCTCAAACTGTGGACACCCTGATAAAATCACCCGGACATAATATGAAAATAACCAAAACACCGGGGGTAAATTGTATATTTACACCAGACCTCCAAATCGATGTCATTACCATCACATACATATGATCAAAACCTACGTTTGGTTTCTCTACGTTCCTGGGTTTCTCTAGGTTCCTGATGTCGGGCTGATGATGTCAGCCGATATTGGCCCGATATCGAAAGTGGTTGCAAATCAATATCGGCCCGATGTCGACAGCCGATGTCGGCCCGATGTAACTAGCCGATATCGGCCCGTCATCGAAAGTGGTTGTAAATCGATATCGGCCCGATGTCGGCGCCGATATCGGCCCGATATAGAAGGCGATATCGGCCCGATATCGGCCCGATATAAAATGCTTGCTGGATTATAATAGATTACATAATACACAAATAACTTTATATAAAACTTTATTTTTAAATTGATTGTGTATATCACAGGTAATAATCATTGAAAAATCACAGAAGAAACAAATTGTATAAAAAGATAGTCATTGTGATCATATATTGTTCACATTTCTACCAATCATCTCAAGACTAGTAAAATATTATTTTCCCATAACAACAGATAAAGAAGAGCTGTCAAAATGTTGATTATTTAAAAAAAACTCTTGTTCTGTTCAAGGTCAGGGTCAACAAACAAAGTTTCTACAATAAGTTGTTGTTTTTAGTGAATATTGTGTCTTAATATGAAGGAAATATCATCCGAATATGTTAAGTAATAAAGATGTTATGGCCATTGTCAATTATTCTAAAAACGTCTATATTCAAGGTCACCCAGAGGTCGAGGTCACAAAACAAAGTGTTTTCAGAAAGTTCCTGTCCTAACACTTCAAAATTTATGGTTCAAATTAAAAGACTATGTATGTATGGGTTGATCATCCAATGGGTTAATCATTCGTAAAACCAACAGATGTGCACACAATGAATGATCACAATAACTTTTATAAGGACCTTAATCCTTAATTTACTCACTGAAATAAAATGTAAAGGAAAAAAATAACCCTAGTTGCCTGACTAGTGAAACAACTACTAAACTTTATCTGTTCAGTTGTAAATATAAAATAAATAGCACAATATGGTACTAGTTTGTAAAAGTAAATACATGTACATGCATGTCGTGAACATGCCATTACAAAACAGAACAAATACACGGTACGGAAACTACAGAGACAGAGCCATATCCGGCCACGTGCGGCTCTGCCTCTGAGCACACGATTTTTGGTGAGTTTTCCAATGTGTTGTCCAATTATTTTCTTTTGGTGCTTAAAAGCGAAAAAAGGAGAATGTCATGCTCCGCTAAGACCATTTATCTGTCTGTTCTATTTCTGTCGGCTTCAAAGTCGGTACGGTATTCACAGAATCATTTTTGTCGTGAGGTGACCCTATGTGATTTCCATGTTTACTCCATATATTTTTGTACATTTCAACGATAATCCTTCTAACCAAACATTTTATATGCTAATGGAGAGCTAGTCAAGATTGGGGAAACACTTTCCATGTCACAAAACCTAAGAAATAATGGCCATAATCGAAATATGAACATTTTTAACAGTGGCTCTGTCACTGTGGGGCTGGCTCTGGGACTGGCTCTGCCACGAAAGCAGAGCCAGTCGCACAGAGACAGAGCCACTGTTAAAAATGTTCATATTTCGATTATGGCCATTATTTCTTAGGTTTTGTGACATGGAAAGTGTTTCCCCAATCTTGACTAGCTCTCCATTAGCATATAAAATGTTTGATTAGAAGCATAAGCGTTGAAATGTACAAAAATATATGGAGTAAACATGGAAATCACATAGGGTCACCTCACGACAAAAATGATTCTGTAAATACCGTACCGACTTTGAAGCCGTCAGAAATAGAACAGACAGATAAATGGTCTTAGCGGAGCATGACATTCTCCTTTTTTCGTTTTTAAGCACCAAAAGAAAATAATTGGACAACAAATTGGAAAACTCACCAAAAATCGTGCGCTCAGAGGCAGAGCCACACGTGGCGGATATGGCTCTGTCTCTGTAGTTTCCGTACCGTGAAATAGCAATTTTTTAATGACCAGGGACCAGAGACAATTTTCATACAGCATGTTAACGTCTATATAGTCCCATGTCACAATGAATTATCTTGATAACTTTTGTGATTGAGGACTTCATCATTAATACTTAATTTACTCACGGAGATAAAATGTTAAGGAAATAAAACAACACTAGTCACCTGACTAGAGAAAAAACAACTAAACCTTACCTGATTAGTTGTAAATGTAAAATAAATAACAATATGGTATGTAAATATAACTAAATCCATGTACATGTACATGCATATCATAAACATGTCATTACAAAACATTACAAAAAGCAAGTTTTAAATGACCCTACATGCATGCAGAGACAATTTTCATACAGCATGTAAAAAGCTGCCAATGTTTATATACATTTAGTCCCATGCCTCTGTTGTAGAGATTCTAGAAGACATTAAATTTAGAAAAAGATGTTGATAAAAAACATGCAATAACTGCTTTTCCCTCAATGTTTTAATCCCATCTGCCATCTGAAAATTTCAATTTTGAAAAGCTTAAAATCTGCATGAGTGGGAATAAAAAATAAGCCCTAGTTTGGATGACCCTCATGATAAAAGTTTAGAAACCCTTAACCCTTTCCCAAACCACAAAATTTAAAAGCATTATTTTCTCCTTTTCTTGCAATTGATTTTCATGTCATTAC
Source organism: Fragum sueziense (assembly GCA_963680895.1). NCBI lineage: Eukaryota > Metazoa > Mollusca > Bivalvia > Cardiida > Cardiidae > Fragum > Fragum sueziense. The sequence continues at coordinate 39,084,805 of OY804608.1, read as the reverse complement.
AAACAGGGTGAGTGTTTTCTGTCTGTGATGGTAAGTATCTAAAGTCATCTACACAATCACCGCCCTAAAATGACAGTCACGTGGCCACATATTAACCCTTTCCCAAACAGCCAAATTTTGGATTGTTCCCATTTTAAAGGAGTTGCAGTCGACAAAATTCATGTAGATAAAGAAAGGATTTATGTAAAATGAAGTCCCAGAAAATATTGAAGCAAAAGGAGAAAGTGCTGATTATCAGCACTTTCTTCTTTTGCCTCAATATTTCCAAAAGCCTTTTCTATCAGGCACGTCAAAACCCGGTCTTGTTTGGGAAAGGGTTAACATATTTCAACCAATTAACTTGCTCTTTTATCACGTGCACAATGTAAACGGTACAACTGAAATGAGTTGATTGGTTTTATAGCAGTAAGCACAGTAATATGTCACTTTCGTTTTAGGCCGGTTAAATAGTACATATTGGCTTTGAATGTATCCCTTGCACAAATGGCAAAAACAAACTGCTCAATTTTAACCCATTAACAAACGACAAAATTTTGGGCTGATCCAAATTAAAAGATGTTATAGACTGAGACGAAAATTTCAATGGTATGAAGTTTTACATGATTATTTACATTATTGTGTCTATCATGGTAGAAAACATTGTGGGAAATGAAGAAATGTTTTCCAAAGCCATTATCTTGTGTGCAGTCAAAACAAGCCACTGTGAGGTAATGGGTTAAAATCTGTTGCAGACAACAAAACGGATGTTGGTAAAATTAAGATTGGTGTAATTACATGTAGCAGAGAAAACTATTGAGGCAGGAGAAGAAAATGAAGCTTAACAGCATTTTCTTCTTTTGTCTCAATGTTTTCTCAAGCATTTCTAATAGAGGTCAAGAACACATCTTTTTTGGAAAAGGGTTAACCCATTACCACATAATGACTCCTTTGACTCCTCACAAGATAGAGGCTTTGGAAAACATCATGGAAAATGAAGAAATTGCTTGTGACAAGCAATTTCTTCATTTCCCACAATGTTTTCTGCCCAAAAAGACCAACATATTATAATAATAATAATAATAATAATAATAATAATAATAATAATAATAATAATAATAATAATAATAATAATAATATTAAATGTCATATACTTTAACCCCTTAAACCATTACCAGACAGCATAAGTTTAGACAAGAATGCTGCAGACGACAATTTCAAGTGAAATAACTTAACATTTTTGGCCTTTTTGGGTGAAAAACATTATGGGAAAAAAAGAAATTACTTGTCACAAGCAATTTCTTCATTTTCAACTACTTTTTCCAAAGCCTCCAAAGACCAGCAATAAATTTAGGCTATATTGTGCATACAAATAATATTGTCGTCTGGAACAAATTACATCTTTGAATTTGGATCACCCCAAAATTTTGCTGTTCGGTAATGGGTTAAAAAGTCCTGACGATTATCAAAATTATGACTAAAGTTTATATCATTCAAATTCCATTGTTTAATTAACCCTTTGCCAAACACGACCTGGTTTTGACATATCTAATAGAATTAACTTGGGTAAACATTGAGACAACAGTAGAAAATCCTGGTAACCAGCATTTTCTTCTTTGGTCTCAATATTTTCTGGGCAATAATAAGCAAAAATTCTTCATTTATTTCTATCAATTTTGTCATTTGTAACAGCTTCTAACCCTTTCCCAAACAGCACCATTTTAGGGTGGTTCAATTTGAAAGCTGCTATAGATGACAAAATGGATGAAGATAAATATTGGATTCATGTATAATATAGTCAAGAAAATATTGAGACAAACGGAGAAAATGCTGATTATCATAGCCTATTCTAATAGGGACGTCAAAACCTTGTCTTGTTTGGGAGAGGTTTAAATTGGACAAACCTAAACAGTAATTGTCATTTGGGAAAAGGTTAACACCATTTTCAACAGTATTTCAGTTATTATTGTGAAGGCTGTTGCACCTAACCATGCCTTCTTGGCATTTTTTAACCAACAAAAAACAGCATGCACTCTCAGCTACCTACTGATCATTGTGCCTACATATTTTGATATTTCTAGGTAGAAAACATTGTGGAAAATGAAGAAATTGCTTGTCACAAGCAATTTCTTCATTTTCCACAATGTTTTCCCAAGCAATTATCTTGTGGGGAGTCAAAAAGAGTCATTCTGTGGTAATGGGTTAGCAGGGTTTCAAAACAACCGTGTTATTATTACGTTTAATTGCTATAATTTGAAAGCAGCTACAGACAACCAAAATGACTCGAGTCCATCTCTTTCAAAGATGTCAAAATCAGGAGATGTTTGGCAAAGGGTTGGAGGGTTAACAAAATTTTAGGGTGGACCATCCAATTTGAAAGGAGTTGCAGACAACATAAAATTGACTTCAAAGAAGAAAATGTGTTTGCTACAGAATAGGAAATATTTTGGGAAAAAGGAGAAATTGCCGATTATCAGCAATTTCTTCTTTTCTTTAAATATTTTCCTATATATTATTTCTATAAGGGACATCCAAACCAGGTCTTGTTTGGAAAGGATTAAAAAGCTTAACAAAATTTAGGTCAATACCAAAATTTCTAGCCATTTTAACCCTTTTCCATACAAGACCTGGTTTTGACATCCCTATGAGAATTATAGACTTGGGAAAACATTTAGGCAAAAGAAGAAAATGCTGATGATCAGCATTTTCTCCATTTGCCTAAATATTTTCTTGACTACATTGTACACAAATTCTATCATAATTGACATACCGTAAATTAAATTGCCTACAGCAGCTTTCAAATTATACCACCCTAAAATTTTGTCGTTTGGGAAAGGGTTAACACTTACATTCTAAACAGGTCCAAAGTTACAAAGACTGATATTTTCCTATATTATAACATACATTTTTGCTACTTTTTGGCAATATTTATTTCGTTTCTGAAATACCTTCTAATTTGAAAATCAGCAATTTCTCCTTTTCCCCAAGCATTTTCTATGCAATAACATACACTGTCTCTACTTATGAAGTCAATTATTTGTGTTGTCTCCTTTCAAGTATGCATTTCGATGAAAAGTGAACTTTCTGTTTTCAAAAAACAGTCAAGTTTTTTTGCTTTCAATCAGATCTAAAATGATGTTGTTGTTAATCCATTACCAAACGGCAAACTTTTGGGGTGGTCCAAAGTCAAAGATGTTGCAGACCGCAATTTCAAGTCAATGAAATTGTATATTGGTTGGTCTTTTTTTGTAGAAAACATTGTGGGAAATGAAGAAATTGCTTGTTACAAGCAATTTCTTCATTTCCCACAATGTTTTCCATAGTCATTATCGTGTGGGGAGTCAAAAGGAGTCAATGTGTGGGTAATGGGTGAAGATATCTTAAGAAATCTCACTCTACAGAACGCACCTCTGATCAGCCTGAATTTATCCTTCTTCTTTCTATTATTCTCTTTGTTTTCATCTTTCTCTTGCGTTACCACCAGGTCTTGTTTGGGAAAGGGTTAAGATCATTTGTGGATCATAACAGAAATTATTTGTTAACCCTTTCCCAAACAAGACCCGGTTTTGATGTCCCAGAGAAAATAGGCTTGGGAAAACATTGAGGCAAAAGAAGAGGATGCTGATAATCAGCATTTTCTCCTTTTGCCTCAATATTTTCCATGCTATGATATTTACATTTACAACACTTTTTAACATTGATTTTATCGTCTGCAGAAGCTAAATGGGACCAACCTAAAATTTTGCCGTTTGGGAAAGGGTTAATCTCATCTGTTCATTTACATATCAGCCTGTGTTTTTGCAAAGATGACCTCCAAGCATATGCATTGCCACATTTCTGACATAAGTACTTTTTTGGACCATGCTTGCCTTTCTTGTGATAATTCAAGCTGTCCTTACTTTTAAAATCCTTACAGCAAACATCACATGTAAACTTGATTTCATCAGTTCCTGTAACTTCTGGATTCAAGGAACATATCAGTTTATGTCTCGCTAGAGAGCTGTGGCCTGCAAATGACTTGCTGCAAAAAGAGCACTTTTCAAGAAGTAAATTCAAGTGGGTTGCTACATGACAGCGATATTGAACTTTTTGGTTGTATCCCTTGCCACAAGAACCACACATGTATTTGAAGTCTTTATCATGAATGTTCTTTCTGTGAAGCTTTAATCCAAATGATGACTTGAACTCTTTTCCACATTGATCGCACATTTTTTTTGAATGTTCAAGTTGGTCTCCTGTACATGAAGCTTGGCCTTTATTTGGGGTACTGGTACCTATTGGACCAGTCGTCACACCTGGAATATTTTCATTCACATCATATTCTTCTTTCCAAAGATGTCTTTTATGGTGCCTGTCATAATTGAACTTTTTGTATGTGGTATAAAAACAGATTTGGCATTCATACAATTTTGTAACTGGCTTGTCATTTGATCCAGCAGATGAATCCTCTTCTGTCACTGTTGTCTCCAAAATGTTAAAGGATTTATCTGGCAATTCCATCTAGGCCTACAAATATAAAACATTATCAAATATTATACATGTACTTCAAACACTATTCAATGCTTTTAAACCTTTCCCACTCAGAAAGATTTGCAGATGACAAAATTAGAATTCAATAAAGACAAGAGGCCCAGAAGGCCTTATCGGTCACCTGAGTCGAAAGAGCAGAAAACTATGGGTTTAACCCATTTTTCGGTGCCTTATGGGATCCCAAGGGGAGATAACACCATAACTTGTACAAATCTGAAGCCCCTCCACATAAAGGGATGCTTCCTGCCAGGTTTGGTTGAAATCCGTCCAATGGTTCCTAAGAAACAGTCGAAAAAATATTAACGTTAACGCTTTTTTGGCCCTTTTTTGGTGCCTTACGGGGCAACGACTTGTACAAATCTGAAGCCCCTTGCTATAAGGATGCTTCCTGCCAAGTTTGGTTGGAATCCGTCCAACGGTTTTCAAGAAAAAGTAGAAAATGTAAAAAATTAACACATGACACATTCCCCACACCCCCCAACCAGACCCCTGCCCCTAGCTCGGCCATTTGTCCACAGATTCTTTTCATTTGTACAAACTATGTAGTCCTTGCCCCAAAGACTTTAAATGCCAAATGTGAATCTAATCCCACAGCTGGTTCATGACAAGAAGATTTTTTACGGTGTACCAAATTTACCCATTTTTGCCCCTTTTTTGGTGCCTTATGGAGCCCCAAGGGGAGATAACACCATGACCTGAACAAATCTGAAGCCCCTTCCCATGGGGATGCTTCCTGCCAAGTTTGAGTGAAATCTGTCTTATGGTTCTTAAGAAATAGTCAAAATTGCATTAAAGTTAACGTTTTTTTGGCCCCTTTTTGGTGCCTTATGGGGCCCCAAGGGGAGATAACACCATGACTTGTACAAATCTGAAGCCTCTTCCCATGGGAATGCTTCCTGCTAAGTTTGAGTGAAATCTGTCCAATGGTTCATCAGAAAAAGTCGAAAATATAAAAAAAATTACACATGACGCACCCCCCACCCAGAGCCCCGCCCGTAGCTCGGCCATTTTTCAACGTATTTTTTTCATTTGTACAAACTATGTAGTCCTTGCCCCAAAGACCTTAAATACCAAATGTGAATCCAATCCCACTACTGGTTCATGAGAAGAAGATTTTTTAAGATGTACCAAATTTACCCATTTTGGCCCCTTTTTTGGTGCCTAATGGGGCCCCAAGGGGAGATAACACCATGATTTGTACAAATCTGAAGCCCCTTGCCCTGAGGATGCTTCCTGCCAAGTTTGGTTGAAATCTGTCCATTAGTTTACAAGAAGAAGTCGAAAATGTCAAAAGTTAACGGACGACGCACAACGCACGACGGACGACGACGGACGAAACACGGTCGCAATAGGTCACCATGACCTTCGGTCAGGTGACCTAAAAACTGCATAGAGCTACTATGTCGCCCCCCCCCCCCCCCCCCCCCAGGCTAGCTCATATGGTAGAGTGTTTGCTTCACAATCGGAAAATCAGTGGTTCGATTCCCAGCCAGGATAAACTTCTGTCTGGTGCAATTCACCTCTCAACACAGTCAGTGGCATGGAAAGTGTGCGTGTAGATCTACCAGTATGAGTAAGCCAATAAAACATTGGTAGGTTCACTTACCACCATGATATGACTGAAAGACTTTTAAAACGGTGTTGAACTCCATACAAAAAAAAGAAACAAAAACAAACAAAAAAACACAAATAGATCTATATATACTTTGAGCTTGGACCTATTTTGTCCATAAACAATCAGTCAATTAAACCACAGGGTGGGCGGGCACGTCTGTGGGTGTTACTACTCTATATATACTTCAAAAGGTCACCACCAATCGCCGGACTCCCTGTGAATTACATGTTCAGAGTAGGCCTTATTTGTGCTTGTCGTTTTTTTTATTTTACGGTGTCTTCCCACTTGTCACTAAATTCTGAACATCAGTATACAGCTTACCTGTTAGGGATAAGTGTGTCTTTTGCATAAAATTACATACATGTACTAGCTGTTAATCTTTTAGCATGAGTCTACAGCTATCAGACGATGGTGTTGACATCAGGCCTACAATGCAAAAATGGAGGCTATAATAACAAGAGAGACAACTGATCTGCCCTATAGTACAAATGGAGATTATTTAAGCAAGGGAGGCAACCAATACTACATTAACTAACTTGGTATATCTATATCCAGTATGCGCGATTCAGTGTGGAAACAATAAATGACATAAACACATATCAAATAACCAAATTATGTCCAGAAATCCGAGAAAATGGAAAGAATAGAATTCAATACACAGTACACTGAAATGTAATACCCGGTACATTAACTTCGGTTCGTTTTCAATCCCCAGTACCCCGAACGAGACCAACCGACGATCGGTTTGTGCCTCTATCTCAGTCAAATGTTTACCTATGTCGCTGTAATTTTCAGAATAAATAGTTGGACGATGTTTTGAAAGATCGCTCGCTTCAGATTTTTTAATTTCGATTGTATTTGTGAAATACATTACAAAATCAAGGAAAGGGACACAAGGTTTTCTGCGAGCACGACGTACATTTTGTTATTTTTCTCGCCGTTAAATGTGTTGGGTTCTAAATGCTGTTGACAGAGTGTAATGTATCCATAGTTAGACTTCATGCAGTACCTGTCAAGTGCTGAGAAAGAAATAAAACGAAGAAAACATCCATTTACTTACACTCGATGCTTGGAATTTCGGTTCGTCGTGTCGAATTTCAGCTCATTTTATAGCAATTTCCGGGGTACGTTCCCACCCAGTGTGGAAGAAAAGCGATAATGAATACTACCAAATCAATGTCTTGAAAATCTTGATAACTTTGTGAGATTGATTAAAGTCATAATTCTACAAACTTCATGGAGAGTAGGCCTAGGCCTGCATATCTGAAACAAATGAATTTTGATATAATGGGGAACACTGCAGAGTATCAACACTACAGCATTTTCCTCTTTTCTTACAATGTTTTCCACATTTTTTAACCGTCTAAAATAGATTTTGTTTGAAAAATGGGCTTAAGAAGTTGGTTAAATCGGCTTAAGTAAAGGGGCGAAGGGTTTGGTCTAATTGTTCAAATTAAGCCGGGCTTTCCCACTTTTTCTATTTTTAGACGAGAATCAACCGTGTAGGAATGTGCCGTGTGCAAAACCAGAATGTAAACAGAGTATGTTCTAGTTTTCACTCACATGCGTTCTGCTTTAATTTTGTGACAGTGACCTCGAAGTATTCTAGAAACGAAGATATTTAACATAAGATCAGACGTATTTGGAAGCAGTTTAGATTGTGTAAAACATCGGAATGGGTCTTTTGTCAGAAGGAACAGCGCTTTCGTGGGAGGAAACGAAAGAGCAAGCCGATCATGTACGAAAGCATGGAATTATCCAATTCATCAATCAATACAACAAATTGAAGGAAAGGAAGAAAGATGTGCTGTATTTTGGTGACGAGGTTAGTGGAATTTTATTTATTTTGTGTTGTCACGCCACTTTGTACCAGAAAATCGCTGAATCATGCTCAGATTTATTGCATAATTAGTCCTGTCACTCCGTTCGTCCCATGCAAGTTTCGTACTTAGATCATGTCATGACTTCAAAGGATCCCTGGCTATTTCATGTTGACTTCACGTGTTGATGACGAAAATTATGAGAATCATAGATAAATACTGATTCATAGACCCATTAATTTAAAGCTACAGCGGATCCAGCATTTCTACAAGGGGGTCGAATACAACGAGATATTGCACAATTTTCATCAGCAGTGGCCGATCCAGGATTTCTGTGAGGGGGATTGGAATATACAATTAGGGAGGGGGGTTCCTTTTCCTAGTATAACACAATTGTGACTGAATTTCTGCTTGAAAATGAAATAATCTGACTACAGAGGGGGGTTCATTTGAACCTTACAAACCCCCTCTGGATCCGCCACTGATCAAACGTTCCTTTGAAGCAGGTTAGCCTGTGTGTTGGCAGTTTTATCAGATCATTTTCTGAATTCTTATACTGCTTGTTGCATTCGTGTCAGCATGACAATAAGGTACCCTTTCCAAAACACTAAGAATTAATGATGGTCCAAATTCAAAGGAACAGTATTTTATGAAAATCAGGATCTTGAAAAATCAAACCATGCAAAGCATTTGAGGAAAAGAACAAAAATGGCTTACTGATCATTTAATTAGCAGTTTCTTCTTTTCCCTTGATGTTTTCCAAAGCAAATTAAACCAGGTCTTATTAGGATAAGGGCCTGGAAAACTTAATGGTAAAGAGACTTAATCTTATAATAATCCAAATTTTTATGTGACAGGCAAAAAAGGGGGTTAGGTCATTCAAAAAAGGATTAATTACATTAATAGCATATTGCAACATAATGCTTCTTAATACCATTGGCTTTACCCTTTCCCAAAGAAAACATTTTACGTCTGTCCTAATTAAAAAGTCTAGAAGATGGAAAAATATAATATTAATCAATGTATCAAATTAATTAATTATCATGCTTCTACTACATAGAGGAACAGAGAGTTGGTTTCGGACATTTTATTCTTTCTTCCCTTGCATTCGAAAACTTTAATTTCTTCTTTAATTTTTAAGAAGGTTACCTTCTTCTTAAATCAGGGCTTATTTTGGAAAAATGTTAAGCCTATATTTTTATCTCTTCTTAACACATAATTTCATAACAAATTAAGCCTTATTTTGACATCATTTTGACTTACTTTTCGTTGGTAACATAATTTCTATTCCCAATTTCCTATAAATTGAGACTATTTGATGCTTAAGAAGATAAAGTTTTTTTGAAAATATTGTGGGAAAAGGAGACATTGCTATTGGCAAGCAATTTCCTCATTTTCCACAATGTTTTCTACCTATGAAGACCAATAAATGTAATAGAATTCCTTTCACTTGAAAATTTTGTCTGCAATAGCTTTTGATTTGTTTAGAATTATGCGATCTAGTTACCGAGATCAACAACCTTAACCTTGGGGTCAGTATCGACAACAGACGCCTTTCATTACTGCTCTACGCCGATGACATAGTGTTTATGGGGCAGTCCGAGATCGATCTTCAACGTATGTTAGATACTCTTTATGCTTGGTGTAGAAAATGGCGACTTACAATAAATACGGCCAAATCAAAGTGTATGCATTTTAGACCAACTAGACACAAACAGACTGAGTACAATTTTCAAATTGGTCAAAATGAATTAGAATTGGTAAACTCATACAAATATTTGGGTGTAATATTCGATTCAAGTCTCAGTTATACAGAACATTGTGAAGAAATATCGAAGGCTGCTGGTCGCGCGCTTGGTGGCATTATCTCTAAAGCCTACAAAGTGAATGATTTCAGGTTTAAGTCATATGAAAAACTGTATTTTAACTGTGTTGTTCCAATACTTGATTACGGTGCCTCGACATGGGGTATTAAAACACATAAATGCCTGGACAATATTCAAAATCGGAGTATGAGATTCTTTCTCGGGGTTCATCGCTACGCTCCGACAATGGCTCTTATCGGAGACACAGGATGGCTTCCATGTTTATATAGACGATGGCTAGTGATTATCAGATACTGGAATAGACTTCTAAATACAGACCAAAATCGACTGCTTAAAACTGTCTTTAATCACGACTACAGTGTGTGTCAAAATAATTGGTGTAGCGATTTGAAGGATATATTTGACAAAATTGGACTAATAGATTATTATAGAGAAAGAAAAACCGTAAACCTTGATCTTGCCGAATCGAAAATAAAAGACTTTTTCTCCAGGCAATGGTCTATGAATGTACAACAAACTCAAAAACTAAGAACATATAGACTTCTTAAGGACAGTGTATCAACAGAACAATACGTGTGTCTGAATTTAATCAAGCGTGAACGTTCGATGTTAGCCCAATTAAGATGCGGCATTCTTCCTTTAAGGATCGAGACTGGTAGATACATTGGCGAGGCAGTTAATAGTCGAATTTGCACTTTTTGTGAAAAACAAACAATTGAAGATGAGATACACTTCACTGTAGACTGTGATTTCTACGCTAATATTCGTGACGAAATATTCAGAAATGTTCTGAATTCCGATGAATATAAGACCATGACATTGGAACAAAAGTTCGTGTTTCTTCTGCAGAACCATACAAGAAAAGTGTCGAAGTTTATTGTTAAAGCATACGAACAGAGGAGAAATTCATTGTATAACAATATACTATAAAATTCTCCTTCTATTCGTACAACTCACAGTATGACATCCTTTTTTTCTGTATCACATCAAATTATTTTCGTCTTGCATTTATAATCTGCCAATTGCAAAAAATTGTTATTGCAAATGTACATTTGTTTCATAATAGTCTCCCTTTAACGCTTTTCGTGTTGATCACGTCATATACATGTTGTGACCAAAGTTCTGACAGGTAGTACAGTCTAGGATCAGTCCACACAGGCGTGCAGTCTGATCTTGGTCTATATCGTCTGCTTTCTAATCAATTATTGTGGCAAAACCTTTAGAAAATCCCATTTAAGCGCCACCTATGTTGACAGTTTGTTTGCAACAAAATTTATAAACAGCAGGAAAAGGGTTAATGTGAACAAGACCATTGATTGGTTGACTCAGATTTGGTTCGATATAAAGAGCGTTTTTCAAGGTCTTGCTGCAAATCCCAATGATAAATCAACCGTTGAATGACACCGACGTTTTATAGACTACTGGCGTATAATTTCTGAGTAGATGTTAAATTCTGTTTCTACATAGGATGATGCTAGGCTTTGGGTTGATCTTGAATAATTATAGTCAGGATTAACTCATGGTCAGCACAATCCCGTTAACTAAATCAGATGCTGATTGTAGCCTAGTGGTTTATCTTCCGCGACGCGGCGGCCCTGATGTTGGTTGATACGTTTGTACAGACGAACATTGGCTCCTCTGCGTTCGTGCTTGTGTAGTCTCAAATTATTTCATTTTGCATTATCGTGTTTTCATGGTTTCAAAAGCTATTCTTTCAAGAATATTAGACTACTCGTTTCAAGAATTATTTCTTTCTTTCAAATTTTGACTATTTTCACATTTACATGTTCACATAAATAAATTCTGTAAAGAGACAATGTTAGTAACGATCAACAAGGTACACAGAGCTTATAAAACTCTTAATATTTCTTTTCGCTTTAAGAGTTGTAAGTTCCATCATTTAATGTTTTGGTTCTTGTATTGTGTTTTATATTGTGGTACAATTAACCCTTTTTAAAAAAGGGAATAATCATATTGCAATTCAAGACACCTTTCATAAATTTACTAAAGAATACGGAAAACCACTCAGGCATGTTGTCTCATCATTATTGACTATTAAATACACTACTTTCATAGTGACTTATAGGCCCATTGGGCCGGGTGTTATTCATTATCAATTTGTTAATTGTCTTTGTAATGTATACACATGTCACTTTAATAAACAATTTACTTACTTATGCCCTCTAGTAGAAGATTAGGCCTGTCTGTCCACATTTCTTGTGTGCCCAACTCCTCTCCTATGGTCGGACGGATTTTGATTAAAATTTACATGAACAATTAACCCATTACCACACAGTGACTCTTTTTGACTCCCCAAGAGATAAAGGTTTTGGAAAACATCATGGAAAATGAAGAAATTGCTTGTGACAAGCAATTTCTTCATTTCCCACAATGTTTTCTATGTAAAAAGACCGAAAAATGTGAAATTTCATTCACTTGAAATTGTAGTCTGCAAGATCTTTCAATTTAGATCATGCTAAAATTTTATCGTTTGGTAATGGGTTAACATGACATGGAGATCCTGATGTGCATTAGCCCATTACCACACAATGACTCTTTTAGACTCCCTTCAACATAAGGGCTTTGGAAAACAATTTGGAAAATGAAGAAATTACTTGTGACAAGCAATTTCTTCATTTCACATAGTGATTTCCACCCAAAAAGAACAAAAAAATCGAAAATTTTATTCAGTTGAAATTGTTGTCTGCAACATTTTTGAATTTGGACCACTCTTAAATTTTGTCGTTTGGTAATGGGTTAAACAATTTCTTTGCTCTCCAAACTCATCTAACTTAGGGAGATCATTTCACTTATTTGGTTGCTTAAACAAGGCGCTGGGGGGAGTATTATTGTGCTCTTTGACATTTTTCATTTATTTTTAATCCATGTTTAAGGTTGAGTATATGCTGGTCAAATTTGATCACAAGGAGAAGAAAGCCAAACTATTGTTGAAAGCTGATGAAGTCCTTAAAGAATTGCAGAAAGAGGAAAAACTCAACCCTAAGTAAGTTACTACAGTGTATTACGCGTTTCATTTGACCTGACACTGACCTTTATCCAAAATGTGTTCATATTTAACATTATAGCCAGAGGTACAGATAAGAGGGAGTAAAGACATTTTAACTTTGATATTTCAAATTGAAACCCTATGTTGTGGGTACTCATTGAAATCGTCTCGATGAGACGTTTCAAATGAGTACCCATAACATAGGGTTTGATTTACATGAAATGGATGATTGAATTTTGAAAGGCCTTCAATCGGAATCCATCTTATCTGCAGCTCTTTATAGCGTAACATTCTTCAAAAAGACTTGTATCATAAGGCACAGATATATATGAAAGATATGTAAGAAAATATTAATGAATTGTTAATTTAAAAAGCCCAGGCGTGTAATTTATTATAATAAAAGCTGAAGCTGTGCCATGTGAAATGCAATCTGCTATACGTGGAAATGAACTGGGTGCGTTATGATCAAAGAAAAATGTTTGTACATTTTTCAATATGTCTATTGACAAAAATTCTTTATTTGTTTGAACAAAAAATCTAAACTGGGTCAAAAACTGAATCTGTCATTAAGACAAATTTTGTGATCTTACTTAATATTTATTATGTGACTGTTGGAAATATACAACACAACGTCAGGGTACGTTAACGCGCGTCCGCCTTTTGTCACGTAAGGTTCACGCGCATTCGTATGACGTATGTTTTGTAACGGATGTTATTCAGTAGCATTATAGATGTAGAATAGAGAAGCTGGTTTTTATCATTATCCCCACAGTGACCTATTTTCATGCTGCTCTTTCCATTCTAAAACTGTCCAAATACAACTGCAGGTGCGTACCTAGGCACCAAATGTTTCGAACTTACTCAGGGAAGAAGTGACTTCCCCCCCCACACACACACGCACACACATACACAAGAGAAGGGCTACTCTTCCTGCTTGTGCTCCTTAACCCTTTCCCAAACAAGACCTTGTTTTGACGTCCCTAATAGGAAAAGCTTTGGAAAACATTGAGACAAAAAAAGAAAATGCTGATAACCAGCAGTTTCTCCTTTTGTCTCAATATTTTCTGTGCTATTGTACACAAATTCCTTCCTTCTTAACATCAATTTTGTCATCTCTAGCAGCTTTTGAAATGGAAGACCCTAAAATTTTGTCGTTTGGGAAAGGGTTAAGCTTGCTTGAGCCAAAGGTACTAGACTAAATACCTTAAGCTTAAACATTACAAAAAGCTTGGGTACGCACCTGCAGTTGTAATCCTTGTTGTAATAATAAATCTCAAAATGAAATAAGAAATCTCTAAATTATATGATGACTGAAATGAATGTTTCTTTAACACTTACATTACCAATTTCCTTTTCTCAAAAATATTTGGTAAAATATATGATATCTGTTCCAGAAACCATCCTACAACATGGAGACCAGAGTATGCAGCCTATATGGTAGAAGGAACTCCTGGTGCCCCTTATGGAGGTCATATGGCACATTTCAATGTCATCGAGGCTAACATGAAATTAAGGTATGTTTATTTGATGCCTATGTACTTATACAGAGTATGCAGCCTATATGGTAGAAGGGACCACTGGTGCCCCTTATGGAGGTCATATGGCACATTTCAATATCATTGAGGCTAACATGAAATTAAGGTATGTTTACTTGATGTCTATGTGTCTGTATGCACTTATACAGAGTATGCAGCCTATATGGTAGAAGGGACCCCTGGTGCGCCATATGGAGGTCATATGGCACATTTCAATGTCATCGAGGCAAACATGAAATTAAGGTATGTTTACTTGATGTCTGCATGTCTGCTTGTATGTCAGTCTGATTGTCTGTCTGTAAGCACTCATACAGAGTATGCAGCCTATATGGTAGAAGGGACGCCCGGTGCGCCATATGGCCGTCATAATGGCACATATCAATGTTATTGAGGCCAACTTGAAACTAATGTAATTATGTTTATCTAATGTGTTTGTGTGTGTCTGTCTATGTTCGTGTGTGTCTGTGTCTGTCTGTATTGCCTAATACAGAATATGCAGCCTATATTGTGGAAGATATCAAATTATATTTTTAAACCATTCAATAGAATGATGAGTGCCTTAATATCTTGTGCACATTATGAAGGCTATAATTATGGCCTATTTTGATATCAAACTATAAAATGGGTGTTAAACCCTATTAGTATTCAATTTATTCATCAATCAATCAGTCAATTAATTAAGTTTGTTTTGAAACAACAATTTTATATTTCTACTATTTCAGGAGACAAGAAATCAAAAAGTTGTTGGGAAAGGATGAATATCCCATCTCACTGACAGCTTTCCCTAGGTGAGTTCTTAATATTTCTAGTTGAAAACAAGTTAACCCTTTCCCAAACAAGACCTTGTTTTGATGTACCTAATAGGAAAGGCTTGAGAAAATATTGAAACAAAAGAAGAAACTGCTGATAACTAGCAGTTTCTCCTTATGTCTCAATATTTTCCTAGCTATATTGTACAAAAATCCTTTTTTTTCAATGTCTATTTTGTTGTCTTCACCAACTTTCAAATTGGACCATCCTAAATTTGTGTCGGTTTGGAAAGCGTTAACTGGATAATCATAAAATTGTTCCCTATTCCTCCTCTTCCTAACTTATCTGTGTAGATTGAGTAATGCCAAATGTTTACTAAGTCACCTGCAAAATTCTGTCATTGTGTGAATCTCAAAATGGCAACATTACGAGTATGACTCCCCACTAGACAATGGCTTTGGAAAACATCGTGGAAAATGAAGAAATTGCTTGTGACAAGCAATTTCTTCATTTCCCACAATGTTTTCTGTGTGAAAAGAGCAAAACATGAAAATATCAATTCACTTGAAATTGTCGTCTGCATCATCTTTCAATTTGGACAAGTCTAAAATTTTGCTGTTTGGTAATGGGTTAACCCATTACCAGACGGCAAAATTTTAGACTGTTCCAATTTGAAAGGTGTTGCAGACGACCATTTCAAGTGTATGAAATTCAACATTGTTCGGTCTTTGGATAGAGAATATTGTGGGAAATGAAGAAATTGCTTCTAATAGAGAACATTGTGTGAAATGAAGAAATTGCTTGTCACAAGCAATTTCTTCATTTTCCACATTGCTTGCCAAAGCCTCTATTTTGTACGGCCTCAGAACCAGTTTTTGTTTGGAAAAGGGTTGATTTACTATTCTTCAACAAATGTACAACGATTAATTTACATAAAATTATGAAAGTTTAAAAGTAGATCAAAATAGAATCTGATGTGTAAAATTCAAATATCATTGTTGAAATAAGGGATTAACCATTTTCAAGTTGACATGATTTTAGGCTGATCCAAATTAAAAGGGGTCACAGACTTTTAAAATGAATTTAGATGGTGGAAAGTATTTTGATAAAAAATGCTGAGTCATGTGCAATACTATAGGATATACTGATGGGATTTAACCCTTTCCCCAAAAAAGACCAGGGCCCCGTATTACTAAACATCTTACGATCAAGTTTTTGTGTAAACTGTGTAACAAGACATCTGATTGCACGAGAAATCCGACTGAGCCAATCAGGGCTGTTGTTACAAGGAATTATGCAAAAATCAAACGTACGATCGTTAGTAATGTGGGCCCCTGGTTTGGACATCCATAGTGAAGGCTTGGTAGAATATTGAGGCAAAAGAATGAAATTTTGAAAACATTTCATGAGAATTCTATGTTTTAATACACAAAAATCTATAATATTATGTAAAATTATGACATTAGTCCAAATTCAAAGATGATGCAGACGACAATTTCAAGCGAATTTAATTTTGTTTCTTTTGGTCTTTTGGGGTAGAAGACATTGTGGGAAATGAAGAAATTGCTTTTGACAAGCAATTTCTTCATTTTCCACAATGCTTTCCAAAGCCTTTATCTTGAAGGGCATCAAAAGGAATCGTTGAACAAAAAATTAGCATAGATCTGACTTATTTATACTTGTGAAAAATGTAAAAATTTGCCGAGTCACTTGCAATACTATGAATATTTTGGTAGGATCTAATTATAAACAAACTTTGATGTTAAAAAAAGGGTCTTACTGCATTGTAGACATACATGGATCATAATCTTCATGAGCTGAGATAAACATCAGTGTTCTCCCCTGCCCAATAAGCTGTATCGGCCCCACTACAGCTTCATGTCAATCAGTGTAATGCCACTACAGCTTCAAAAGTACCCTACAGCTTAATTTCCTCAAAAAGGGTTACCAGATAGGGTGATTTGTAGACATTTCCTGTCATAAAGTGATAAATAATGCATTCTTATAAAATTAAATGTAATTATTCAGTATAAAAACATTATGGGAAAAGAAGAAATTGCTCAATTTTAGCAATTTCTTCTTTTCCCATTATGTTTTTATTCACAATCGTTTGCATGAACACAATGCATTTCAAGGTTTACCAACACTTATAATTTGCCACTACAGCTTCAAATTATTCTGGGGAGAAACAATTACATGATAAAGCTGAGTGGAACTTCATGGGACTACATTGGGATAAATGGCTGATCTAATAAAGAATTCAACCTTTGAAGAAATCAAGCTGTTTATCAAAACATAATGGTAGACCCTATCTATTTGTAGCACACAATTCATTCCTATTTGAGTCTGTACCCCAAAATTTACTTAACCCATTACCAAACAGCAAAATTTTGACCATTCCAATTTGAAAAGTTTTGCAGATGACCATTTCAAGTTGATAAGGTTTTGTTGATTCAATAAACAGTTGCATAGTCATGATGAAAAGTTAAACATCGGATTAACACCTTTCAGTTTAAAACCCTTTTCCAACAACAAAATAGTTTGAAACTTTGAAGAAATACAGATGTAGTAAAAATAAGCTGATGATCAACATTTTCTTACCTATTAGTCATGATAGATGACCTTGCAGATAATCTATAGCTAATGCATAGGGATGCTTAATTGCCAAGTCATTTATCTTGAGCTATATTATGTTTCTATGATGTGAATAGAAAATATCTACTGAAAAGTTCTATCTTGACAATTTGCATTGTAATTTGTCCTAATAACAACAACTTCTAAAGGGTTGATCCTTTCCCAAATAACACAATTTCAAAATGGATGTATTTGCCAAATTTATTTGACTGTTGGAATGAAAATTTTCTACAAAGTGAAAATATAGAAGAAAAAAGAGAAAATGCTGGCAATGGCTAAGCCTTATCACTACAGTTGTCGCCACATCGTATGGCACAATGTTAATATTTTGTTCAAATGTAATTGAACGTTGAACAAAACATAAACATGTGCCATACGATGTGGTGACAACTGTAGTTGTATTGAAATATGTCTTTGTTTAGAAAAGGATTTACCCATTCCCTCAAAAATTTACAATGATTCTATTTGACTCCCCAAAATATAATTGCTTTGGAAAACATTGTGGAAAATGAAGAAATTGCTTGTGACAAGCAATTTCTTCATTTTCCACAATGTTTTCTGCCCAAAAAATGGGGATATTTCAATCGCTTGAAATTGTCATCTACAACATCTTTGAATTTGAACAATTCTTCAATATTTTCAATGCTATTTCGTACAAAAGTCTTATCTTTATTAACACCCATTTTGTCCTTTGTGGTAGTTTTCGTAATAATCATTTAACCATCCTAATATTTTGTCATTTGGGAATGGTTTGATTTATTGGGGTTTTACGCCGTTTTCAACTACTAAGGTCATATCGCGGCGGCTGGAACACCTAACCATGGATTCCTGGCATTTCTCATACCAGTACTACCACAACACCCTTACCAAGCCTCCAGCTGCTCCCCCACATAGGTTCACGATATCAAACCATTGATGGGTGACATTTTTGTCAGTAAGGGTATTTGCCGCGGCCGGGTATCGAACCCGGGACCTCTCGAATGAGAGGCAGATGCGCTACCAACTGCGCTATGGCCGCAGCCATTTGGGAATGGATTAAAAACTTGGGAAAGTTGTAACATTTAGGTAGGAGACGTGATAATTTTACTATAATCATGATGATGTTGCAATTATTTTTAAATTGCTGCAAAAATAGACTTGAAATTTATCAAAATATCTTCAGCTGCGTTCCAAAATGTTGTAACTATAGGTTGAATAAACTGAAGTTATGGCGTTTTTTGTATGTGGCTGACAGACTTTTGATGTCACGTTTGCAGTCATTGTTACGATTAAATCCATTCCCAAAGAACAAAAGTTTGGGGTGCTCCAATTTGAAAGCTGCTTCAGATAAAAGAAAAAGTTTTACTAAAGATAGGATTTGTAAATATCATAGCACAGTAATAACTGAGGCAAGATTTTGTCTCAAAATATTCCCAAGCAAATTCCATTAGGGACGTCAAAACTAGGTCTTGTGTAGGAAAGGTTTAATCCTTTCTCACATTTAATTACAAGGATGTATTTTGACACCCCCTTTATATAAGGGCTTATCACAAAAATTGCATGAGGAAATTGTTTGTACTTGCAAGACATGTTTGTGAATTTTTGATTTGTTAAAAAAAGGGGGCATGGCAGGGCAAAGCTTATTCCACTTAAGAGAAATCATTAGATAATTCTTCAAACATCCACCATTGAGCCAATTCTGAACAACTTTGGCAGGAATGTTCCTTAGATGCCCTTTGCAAAATTTCTTCCTGAATGTTTGATTTGCTAAGAAAGGGTGCATGGTAGGGTAGGGCTTTTCAGACTTTGGACATTTTTTTCAGATGTAAATAAAAAGTCAGACGAGCAATCTTGGGCCAATCTGATCCTCTTATTATGTTAGCATGAGAGAAATTTAGATGTGGCCCTTAAAATGAACAGGTGTCTCTAGTGATTACCAATGCTGTGGACTGTGTTTTTGATCCTTTTGATTGTTGCTGGCATATTGTTTTACTGTTGTCTGTCTGTCTGTCAGCTGGAAACTTTTAAAATGTAAAAATTATCTACATCCTCCATATGAAATGTCCACCACAGCTAGGCTTCAAGTGCAAACCTCTGTTGCAAGGGGTAGATTTTTAACCCATTGCCAGATGGCAAAATTTTAGGCTAACCGTAATTGAAAGATATTGCAGACAACATTTACAAGTGAATGAGATTTTACATTTTGTGGTCTTTTTGGTAGAAATCATTGTGGGAATTGTGGGAAATTAAGAAATTGCTTGTAACTTCTTCATTTTCAACAATGTTTTTCAAAGCCATTATCTCGTGGGGTGTCAAAAAGAGTCACTGTGTGGTAAAAGGTTAAAGACCTTGGGAAGAAAGAAAAAGTGACAAGAAAGTGGACTGAATTATGGACAGACAGAGAATGACTAAAAAATTTGGCAAAAAATTACAATGAAACCTTAGTACAATATGGTCCAATGGATTCATATTTATTATAAATTACTGTAACCCTTTCCCAAACAAGACCAAGTTTTGACATCCCTAGAAGTAGTGGCTTGGGAAAATATTGAGACAAAAGAAGAAAATGCTGATGATCAGCATTTTCTCCTTTTGCTTCAGTATTTTCTTGACTATATTTTACACAAATCAAATCTTTATCAATATCCATTTTGCCGTCAGCATCAGCTTTTGACAAAATTGGACCACCCTACAAATTTGCCATAGCGGAAAGAAGTAATTAATTGAAATATGCAAATAATGCTTATTAAACCATACACCCCTTTCCTGCTTTATTGTTCAAGTTTCTATTACCAGAGTCAGGTGACAGGAAATTGTAAGTGATACATGTATAATATAAATGGTATAATACATATTCCTCTTTCTTGGCCCTTTCACAAACAAAAATTATTATGGTCTCTGAAAAAAAATTCGGGGGAACGTTTAGTCGCCATGCTGTCCTTCCATGCATCTGTCCACAGGCAGACCTAAGCAACCTTTGCACCAAATTTAATGAGACTACACATGTTAACCCTTTCCCAAACGACAAAATTTTAGGGTGATCCACTTCAAAAACTGCCACAAATGACAAAATGGATGTTATTAAAGATAGGATTTGTGTAAAATATGACAAAGAAAATATTTATCAGCAGTTTCTTCTTTTGTTTCAATGTTTTCACAAGCCTTTTCTGTCAGGGATGTCAAACCCAGGTCTTGTTTGGGATAGGGTTAACTCCCTTGGATGATCCCTAGGGACCTTTTTCAGGAAATTGTAAGTGATACATGTATAATATAAATAAATGGTACCCATTACCACATGGCAGAATGTTAGACTGGTGCAATTTCAATGATGTAGACAACAATTTCAAGTTTGTAAAATTTTAAAAATCTTAGCATTTTGGGATAGAAAATATTGTGGAAAATGAAGAAATTGCTTGTCACAAGCAATTTCTTCATTTTCCACAAAGTTTTCAAAAGCCTTTATCTTGAAGGGTGTAAAAAGGTGTCAATGTTTGGGGATTGGATAGTATGAATAAATGGTACCCATTACTGCAAAATGCTAGACTGGTCGAATTTCAATGATGTTGCAGACAACAATTTGAAGTGAATTTTACATGTTTTGGTCAATTTTGGTAGCAAACATTGTGGAAAATGAAGAAATTGCTTGTGATAAGCAATTTCTTCATTTACCACAATGTCTTCGATACCCAGAAAGACCAGATATTGTAAAATTTCATGTAATTAAAATTGCTGTCTGCAACATCTTTGAATTTGGAGAAGCCGAAAATTTTCTCCATTTTGGAGTATAGCTAGGTTAGCAATTACTACTACAATCTTGGCAACACAGATAATTGATAATATTAATTTTGGTTTGTTATTAATTTTGTATACAAAGAAATATTGTTTTGATGCAAGCAATATGTTGCAAATAATCAAATGATATTAAAGTTTATTAATATTTGGATTAAGTCAGTGAAATTTGAAAGGGAACACAAAAACTTTATGATGATATTCTGATGTAATTGATAATGCAGATGATGCATAAATGTACCCTTTACCAAATATTAGAAATTAACCATTAAATCCAAATTCGAAAAGAGTTGCAAATGGCAAATGGCGTTACCAAAAACAGAACATTTCTTTGTTTTGAGATGGAAAGAGCCTCTTTTTGAGACACCAAAACCAGGCATTTTTTGAAAGAAAGACTTGTACTTCAATGATTGGTAGGAGAAATTTTGATATTCAAAGATTTTCCAAACAGTGATGCATTTTAACACATCTAACAGAAAAGGCATGGGAAAATATTGAGGCAAAAGATAAAAATTTGATAATCATCATTTTCACCTTTTGCCTTATTAATTTCTGTGCTACAATGTACAGAAGTTTTGTCTTTATATTGTCATATCTGCAGCAGCTATGAAATGGATCAAGGCTGTATATCTTTGCTGTTAGGAAAAGCTTAACCCTTTCGCAAACAATAAAATTTTAGAGCAATCCAGTTTGAAAACTTCTACAGACGATGAAATCGATGTTGATAAAGATAAGATTTATGCAAAATATAGTTTAGAAAATATTGAGACAAAAGGAGAAACTGCTGGTTATCAGCAGTGTTTTCTTTTGTGTCAATGTTTTCCCAAGCCAATTCTATTAGGGACTTCAAAACCAGGTCTTGTATGGGAAAGGGTTAAAGTGCAATTCCCTAATGAAATTTAATATGCCAGAGAACAATTTATTAAAATTCATGATGGGTAAATTATGCAAATAAATGCCTGGTTTAGCAAACTTCCGCATTTGCTTTTTCACACCAAATAGATTTTGCTTTAGATTTCACTCATATTATTTCATTTTGAAACAAGACCCGTTTTTTGCATTTTCACATCCTTAACTCATTACTATACATTGATAATTTTTGACTATCTACATATTATAAAACATTTAGAAAACACTGTGGGAAATGAAAGAATGCACATGACAAGCAATTTCTTCATTTTCAACAATGTTTTCCTCCCAGAAAGTTGCAAAATTTGAAATTTCACTAACTTAAGATTGTCTCCTACAATATCTTTGAATTATGACATACCTAAAACTGGTAATGGGATAATAATAAATGCTTGTAAAATATTGAGGCAAAAAAGGCAAAGAAAATAATGAAAGCCAACTGCGCAATATAAATTATCTTCACCTGGTTTCACAAGGCTGTTTTTATATTTTTCTGAAGTGGATGTCTAAAATCCACTGAACCTGTTTGTATTGCGACATTAGGAGCGTCTTGGTCACTGTTCGATGTTATTTTTCTCAGAACAGATTGTCAGAAGACCACAGAACTTGTATTACGCCGACGTCATATTATCCCATTTACAAAGCTGTCAATCACTTTTCAATAAAAAGCTCGTAACTGCAGCTTGTTTAAGCTGCAGTTATGAGGTTTTTGATGAAAAGCAATGAGTTGTTATATTTTTCAGAACAGGCATTCCAAAGTTCACAGAGCATGTATTACGCCGACATCAGATTATCTCATTTACAAAGCTGTCCATAGCTTTTCAATAAAAAGCTCGTAAATGCAGCTTGTTTTAATTAAGCTACAGTTATGAGGTTTTTGATGAAAAGCAATGTGTTCTAATATTTTTCAGAACAGGCATTCCAAAGTTCACAGAGCATGTATTACGCCGACGTCAGATTTTCTCATTTACAAAGCTGTCCATAGCTTTTCAATAAAAAGCTGGTAAATGCAGCTTGTTTCAATTACGCTGCAGTTATGAGGTTTTTGATGAAAAGCAATGTGTTCTAATATTTTTCAGAACGGGCTGTCCAAAGTTCACAGAACCTGCATTTAAGCATACATCAACGTCAGATGCATCTCAATTACAAGTCTGTTGTTATATTTTTCAGAACAGGCTGTCCAAAATCCACTGAACCTGTTTGTATAGCAACATGAGGAATATTTTGGTCACTGTTCTATGTTATTATTTTCAGAACTGGATGTCCAAAATTCACAGTTTGTTTGTACGCCGACACAAGAAGCATCATTGTCACTTCTATGTTGTGCTTTTCAGAACTGGATGTCTGAAAAATCTGTGTGTACCCTTACACTGACATCCGGTGCATCTCAATTACAAAGCTGTTGTTATATTGTTTGTACACCAACACAAGGAGCGTCACCTCTATTTTATTATTTTCAGAACTGGCTGTCCGAAGTTCACAGAGCCTGTATATACACCAACGCCGACAGCTGGAGCATCTCGGTCACTGTTCTTCCCCGATGATGTCATTTATAAAGGTCATCCTAGATTCAAGTGAGTATTGTGGTGCAGAGATATTTTTACAATTTCAAGACTGCGAGTCCTGGGGACTCGCTGGATTCCATATCAATGAGTCCAGTTACTTGTTTAGGGAGTCCAATACACTATTTTTAATAGGAAATCTGTAAAAATTGTTGCATCCTGGGACTCGCTTGAATTAAAACTTTGCATCCCAGAGACCAAATTATGAGTAAAAGTAGCAGGATGCGCAGGTAAAAAAAATCACTGGTGGTGTCCTTGGTTGAGAAGTAGAGGGTCTGCTTCACAAACAAGGAGTTCCAAGTGTGAATCCCAGTAGTGGAGGTTGTAATTGGCTTCTCATTGGCCCACACTTTCACCACCAGTATTGGTGTTTTTCCCGGGAAGCAAAATCAAGAAGGAATTAACCCTTTCCCAAATGACAAAATTTGGATTTTCCTATATTAAAGCTGCTGAAAATGACAAAATAATTATACCCCCCAAAATCAATTTGGGGGGTATATAGGAGTCAGCTTGTCTGTTGGTTGGTCTGTTGGTCTGTTGGTCCGTCTGTTGGTTTTTAGCTCCACTGGCCGAAGGCCAGCGGGGCTTATGTCATGGCCCTGTGTCCGTCGTGCGTCCGTCCGTCCGTCCGTGCGTGCGTGCGTGCGTCAACTTTTTCTTTAAACATCTTCTTCTCCAAAACTACTGGACCAATTTCAACCAAACTTCACAGGAATCTTTCTTGCATGAACCTTTTTCAAATTCCTTCAAAAAATCAAATTCCGTATAGAACTTGAATTTTAATTAAATTAATTAATTCAAATTTTCGAAAAATCTTTAAAAAAATTTCTTCTCCAAAACTACGGGACCAATTTCAACCAAACTTCACAGAAATCTTCCTTGCATGAATCTCTACCAAATTCCTTCAAAAGAATAAAATCCATGCAGAACTTGAATTTTAATTAATTTAATTGATCTAAATTTTCGAAAAATCTTTAAAATTTCTTCTTCTCCAAAACTACTGGACCAATTTCAACCAAATTTCACACGAATCATCCTTGCATGAATCTCTACCAAATTTCCTTTAAAAGAATAAAATCTATGCAGAACTTGAATTTTAGTTAATTTAATTGATTTAAATTTTCGAAAAATATTTTAAATTTCTTCTTCTCCAAAACTACTTGACCAATTTCAACCAAACTTCACAGAAATCTTCCTTGCATGAATTTCTGCTAAATTCCTTCAAAAGAATAAAATCCGCGCAGAACTTGAATTTTAAAGAATTTAAGTGATTTAATTTTCGAAAAATCTTTAAAAAATTTTCTTCCCCAAAACAACTGGACCAATTTCAACCAAACTTTACAGAAATGTTCCTTGCATTAATCTCTTCTTAATTCCTTCAAAAAAATAAATTCTATGTAGAACTCAAATTTTAATTAATTTAATTAAATTAAATTTTCGAAAATTCTTTAAAAATTCTTCTTCTCCAAAATCACTGGACCAATTTCAACCAAACTTTACAGAAATGTTCCTTGCATTAATCTCTTCTTAATTCCTTAAAAAAAAATAAATTCTATGTAGAACTTAAATTTTGAATAATTAAATTAGATTAAATTTTGTTAAACAATCTTCTTCTCAAAAACTACAGGACCAATTTAAACCAAACTTCACAAGAATCTTCCTTGCATGAATCTCTTCCAAATTCCTTCAGGATTGGATGAAAAGCTTGGCCGGTGTGGGCTAGGCTTTTTTTCGCTATATGAAACAGTGTAATTTTAAGAAAATTTTAAAAACATTTCTGCTCCTTAATCACTTATTGGATTTCATTCTGGTGTAGCATGAATCTTCTTTGAATAGACCTCTATTGTGTTCCTTGAAGAAGTTCGTAGTCTAAATGTCTAAAAGCCAGTGGAGCGATACAGGGCCATCTTGGCCCTCTTGTTCTTCAAAAATCTTCTCCTCCTCAACCATTGGTCGGATTCTTTTCAAACTTGGCAGGAATGTTCCTTGGGTGACCCTTTTTAAAACCTGTTCGTGAAATTTTGATTCGTCAAAAATTGTGGGCGTGGCAGGGCGGGGCTTATCGGACTTAGAGAAATCATGTGAAAAATCTTTAAAAATCAATTATCAGGCCAATTTGAACCAAACTTGGCAGGAATGACCCTTGAGTGATTGTATTCAATGTATGCTCATGATTTTTCATTCGTCAAAAAATATGGGCGTGGCAGGGCGGGGCTTATCCGACTTCGAGAAATCGTTAGATAATTCTTCAAAAATCTTCTCCTCCCTAACCACTGGGCCAATTCTTACCAAACTTGGCAGGAATGTTCCTTTGGTGACCCTTTTCAAAACTTGTTCGTGAATTTTTGATTTGTCAAAAATTGTGGGCGTGGCAGGGCGGGGCTTATCGGACTTAGAGAAATCATGTGAAAAATCTTTAAAAATCAATTATTAAGCCAATTTGAACCAAACTTGACTGGAATGACCCTTGAATGCTTGTTTTCAATGTATGCTCATGATTTTTATACCCCCCAAATTCAATTTGGGGGGTATATAGGAGTCAGGTTGTCGGTCTGTCTGTTGGTCTGTTGGTCCGTCTGTTGGTTTTTCTTTAAAAATCTTCTCCTCCTCAACCACTGGGCCAATTCTTACCAAACTTGGCAGGAATGTTCCTTGGGTGACCCTTTTCAAAATTTGTTCGTGAAATTTTGATTCGTCAAAAATTGTGGGCGTGGCAGGGCGGGGCTTATCGGACTTAGAGAAATCATGTAAAAAAATCTTTAAAAATCAACTATCAGGCCAATTTGAACCAAACTTGGTAGAAATGACCCTTGAGTGATTGTATTCAGTGTATGCTCATGATTTTTTCATTCGCCAAAAAATGTGGGCATGGCAGGGCGGGGCTTATCCGACTTCGAGAAATCGTTAGATAATTCTTCAAAAATCTTCTCCTCCTTAACCACTGGGCCAATTTTTACTAAACTTGGCAGGAATGTTCCATGGGTGACCCTTTTCAAAACTTGTTCGTGAATTTTTGATTTGTCAAAAATTGTGGGCGTGGCAGGGCGGGGCTTATCGGACTTAGAGAAATCATGTGAAAAATCTTTTAAAATCAATTATCAGGCCAATTTGAGCCAAACTTGACAGGAATGACCCTTGAGTAATTGTATTCAATGTCTGTTCATAATTTTTTCATTCGCCAAAAAATGTGGGCGTGGCAAGGCGGGGCTTATCCGACTTCGAGAAATCGTTCGATAATTCTTCAAAAATCTTCTCCTCCTTATCTACTGGGCCAATTCTTACTAAACTTGGCAGAAATGTTCCTTGGGTGACCCTTTTCAAAACTTGTTCGTGAATTCTTGATTTGTCAAAAATTGTGGGCGTGGCAGGGCGGGGCTTATCGGACTTAGAGAAATCATGTGAAAAATCTTTAAAAATCAATTATCAGGCCAATTTGAACCAAACTTGACAGGAGTGACCCTTGAGTGAATGTTTTCAATGTATGCTCATGATTTTTTCATTCACCAAAAAATGTGGGCTTGGCAGGGCCGGGTTTATCCGACTTCGAGAAATCGTTCGATGATTCTTCAAAAATCTTCTCCTCCTTATCTACTGGGCCAATTCTTACTAAACTTGGCAGAAATGTTCCTTGGGTGACCCTTTTCAAAACTTGTTCGTGAATTCTTGATTTGTCAAAAATTGTGGGTGTGGCAGGGCGGGGCTTATCAGAATTAGAGAAATCATGTGAAAAATCTTTAGAAATCAAGTATTAGGCCAATTTGAACCAAACTTGACAGGAATGACCCTTGAGTAAGTGTATTCAATTTATGTTCATAATTTTTTCATTCGCCAAAAAATGTGGGCGTGGTAGGGCGGGGCTTATCCGACTTCGAGAAATCGTTCGATGATTCTTCAAAAATCTTCTCCTCCTTGCCTACTGGGCCAATTCTTACTAAACTTGGCAGGAATGTTCCTTGGGTGACCCTTTTCAAAACTTGTTCATGAATTTTTGATTCATCAAAAATTGTGCGCGTGGCAGGGCGGGGCTTATCAGAATTAGAGAAATCATGTGAAAAATCTTTAAAAATCAATTATTGGACCATTTTGAACTAAAGTTAGCACTAATGTCCCTCAAGGGATTGTATTCAATACATGTTCATGAATTTTTGATTCGTCAAAAAATGTGGGTGTGGCAGGGCGGGGCTAATTCAACTTCGAGAAATTGTCAGATAATTGTTCAAAAATCTTCTCCTTAACCACTGAGCCAATTCTTACCAAACTTGGCAGGAATGTTCCTTGGGTGACTCTTTTCAAAACTTGATCGTGAATTTTTGATTCGGTGTTTTGTTACCAGAATTGGCAGGAATGTTCATTTGGTGACTTATTTCAAAAATTTGTTTGTGAATTTTTGATTTGCAAAAAAAGTGGTGATGGCAGGGCAGGTTTTATCAGACTTAATGAAATCATGAGAAAATTCTTTAAAAAAGCAATTATACGGTAAATTTGAACCAAATCTTACAGGAATGTACCTTGATTCAATACATGGTTGTGAATTTTTGGTTTATTGAAAAATGTCAGCATGGCAGGGCAGGGCTTTGGGATTGTTAAATGAGCTTTGTCCTTTTGTTGAAAATTGGTATTTTTTGCAATATTTACATGTGTTGTTTGGTCTGTTGATTTTTTGTTAGCTCTATTTCCCAATTGAACAACTCCCAGTTCAATTGAAATCAACTTCTCAAAATGCACAAAAACTGCGCTTTTGGGGGGTATGATCACTTTCAGTGATTTTCTAGTTGTTGTTAAAGATAAGATTTGTGTATTATTCAGTATGTAAAATACTGAGGCAAAAAGAGAAACTGCTGGTTATCAGCAGTTTCTTCTTTTGTCTCAATGTTTTCCCAAGCCATTATTCATTAGGGACATCAAAACCAGGTCTTGTTTGGGAAAGGGTTGAATAAGCTTCTAGCTTTTGTCCCTATTGATGTAAGATTAATAGTTTTTAACTTGAACCCTTTTCCAAACAAGACCTGTTTTTGATGCCCAAATTACAAAAGGCGTTAGAAAACACTAAAACAAAAGAAGAAAATGCTAATAATCAGTAGGCTCTCCTTTGTCCACCATATTTCCTTTGTTGTATTTGTAGCCAGGTATGGGTACAGGTGGCAATATTGACTCATTACCAAACAACAAAAGTTTGGACTGTTCCAATTTGAAAGATGTTGCAGAAGACAATTTCAAGTTGGTGAAATCTTGAGAAACTTTGTATTTTGGGTTAGAAAACATTGTGAAGAATGAAGAAATTGCTTGTGACAAGCAATTTCTTCATTTTCCACAATGTTTTTCCATGCCATTTTCTCGAGGGACGTCAAAAAGCATCACTGGGGGAATGAGTTAACATATTGTTAAAATGTAGGAATGGTATTCCTGAGGCCCTAGGTCCGAATCCTGGTTGACCCTTGATTTTTTTCGCCACCTATTCCTTTTGTTGTTTTTACAGAACACTAACAAGAAACATCAGAGAAAGACGAAAAGAGAAAGTGGCTATCAATATACCAGGTATGATAAGATTTATTCACTTAACCCTTTCTCAAACAAAAAATTTAGGATGGTCCTCTTCAAAATCAAAATCTGTTGCAAATGACAAAATGGAAGTTATTAAAGATAGACTTTGTGTAAAATAGTGGATGGAAAATATTGAGACAAAAGGAGAAACTGCTGGTTATCAGCAGTTTCTTCTTTTGTCTCAATGTTTTCCCAAGTCATTTCTATTAGGGACGTCAAAACCAGGTCTTGTGTGGGACAGGGTTAAAGTGTCTACTGAATGGTAAAATGAAAACCTTCCTACATAAAGAACACCTTTCTTAAAACAATGTGTCAAAGTTTCATTATTTTTAAAATATGAGCAGTGTTGTATCTCTTTTCCGATCTTTCCCAAAGATGAAACTTGAAAAATCTACAATTTTTATGTTGAGATATATATAACTATCTTTCTGCAGTTTACAAGGACCAGAACACATCAGATCCATTCATTGAAGATTTGAGCCAGTATGGTGATAATGGAGATAGTCAGAGAGCTGCCCAGCCCGACCATATTTATATGGACGCTATGGGATTTGGTAAGATCACTCTAATATCAGTTATTTTGTTTAACATCAACTATATCTATATTAACCCAATACCTCACAATAACTATTTTTGGCTTTCTACAAAATAAAGACCATTGAAAACATCTTGGAAAATGAAGAAATTGCTTGTGACAAGCAATTTCTTCATTTCCCACATTATTTCCATCCAAAAAGACCTGAAAATTTAAAATTCTATTCACTGGAAATTGTCGTCTGCCCTAAAGTTGTGCTGTCTGGTAATGGGTTAAATGAAAATTCCAGTAAGAATGGATTAGATATACCGGAAAATATGCTTACTACAGTATTGAAACATCACTTTTTCAGTAACATATTTTAAACATGGTATACTGCATACTTTCTTACCATTCAACTTTCCACAACCATAACATTCATTTAATTACTATATTACTTGTAGGTATGGGCTGCAGTTGTTTACAAGTCACTTTTCAAGCATGTAATATTGACGAAGCAAGAATGTTATACGACCAACTAACACCATTCTGTCCTATTTTAACCCTTTCTCAAACAACAAAATAAATAACTAAATATACTTGTAGGTATGGGCTGTAGTTGTCTACAAGTCACATTTCAAGCCTGTAATATTGACGAAGCAAGAATGTTATATGACCAACTAACACCACTCTGTCCTATTTTAGTAAGTATACAAAATTTATCTGACATTTCAGTCGGTCTGTCCAAAAACTTAATATTGGCCCATCGGCGGATCCAGGATTTCTGTGAAGGGGGTTCGGACATTGTAAAGGGGGGTTCGGACATACAAAAGGGGGGTTCGTTTTCCTAGTTTTATGCAATTTTTACTGAATTTCTGCATGAAAATGAAATAATCAGGCTACAGAGGGGGGGTTGTTCGAACCCCCCCCCCCCCCCCCCCCCCCGAACCCCCTCTGGATCCGCCACTGTGGCCATTTCCCGGGCATTAGTGTTTCACAAACACATCTTTTTTGCTTTCTGTTTGACAAATAAGGTAGCCATCCAACTCATTTCGTTATCATAAATTGCTCTCTAGAAGGTGAAAAATTAAGTCTCAAAGTATGGTGTTGTATGTGTATCATCTTTAAGGGGTAGCATGGCATAATCTTCATATCTGGTCTTCAGAATTGAACTGTCCTTCATTTGAAACTGGCTTTCGTCATTTGAATTTTTCATAGCAAAAAAGTGACATGATAATTTGTTCTTTGTCATTAATAAGTTCACTTGCAAGTTTAAGCCTTTGTGCTGTGACAACAATTGTTTGTCCTACCTAAAGTTATGTCAAAACCCAGCTGGAAACTGGAATTAATATAAAAAACGGAAGCTGGTATAACATGCATATATAGAAACATACTTGAAATTAGGACTGTATCTTTTTCCTTGTCTCTATTTATAGCTAGCTCTAAGTGCCGCCTCCCCGATATATCGAGGTTATTTAGCAAAATTTGACACTCGATGGACAGTGATATCACATTTAGTACTCTATATTTATACTCTATTACTTTTTATATGCCGTCAGAGGCGGTCATATATTGGTGTCATCTTCTCCGTCCATCTGTCCATCCATCCGTATGTATGTCCACTTTTCTTGTGAGGGCAACTCCTAAGTTTCTGGCTGGATCTTCTTGAAACTTGGTCAAAGTTATCACCTCAATTGGTAGATGTACATGAAGGAAGGATTTTATGGTTCATTGATTTATGCGTGAGTTATGCCTCCATAAAACTTAGTCTCTGGAGCGGCGTATATTGTGACCATGGCACTCTTGTTATAATTACAGCTAGCACTAAGTGCAGCGTCCCCAATTTATCGAGGTTATTTAGCGGACTTTGACACACGATGGACCGTGATATCACATTTCATACTCTATATTTATACTCTATATGTAATTACAGTTAGCACTAAGCGCTGCATCCCCAATATATCGAGGGTATTTAGCCGACTTTGACACACGATGGACAGTGATATCACATTTCATACTGTATATTTATACTCTATATGTAATTACAGTTAGCACTAAGCGCTGCATCCCCAATATATCGAGGGTATTTAGCCGACTTTGACACACGATGGACCGTGATATCTCAATCAGTCGATGATAGAACGAAGGAAGAAAGAGGTTTGAAGGTAAAAAGTTCTTCTTTTAATCCTTTACCGAACAACAAATTTTTGGGGTGGTCCTATTCAAAAGCTGCTGCAGATGACAATATTGGTGTTGTAAAAGATTAATTTTGTGTAGAAAATAGCTAAGGAAATATTGAGACAAAAGGAGAAACTGCTGGTTATCAACAGTTCTTCTTTTGTCTCAATGTTTTCCAAAGCATTTTCTATAAGGGACGTTTGGGAAAGGGTTAATTTCATCAGTGTTTATCATTTATGGAATATTAATTATTTCGTGCATAAATTGTTTAAATCAATTCAGTTCAATAACAGATCATTACGAGGGGTGATTAAAAAAGTTCCCATAAAAAAAGTGTTTCCATCTTCTTAGATTTTGTTAAAAGCACTTATAAAAACAATTATTTTGGAATGGGTTAAGGTAGAATATCCGTTATGTGGCCATTTTGAGATTCATAAAACTTACGATTTTTTCGAGCGTCGTCGTTACCTATCCGAAGGTACTCAGGTGCAGTCGTAAATATTCAACGATGGAAAGTTCCTTCACTGAATATTTTCTACTTCACCCGACGTTTCGCGAATCTCATTAGGGCTAGACTACCTTAAATCAAATCATTCGTAAAGACAGTCAAAAATAAGGTTTGACAAGTTTCTTTTTTACAGCCTTGAAGGAGCACTTTTTTGTGATAAACAAGTCTTGATATGATTCAATAGACAGCTACCTTATTTGTTTATTGACCTTTTTGTCAAATTATTTGCATTTTCTATGCTGAGTTAATGGATCTAATTAAGGTTAAGGTCATTACCATCATTTTCTTCTTTTCCTTCAACAATTTGTTATTCAGGGGTTCAATAAATGATGATATCCTTTTAAAATTCAAAAGGTCTTTTAAGGTATGCAACCCATCATTAAAAACACCACTTTCTAGCAATACGAAATGCATTATAGTACACACACTTATAAATACACTTCACCTAAGTTGAATCACCATGCTGGATTTCATGATTCTTCTTCTATAATAATGGCAAACATACTTTTCAGACATTATGGCCATGCGTGGGGTGTTAAAAAAGTTTAGATGACAAGCTTCTCGAGCTACTATATAGTTCCACCCAAGAAGAACTTGCCATTGTGATAAAAAATAGTGCAAAAAAGCCTTAAAACCTTACAACCTTAATCAGTATTGTAATTAACTACATATAAACTACTGTGAAGAAAAGAATGTTAGTATGGTTAAAAAGATAAAAGCAGTTTTGCAATTTATTTACGGGTGGAACATATATGAAGCAAGCACCGACTTAAAACCTAGGGTTGTGTCGGCGCTTACTACATAAGTTGGTAATTTGTTCCACTGTACTACAGTTCGGGGAAAATAGGAGAATTTCATATAGTCAACTGTAGTTGAGGGTATTTGGATTATGCTTCAAGAAGAAAATAATTTGAAAATATTATTTTACTCTATATTCATATACAAGGGAGGTAATTTTGAACATTTTTGACAAATATTTCCATAAGTATGCTTTAATTCAAAATCCGAAACCGTTTAAAATGCTTATGTTTGTATTTGGAATGGAAACGTAACACAGTTTAGGAATAAATGGCGCTTTTCAAATTTCGCCTCTGGCTCTTTGGTGCTAATGATGGGTTGTATAGGTTAAGTTGGTCTGTTCTGAAAGACAGGCAATGATAAGGTTTGATTTGATATATTATCCTCTTTTCCAGCCTTTGAAAGAGAACCGTTTTGTGATAAACAAGTCTCGGTATGACTCTATAGACAGTTACTTAACGTGTTCAGCGTACAGTGATATTCCTTTGGTGCTAGATGAAAAAATAAGTCAGGATTTACAAACAGCGGGTAGGTGTAGTAACTTCTCCTTTTAACTCAATGTTTTTGTCTTATGAATTCATTGTGTAATAGATATTGATGACAATCAATTTATTTAAAAATTTGAAAATTATTTGATCTGTCTTTCACAAAAGCATCGTCTCTGGGAACTGATTGTCCCAGTAGAGACAGCATTTTCTCCTTTTGCCTCAATATTTTCTGTGTATGTCTTTCTAATTACAAGTCATTCTACCCTAATGTATCATTGTTTATTTATTTAGGTATAGATGAGTTGTTAGCCAAACACATAGCACATTTATTTATTCGGGACCCAATTTCTTTGTTCAGTGAAAAAATTGACCAAAATGACATGGAAGACACTGACCATTTTGAGGTAAAAATGTTTACTTATTGTTAGATAACACTTTTTCATCCATTACCTGACAACAAAGTTTGAGACTTCACCAAATTCATTGATATTGCAGACGACAATTTCGAGTGAATGGAATTCTATGTTATACCTCCCACCTATGAAGTAGAGGGAGGTATATTGGTTTCACCATGTCTGTCTGTCTGTCTGTCTGTCCATCCATCCGTTTCCATGCTCTAAATGCAGAACCGCTTGACCTGGGACCACGAAACTTTACACAGTTGATGCCCTTGACCCAAGGAGGTGCCCTTTTGTTTTGGGGTCATGTATGTCAAAGGTCAAGGTCACGATTGGATTTTATTTAAAGTCTGTTTCCGTGCTCTAAGTCAAGAACTGTTTGACCTAGGATCATGAAACTTTTCACAGTTGTAGCACTTGACCCAAGGAGGTGCCCTTCTGTTTTGGGGTCACTTAGGTCAAAGGTCAAGGTCACTATTGGACTTTGATTAAAACCTGTATCTGTGTTCCAACTGAAGTACCGTTTGACCTCTAGCTTTTTTTCAGTGACAAGGCGCTAGTGTAGGGTATTTGTCCGCTTTGCGTCAAAATGTGGGAATGGGTTTTGTCTTGTAAAAAAGTAAACTAAAAGAAAGAAATGCTTGCTGCTGGCAATGAATGGTTGATAAGAAAAAGTTAAAAAGCTTTTACAAGAAAAAGAAACAAGTCTAAAGAAGGCTTATGAAGCTTGCAACTTAAAGTCCAGCAAAGATGGCTGTGCAACTTGCATATAGACTAATTCTTTATTCTAATTTTTCAAATGAAGACCCTTTGAATTAAGATAGAACAAGGGTTATTTTTTGGTCAATACTCTTTTATGGGAACACCATGCAACAAACCATTGAATGAAAAAGTTTAACCTTGAACTAAAATGAAAATTTTCTGTATTTTTTATAGAACATACAATCGACCAACTGGCAGACGATGCGATTCAAGCCCCCTCCTCCAAACAGCAATATTGGCTGGCGCGTCGAATTCAGACCAATGGAAGTGCAATTGACAGACTTCGAGAATGCGGCCTTCGTGTCGTTCATCGTGTTATTGACTCGTGTGATACTGACATTCCGTCTCAAGTTTATTATTCCGTTGACGAAAGTTGATGAAAATTTACAAAGGGCTTTCAAAAGGGACGCTGTCTTGGATCAGAAATTCCATTTTAGAAAAGACATCTTGACGGGTAATTCTTTCTGTATATATTTAATTTTATGAGCATAATTCAGGGTTCTATACTAAGGGGAGTCCAGGAGTTTACTCCCTAAAAATTGACAGGACTACCTGATTTTTAACCCAGGGAGTCTGTCAGACTCCAAAGAAATTATGCTGGACATGTCGGTTAGAATTAATGCAAAATGACAAATAAGCTATACATGATCATGTGTCCTGCATCTCTCCTTTAGGAATGACAATGACTAGCATCAAATAGGCACCATACATGGTATCACAAAATGTTTACTTTTTCTTTGGACTCCTTAATTTTCAACTAGATTCCCAAGGTTCTTGTAATGGGAGTCCGGCAGACTCCTTGATTGGGAAAGTTGGTGTCTTACCCTGTAGTTAAAATACTTTTCATGATTATTTTGTGAGACAAGTGCAAATATGTGACCCATTACCCAAAAAGGGACGTTATGTGAATCTATAAAATCAAATTTCAAGAAACAGGCCAGACCCAGCAGAGGTCAACCAGATGTCATGTTTAGAAAATAAGAATATTGTAAGATGGAGAAAATGTTTCACAAACATGTCTTGGTATCCTTTACATTTAGTATGCAATTTTAACTCTCTTTTATAAGGACACAACTATATGCTGTGCCCTCTTAAAAAGGTTCAATGAGTCTTTGAATTATTAGCTCACCTGAGCACAAAGTGCTCAAGGTGAGCTATTGTGGTCACTTTTTGTCCGTCGTCCGTCTGTCTGTCTGTCTGTCTGTCCGTCCGTCTGTCTGTCCGTCCGTCCACAATTTCGTGTTTACACTCTAGCATCTACAAATATAGGCCAATCATGACCAAACTTGGTCAAAACATGTATGACCATAAGATCTCGGATGAGTTCGATTATGGGTCAGATCGAACTAGAAAGTCCAGAGTTATCTGCCCTTGAACTTAAAAAATAGCTAGTTTTGACATTGTTTACACTCTAGTATCTACAAATATTGATCAATCAAGACAAAACTTTAATATAATGTTGGAGACCATAAGATCTCAGATGAGTTTGATTTTGGGTCTGATCTGATCAGAAGTACGAGAGTTATGTGCCCTTGAATTTGACAAAATTGCCATTTTAGACAGTTTTCGACCTTGTTTACACTCTAGAATCTACAATTATTAGTCAATCAAGACAAAACTTTAATATAATGTTATAGACCATAAGATCTCGGATGAGTTTGATTTTCGGTCTGATCTGATTAGAAATAGGAGAGTTATGTGCCCTTGAATTCGACAAAATTGCCATTTAAGGCAGTTTTCGACCTTGTTTACACTCTAGAATCTACAATTATTAGTCAATCAAGACAAAATTTGGACACAAGGTTTGGGACCATAAGATCTTGGATGAGTTCGATTTTCAGTTTGATCTGGTAAAAAAATAAAGAGTTATGTGCCCTTAAATTTGACAAAATTGCCACTTTCAGCTGTTTATGACCTTGTTTACACTCTAGAATCTACAATTATTAATCAATCAAGACCAAACTAGAACACAATGTTTTGGATCATAAGATCTCGCATGAGTTTGATTTTCAGTCTGATCTGAACAGAAAGTTGAGAGTTATGTGCCCTTGAATTTGACAAAATTGCCGTTTTTGGCTGTTTTCGACTGTTTTCGACCTTGTTTACGCTCTAGAATCTACAATTATTAACCAATCAAGATAAATTTTGGACACAATGTTGAAAGCCATATTTTCTCGAATGAGTTTGATTTTCAGTTTGATTTGACTAGAAAGACAAAAGTTATATGCCCTTGAATTTGATAAAATTGCCATTTTCGGCTGTTTTTGACCTTGTTTACACTCTAGAATCTACAATTATTAATCAATCAAGACAACACTTGAACCCAATGTTGGGAATCATAAGATCTCGGATGAGTTTGATTTTCAGTCTGATCTAATTAGAAAGTCGAGAGTTATGTGCCCTTGAATTTGACAAAATTGCCGTATTTGACTGTTTTCGATCTTGTGTACGCTCTAGAATCTACGATTATTGACCAATCAAGACCAATTTCGGACACAATTTTGAAGACCATAAAATCTGGGATGAGTATGATTTTCAGTCTGATTTGACCAGAAAGACAAGAGTAATGTGCCCTTGAATTTGATAAATTTGCCATTTTCGGATGTTTTTGAACTTTTTTACATTCTAGAATCTACAATTATTAATCAATCAAGACAAAACTTGGACACAATGTTTGGGACCAAAAGATCTCAAATGAGTTTGATTATCAGTCTGATCTAATCAGAAAGTTGAGAGTTATGTGCCCTTGAATTTGAATAAACTGCTGTTTTCGGCTGCTTATACTCTAGAATCTACAATTATTTATCAATCAAGACACAGCTGGGCACCATAAGATCTCGTATGAGTTGGATTTTCACAACATTATTGACCAGAAGTTCGTTCTCAGTCCAAAAGTCATAAATATTAATTGAATTGAACAAAAATGTTGCTCATATCATTTTGGTTCAGGTGAGCGATATAGGACCATCATGGTCCTCTTGTTACAGATATTTTCTCTATGTCATCTAAATGTATACTGTACCAAAATTTATAGTTAAAACTAATCTAGAAATCATAGAAAATTTGTCATTAGAGAAAGGGTTAATAAATATTGTAATCATTACAGATGTTTCCCCCCCCTGAGGCTGAAGAATGTGTGAGCCAATGTTGTGAAGGGAAAACATGTCTACCTGGTCAAGATGAATTTATAGTCAAAACTTATCTAGAAATTGTAGAAAATTTACCAAATGTTTAACCCTTCCATAAACTCATACCACAAAAGCGATGTTGTTAAAGATAGAGATCATGTATATTATAGCACAAAAAATATTGAGACAAAAGGAGAAACTGCTGGTTATCAGCAGTTTCTTCTTTTGTCTTAATGTTTTCACAAGCAATTTCTCTTAGAAACAGCAAAGCCAAGTACTGTTTGAGAAAGGGTTAATGAATATTTTAATCATTACAGATGTTTCCCCACCTGAGGCTGAAGAATGTGTGAGTCAATGTTGTGAAGGAAAAACATGTCTACCTGGACAAGATGAATTTATAGTCTAAACTTATCTAGAATTTATAGAAAATTTACCAAATGAGAGATGTTTAAACCTTCCCCAAAGTCAGACCACAAAAGCAATGTTGTTAAAGATAGAGATCATGTATATTATAGCACAGAAAATATTGAGACAAAAGGAGAAACTGCTGGTTATCAGCAGTTTCTTCTTTTGTCTTGATGTTTTCACAAGCAACTTCTCTTAGAAACAGCAAAGCCAAGTACTGTTTGAGAAAGGGTTAATAAATATTTTAATCATTACAGATGTTTCCCCACCTGAGGCAGAAGAATGCGTGAGCCAATGTTGTGAAGGGAAAACATGTCTGCCTGGCCAGGACGAATTTATAGAGCTAACTGTCAATGAAATAGTCCATGGAAAGGTAGGTTAACCCATTCCCACATAAAGACGCCTTTTGACGCCCAACAAGATAAATGATTGGGAAAGCATTGTGGAAAATGAAGAAATTGCTTGTCACAAGCAATTTCTTCATTTCCAACAATGTTTTTTACTCAAAAAGTCATAATTTCAAAGTTTTATCACATGGAAAATGCTGTCTGCAGCATCTATGAATTTGGAACAACCCAAAATTTTGTTGTTTGGTAATGGGTTAAAATGCAGATTACTTATGATCCTATTCAAAACTTTTGAAACAGTTCAGGCAAATGTAGAACAGAAACATTTAAAGAATATATTAGGGAAAAAGCTATATCATTGTGGGAAAGACTGCAAAAATAAGTCTAGTGCTTAATTGTTTAAATGTCTCACAACATGAAATAATTTCAATTCATGGATTTATTTCAAAATATTCTAATGTTGAATTTAAACATACCCGATTAGTGTTTATACTCTTACATCTCTTTGTAGGATGATTTCCCTGGCCTGATCCCGCTAATCAACAGTTATATAAACATTGTGGAAATTGATGTAGATACATTGTGTTCTGTTCAACAATATATGAAACTGATCTCGGATAGGGCGTCCGGTGAGTATTTCAGATTGATATTTTAAAAAAAAATTAACCCAATTTTGGTATTTTGTTTGCTTGAAAATGTGTTACTTTTAACTTACAATGTGTCATTTTCTGTGTCATTTTCTAAGTCAAATGCTTAATCCATTACTGCACATGGATGCCTTTTCGACACCCTCCAAGATAAAGGCTTTGAAATAGTTCAAGTTGTCGAAAATGAAGATATTGCTAATGACAGGCAATTTGTTTATTCCCTCACAATGTTTTCTATCCAAAAAGACGAAGAAATGAAAAAAAATCATTAGCTTGAAATTGTCGTCTGCTATTTCTTTGAATTTTAAACAAGTCTAAATATTTGGTATATTGAAAAGGATTAAGAGATTTAATTTTGGTAGATATATACAACTTATCAATAATCAGAAAAAAAAGAACTTATCTTTTCAGTTGCATAAAATGTTTTGTTTTGCTCACTAGCATACAATGATTATGTTCGGCGAAAGAATCTATATCTTTCATATGCCATAAAACAATATACATGTATCCTTTTTTCAGGCAACCTGAAAACCACAGCATCTTGGATGCGAGACTTCGTCATGAACCACGCTGACTACAAACAGGACTCTGTTGTCCCGGAATCCACGAATTACGACCTTTAATACTAATGCCTTCCCCAAATCCCTTCCCAAACAACTGCTTGTTCCCTTTCTCAAACGACAAAATTTAGGGTGATCCACTTCAAAATTGCCGCATATGACAAAATGTATGTTGTTAAAGATAGAATTTGTGTAAAATATGACACAGAAAATATTGAGACAAAAGGAGAAACTGCTGGTTATCGGCAGTTTCTTCTTTTGTTTCATTGTTTTCCCAAGCCTTTTCTAATAGGGACGTCAAAACCAGGTCTTGTTTGGGAAAGGGTTAATGATCCAAAGAGAGCCATTTTTGGTAAACAAAGAGTAACAGTTTTGATCCCCTACAAAATAAAGACTTTGGTAAAAATTGTGGAAAATGAAGAAAAACACTAAAACTCCATGCCTGTTATTGTTTTCTGCCACACCTTTGAATTTGGACAAGTCTAAAGTTTTGCTGTCTGGTAATGGGATGAAATGCAGAAATATCTGCCTTTTGTGCCTTTATATTGCACCATGCCTTTAGCTTTGAAAGAGTCAAGAATTTTGTTTGCTTAGAAAGGGGCTAAAACATTTATATTTATATGGCATACAAGGAATTTATTTATTTTTCAGGCAATCTGAAAACCACAGCATCTTGGATGCGAGACTTCGTCACGAACCACGCTGACTACAAGCAGGACTCAGTCGTCCCGGAATCCACAAATTACGACCTGCTTATGAAATGTGCTCAAATTTCCGAAGAGGAAATCACAGATTCCACGCTACTGCCTCACTTTAGCACAAAAACTACAAATAATATTCCTTCAGCGTTCTCGAAAAATGAGATATATTTAAACGCGAAAAATCCAATGACCCATGTTACATGCTCCTAGCATGGATAAGTTATATGTAGATTAACCCTTTCCCAAACGACGAAAATTTTGACTTTTCTAATTAGAAATCTACTGCAAACCTCAAAATGGATGTATAAGGGCTGTATTTGTGTAAAATAGAGCACAGAAAATATTGATACAAAAGGAGAAATTGCTGATTATCAGCAATTTCTTCTTTAGTCTCAAAAATATTGAGACAAAAGGAGAAATTGCTTATTATCAGCAATTTCTTCTTTTGTCAAAGGAGAAATTGCTTATTATCAGCAATTTCTTCTTTTGTCTCAATGTTTTCCCAAGCCTTTTCTACCAGGGACGTCAAAACCAGGTCTTGTTTGGTAAAGGGTTAACCGTTTTCCAAAACAACAAAATTGTCCATTGCTTAGAAAAATAATGGATAAATTATAATGCTGCTTTTCAATGAAAACCTCATAGCTGCAGCTTGTTTTTAAGCTGCAGTTACGAGGTTTGTGTTGAAAAGCGATGATATATTCTTTTGAAATTAAAAAGATGTTTTAATCAAGAAGAAAGTACTTGAAAATTTAACAGGAACTTATTTCATGATTAATATGCAACTGGACATATAAGAGTAGTTGACGTTCAATGTGTCTTGTGTATGCATGTGGATGCGGTATGAACGAAAATGTGAAAAGACTATTCTGTTTTAAATCATGTATCACATTTTGCCTGCTTGGCTACTTTTGGGGGTAGAAAAGCTGCCCTAGTCACCCTAGCATTGGCGTTTGCACATCCAGTGCTACAGGCAAGAAGGGGCGAATGACTTCAAAAAGTCACTTTTCAATTTGTGTGTTCAAACATTTCAGCCTTCCAGCCTATTGTACATTAATAGAATACATATGAACATGTGTACAGTGTTGGTCAAATAAGCACTAAAAATAGTCAAGTATACTGTCATCTGACACTTGTTGTTTGTTAGCAGAAAAAATATTGTACTTAATCAATTAATATATATTAGCTTTTACTAAACACTGTCGAATTAAATAAAAAAGAACTTACTTCATTTGACTGTCCTAAAGCCTTTTCTGGCCCTTCTCAAAAGACAAAAACATTAACCCTTTAACAAATGATGAAGTTTAGACTGTCTAAGGTGCTCCAGAGGCAGACGATAAAATATGTGTTTATAAAGAAAGGATCTGTTTACAAATGGCACAGAAAATATTGAGACAAAAGAAGAAAATGCTGGTCATCAGCATTTTCTTCTTTGGTTATCGACATTTTCTTCTTTTGTCTCAATGTTTTTCAGAGCATTTTCCACATGAGATGTCAAAACTGGCTCTTGTATGGAAAAGAGTTAACCCATAAGGTCAAAGCAATAAAATCTATTTGCATACATTGCACACATAAAGTCAACAAAATGTTGCCCATTTCGATGCTTGACATGCACACAAAGGACAATTTCTGGGAAAACGAATGTCTTTTATTGCATTTTTACCCATTACCACACAGCTAAATTCTAGACTGGTCCAAGTTTAAAGATTTCAAGTGAACGTAATTGTACATTTTTTGGTTTAAATGGGTAAAGACATTGTGGGAAATGAAGAAATTGCTTGTCACAAGCAATAACTTCATTTCCCCCAATGTTTTCCGAAGCCTTTATCTTGTAGGGTATCAAAAAGGGTCATTGTGTGGGCATTTATGTGTCCAAAATAGATATTGATCTTGAGGAAACCATAGAAAACAAGAATGCCATAGTCACGATATACGCTGCCGCTTATAAAACTTGAGACACAAAAATGACATTGATAAGGATTTATAAATATCCACTCAAAAACCTGTAAGAAGCTGCGTTCACAAGAATCTATGAAACAATACTTGATAAACGAGCCGGGGTTCGAACTCGAGACCCCTGGATTGACAGACTTCGACGTAACCGACTGAGCTATCCGGGCTCGGCGATACTAGTAATGAAAATCTTCCTTGTGCCAAATAGATCTAAATTTACTCATGAACTGTAGATCTTCCTAAATATACCATATTTCTTATAAATGTTTTGCCATTTGGGAAAGGGTGAAATTCCATTCACTGTTAAGGTCTTTGAATTTACCCAGTCTAAAAATTTGCCATCTGCTAATGGGTTAACACTTCACTATGACCCACTCTTTTATTTAGTTAACACATTTGGGAACACATAGTGACTGTGCACTTCTAAGTAT
The DNA here is from genome assembly GCA_963680895.1 of Fragum sueziense. NCBI lineage: Eukaryota > Metazoa > Mollusca > Bivalvia > Cardiida > Cardiidae > Fragum > Fragum sueziense. Next base: position 39,041,517 of record OY804608.1, on the reverse strand, counting down.
ACCCTTAACTCATTACCACACAGTGACTCTAAAACAAGAAGAAAGTAAAGGAAAGAGTGGAAATTCCAGCTTAAGATGATACTGGCAATCTTAACAGATACATAGTCCATAAAATTGCTCAATGATCAATTGAAACTATCTATAGCTAGTTTAACCCATTTCCACACAAAGATACTTTGAAAATATTGTGGAAAATGAAGAAATTGCATGTAACTATCACTTTCTTCATTTTCCACAATGTTAATTTCCCCAAGAGACTAAAAATTAACCTAAAATTGTTGTCTGCAAGGTCTAAGAATTTAGACTAGCCTAAAATTTTGCCCTCTGGAAATGGGTTAACTTGTAACTTGACAACCTCTAAGCAGAGCTCCAGATAAGAGGGAGTGATGACTTTTCAAACTGCAATAATTCTCTTATTGTTCATCAAACTCTATGTTGTGGGTACTCATTTGTATCATCTTTTCGAGACAATTCAAATGAGTACCCACAACATAGAGTTTGGAATTGAAATAATAAAGTTATAATGTCTTCACCCCCACTTATCTGTAGCCCTGTCTAAGAGATAATTATATACAGCAATCAGTAACCCTTCCACCCATTTCACACTTTACTCATTACCTGGCTGAGTTTATGCCATATAAATGAGCTCTTAACTCAGGCAGTGAAATTCCAATCAAACTGAAATATACAGTCATGCAAGGTCTACCATTCACCAACATTCTGTCCAAATTTTCTATTGATTGGTCAATATTTGTTGTTGCTAGAGTGATAAAAAGCCAAAACGAACATTTTGATATTCAAGGGCAGATAACTCCAGACTTTCTTGTTCAATCTGAATTAGATCAAGGAATCTGAGAGAGGGTCACCCAAGGATCATTCCTGTGAAGTTTGATTGAAATCCATCCAGTAGTTTCTGAGAAGAAGATTTTTAAAGAAAAAGTTGACGACCGGACGCACACACGCACGCACGACGGACACAACGCCATGACAATAGCCCGCTGGCCTGAAAGGCCAGTGGAGCTAAAAAAGTTATTGGCAATCAACGAAAAATTTGGTTGGCCATCAGCAACTTTTTTATCAGGCATTGTTTAAAAGATCTACCGCACTCATCAAACGCCTGATGGTTTTCCGCCTTCCCTGCTTAAAAAAGATAACTTCCATTTATCCGTGATATAATTTTTTTCTGTAACAGAAATTGCTTTCAGACTCTGCACACATTTCTGTGACCATAACATCAGCCTTTAGGCAAAAATTCGTTACAATGGAATTTAATTGAATTTTAACCCCTTTCGGACTTAAAATTTTCTCCATCCAGCGCTTGATAGTCGCGCTTTGCTGTCCTGAGACAGCTCTTGTTGGAATTGGAATGGTCTCAAACTTGCCGTCAGTGAACCCTTTCCCATACAACAAAATTTTAGGGCGTTCCAAATTTCAAAGATGTTGCAGACGACAATTTCAAGTGAATAATATTTAAAATTTTAATGCCTTTTTGGGTAGAAAACATTGTGGGAAATGAAGAAATTGCTTGTGACAAGCAATTTCTTCATTTTCCACAATTTTTTTAAAATCCTTTGGAGCCAAAAGGCGTCAATGAATAGGAATGGGTTAAGGGTCAATCTAGTGCAGTTATCGACTGCATGCAGGCGACAAAATAAATGTTGGTAGTACCAGAAAGTTGGTAGCTTATGTCGTAGAAAACATGAAGAGAAATAGCAGCATCTTTAACACACCTGCGCATGTCCGGCGTCCGTCCATCAGTAGATCTACGTCAAGAATTACAAAACAATCTTCTCCTTAAAGTGACATTTCACATTTATTTCATTTTTTTTAAAGTATGTCTCGATGCAAAGATTGTGTATTCTAATGCGTAGAAATACTATCGGTTTTTAGCTCACCTGAGCACGAAGTGCTCAAGGGAGCTATTGTGATCTATCAATGTCCGGCGTCCATCTGTCTGTCTGTCCGTCTGTCCGTCACGGCGTCAACAATTTCTTTAAAAGACATCTCCTCCTAAACTTCTGGGTCAAAATCAACCAAACTTGGCAGAAATGTTCCTTGGGTGGTCCCTTATAAAAATTGCTAAAAGAATTGAAATCCATAAAAAACTCTGGTTGCCGTGGCACCGGAAAATGGGAAATTTCACAAAAGCTCAACAATTTCTTTAAACGACATCTCCTCCTACACTACTGGGTCAAAAACAACCAAACTTGGCAGAAATGTTCTTTGGGTGGTCCCTTATAAAATTGCTTAAAGAATTGAAATCCATAAAAAACTCTGGTTGCCGTGGCATCGGAAAATGGGAAATTTCACAAAAGCTCAACAATTCCTTTAATCGACATCTCCTAAAATACTGGGTCAAAATCAACCAAACTTGGCAGAAATGATCCTTGTGTGGTCCCTTATAAAATTGCTAAAAGAGTTGAAATCCATTAAGGTTTACGAACTGAGAATAAAAACACCCCTTTCTAGCCATACGAAATGCATCAGATTACACACATCTGTAAATACACTTCACATAAGTTGATTCAATATGCCGGATTTCAAGATTATGTTTTAAGAAGAAAATAATTTAAAAGTATTATTTTACTCTATATTCATATGCAAGGGAGGTAATTTTGAACATTTTTGTCAAATATTTCCATAAATATGCCTTTATTCAAAACTCTAAACCAAACAAAATGCTTATGTTTGTATTTGGAATGGACATGTAACACAGTTAAGGAATTACTGGCACTTTTAAATTTTCGCCTCTGGCTCTGCATTTCATTCTCAGTTCGTAAACCTTAAAAAATCTGGTTGCCGTGGCATCAGAAAATGGGAAATTTCACAAAAACTCAACAATCCCTTTAATCGACATCTCCTCCTAAACTTCTGGGTCAGAATCAACCAAACTTGGCAGAAATGTTCCTTGGGTGGTCCCTTATAAAATTTGCTAAAATAATTGAAATCCATAAAAAACTTTGGTTGCCGTGGCATCGGAAAATGGGAAATTTCACAAAAGCTCAATAATTTCTTTAAACAACATCTCCTAAATGGCTGGGTCAAAATCAACCAAACTTGGCAGAAATGTTCCTTGGGTGGTACCTTATAGAAATTGCTAAATTAATTGAAATCCATAAAAAAATCTGGTTGCCATGGCATCGAAAAATGGGAAATTTCACTAGAGCTCAACAATTTCTTTAAACGACATCTCCTCCTAAACTTCTGGGTCAAAATCAACCAAACTTGGCAGAAATGTTCCTTAGGTGGTCCCTTATAAGAATTGCTAAAAGAATTGAAGTCCATGGAAAACTGGTTGCCGTGGCATTGGAAAATGGGAAATTTCACAAAAGCTCAACAATTTCTTTAAACGAGATCTCCTCCTAAACTACATGACCAATTTCTTCTATGGGATCACAATGTGTAACATATGCAAAATTATTTGGCATTATTAAAACATTACTCAGGTGAGAGATTTAGGGCCCTCAGGGTCCTCTTGTTTAAAGTTGTTATTTGTAAGCGAAAAATACGCATTTAAAGTTGAGACAGAAATTATGAATTCTTTATAAGCCTGAACTGTTGTCCGCAACAAATTTGTTTAATTTTAGCACAAAATTATATATTTCTCGTAAGCGTTTTAATATTTCGGCTTGAAATTATCAAAATTTTCATAAGAAAATATGCTTTTTCAGATAAAATAAAAGTAAAATGTATGTTAAAATAATTGTGAAATGTCACTTTAAGCAGCTGGCACATTTCAACCAAGACTCGTGGATATTATCCTTTGATTATCTTTTTTCAAAATATTTCAATGAATTGTTATTGGGGTCAGAACGGGTAAACATGTGGGTCACAAGGTAACATCTTGTTTTCACTCAAGGGGTCCCAATATTAGCTCAATCATTGTCAAAATTGGCCAGAATCTTTCTCTTTATGGAATCTATGTCATGTAAAAATGGGTCATGTTAGTCTGGTTCCCGTACCTGAAATCTACTATGAATATATCTCTTTATAACGTAGTGTATTAGAGGCGGGAACCAGACTAGGGTCATGTCAGATTAAAAAGTAGGTCATTAGGTCAACTGTTATAATATCCTCCTCTAAAAGTGCCATGCATTTTGGCTCAATTATTGTGACAATTTCTCAGAAAGCTTGTCTTGATTATTCTGGGTCGTGTAAAAAGTGAGTCACGGAGTTCAAAACTAGGTCACGAGGTCAAATGTTGTAATTTTGTTCTCTTTACTCTGGAAGTGCCATCTTCGTCTCAATTGTTGTGAAACTGGCTCAGAACGTTTACCCTGATTACCTGATTATATCCAAGTCATGTATTAAAAAGCGGGTCATGCGAGGTCGAAAACTAGGTCACGAGGTCAACTGTTATAAAATCCTTTTTGCTCTAGAAGTACCAATGTTGGCTCAATTAATGTGAACAATGCTCAAACTGTTTATCTATTTCATTGAAAAAGGAATACATGCAAGGTCAAAAACTAGGTCACGTGTCTTACTTTAATTTTGTTTCAAGAACCATAAATATTGCTCATGCATTGTGAAAATTGTTATAATAGATTCGCTATTAAACGAAAATTATTTCAGTTGTGTTAATAAAGCTGTAAAAAATTCCCATTTCGTCTAAAATACAACTTTGGTATGTGTATTTTCTATCAATTAAGTATCAATTTAATAATTCTTTAGTTGAAATAAAAAGAATGAATGGAGTTATTAGAGTTGAATTTGAACTTTGTGTATATGTCATTTGTATAAATCACATTCTGTTTTGACACTTACATCTTTTTGACACATAGCCCTCAAACTCTTTTGTTAGACGAAATGGGAAATTAATAAAACAAGGTCTGAACAGGTATTAGACGAAATGGGAAATTTTCGTCTAATCCACTTTTTATATATATTAGACGAAATGGGATTAGACCAACTGGGACATCGACCGTTATCTTAGAATCCGTAGAGTTCCGAAATTAAGCATGTAGTAGTGACTTCTGTGTCTCAAAACCCTCTCAAGTGAGCGATGCAGGACCATTTTGGCCTTCCTGTCTTTATTCCACTCCACGAACAGCTGTTCCACAGTTCGACATGTCAAGGCCAGTTATTGTTTAGGATTAGATATTATAGTAATATTCTTAAAGTGTAATAATATAATGTTATTGTCGAAAATATAATTAGCTATTCAAGTTAAACTATTTTTAAGGTTGTAGTCTATGATATGGTAGTCAAAAAGGAATAGACTAGTTTTGGGACAATAGAAAAATTGGAACTCGTTGCACCAAAATCATTTGACAAAATTTGATGAACAGTCGTTTAGGATTATTTACCTTTAAGTCGGTATTTACTGGTTAAGTCGATATTTACCGGTTAAGGGTCAACCTGATGCTGATATCGACTGCAGACGACAGTTTTGTCGACCGTTATCTCTTTGAGAAAATGTGATAAACGCGTTGCCATGGTAACCTGTGAAGGTTTGTCATATTCTCGTCAACAGGTAGATCAGCCTATTTAACTCTTTCACAGACGACAAAATGTAATGCTAATCCAACATAAATTTTATCGTATACGATGACAACAACTACAAGAAAAAAAACTCCCATTTGTTAGAATTTTTCTATTTTTCTCAAGTGACGGCATTTTCAAATATACATTTTCTTTCATTTCGCGAACGCGTTGTCTTTTAATGCTTTATTTGGCGAATGGTATTTTATAGCGAAAACCTCGGTGACCAGTCTTTGTCATTTCTTAACATCTTTTTTCCAATATATAAAAGGACAAAATTTCACGGATTCAACTCCTAATGAGATGTCAAAAGAAAACTTCGCAGTCGCCATTACATGTATTTTAATTTAATTTTTCATAATTTTGACTACAATTCCGAAAAGCTTAATTGAATCAAGACTATTCTATATTTTGCGTCTATGTAAGGCTTATGTGAACAATTAAAAATTCTGAATCCTTAGAATGTGCATACAAGTTTGTTTTCTTCAGATAAGTCTTCAATTCTTTCGTGTTAGTAAACTTCAGTGAAATATAATTCACTGTCTTCATTCAACAATATTTCAAGTCTTCATTAAAGCACTTGAATTTGGACGAGTTCACAATTTTGTCACGCAGAAAAGGGTTAATGAGACAGTCACAACAATTCTTCTGATGGAATCCTCCGATTTTCCGATATCAGATATTAAAGGATCAGCCATTTTGGTTTTTCTTGGAGTCACTAATCGTGACGTCCCTATTTTGTTCCTAGTTCTGTATGCTTAGTGTTTATATAGGATTGATTAAGAATTAGCACTCGCTATAATAAGAAGTTTTGTTTTATAGAAAACGGATTTTGTTGAGTGTTATTGCCTGTAAAATGGATTCGCTCAAGGAATAGTGGTAGGCCTTTTCATATCAGAATCAAAGATTCATAAGTAACTTTTAAGGTAAGTGCATGATTGTCATTTGATATTGTATTCATATTTTTCTAAACGACAGAGTCCATTTTTGAATGGACTTCAGACGGCGAAATAGTGATGTTAAAAGTAGAAGGGGAAAAAAACGAAATGTTACAGCAAAGAAAATACTGAGAGAAAAGAAGAAATTGCTGATATTTTCCCAAACCAATTCTACTATGGACGTCAAAACCAGATCATGTTTAGGAAAAGGATTAAAGGGTCAGCCATTTTGGTGGAAGAAATTAATGATTATCAACAATTTCTTCTTTTCTCTCAATATTTTCCCAAACCAATTCTACTATGGACGTCAAAACCAGATCTTGTTTAGGAAAAGGATTAAAGGGTCAGCCATTTCGGTGGAAGAAATTGATGATTATCAACAATTTCTTCTTTTCTCTCAATGTTTTCCCAAATCAATTCTGCTATGGACGCACAAACCAGATCTTGTTCAGGAAATGATAAAAGGATCAGTCATTTTGTTTTTTTCTTGGAGGCACTAATCGTGACGTCCCTATTTTATTCCTAGTTTCTGTATGCTTAGTGTTTATATAGGATTGATTAAGATATAACGCTTTTCTTCTTAGAATTTCTGAATTTCAGAAAACGGATTTTATTAAGTGTTTTCCAGTAAAATGGATTCTTTTATGGATTAGCCTTATTGTATTATACTTTATAAGAAGTAGGCCCTACAAAATATTACAGTAACTTTAAAGGTAAGTGAATGATTGATATTGTATTCATATTTTTCTAAACGACAAAGTTTTTACGGCGGTGCATTTTTGAATGGGAGTACTGCAGATGGTGAAATAGCTAATTCTAAAAGTAGAAATACGCAAGTAACAGCAAAGAAAATATTTAGAGAAAAGGAGAAATTGATGCTAATGGCGATGTCCCGATTTTATTCCTATTTCTGAATCCTTATTGTTTAGTCTTGGTGATATAGAATAAATACTTGCTATATTATAATAAGAAGAAGTTTTGTTCATAGAAAACGGATTTTGTTGCGTGGTTTCTGTAAAATGGATTCTTTGATGGATGAGTCGTATTTTATACATATAAAAAATCAAAATTGAATTTTAAAGGTAAGTTCACTAATATCAATAGAACACGTTCCGATTTTGTTGTCATTTGAATGGTCGGGAAAATACTGAAAGAAAATAGACAAAAGGCTGACGAAAACGCGGTCTTCTTTTTCTATCAATGTTTTCAATGATATATCACAGTAATTCGCTTTGCGTTGCATTATATTTTCGGATGCAACCCCTTTTACTTTGAAGCACCTGTCTGAAAGGGTGACGCTTGTATTTTTATTTATTATGACAAACAGTAAATACATGTCATAGGCGGATCTAGAGTGGGGGGGGGGGTCGGGGTCCGGAACCCCCCCCCCCCTTGACATTGGCCAATAATTAAATTTTGATTATATAGATTTAGTGTTACGTTGCATATTTATTACTTTTTAAGCAAAAATTTGGGCTTGGACACCCCCCCCCCCCCCCCCCCTGGAAAAAAAATCCTGGATCCACCCTTGTATGTATTTGACTGACCCAACTTTAGAACTGCTTCAGACGATAAGAAATATGTTGTTAACCCGTTACTGCACAGTAATGCCTTTTTAATCCCTCACAACAAAAGGCTCGGGAAAACATTGTGGGAAATGAAGAAATTGCTTGTGACAAGCAATTACTTCATTTTCCACAATGTTTTCTAGCCTGAAAGGCAACGAAATGAAACAAAAACCTCAACAACTTGAAAATGTCGTCTGCAACTTCTCTGAATTTGGACCAGTCCGCAATTTCGCCGTTTGGTAAAGGATTAAAAGACAAAAAAATGTGTACAATATGGGGCATAGTGGAAATGGTTATCGACATTGTTTACTTTCCATCATGGAAAAGGGTAGATTCCTTGATTCCAAAGTGTTTGTTTAGAATCGATTAAGAATTATCACTTGCCATATTTGACTTCCTTCTAGTAGAGTTGAAACTATAGAATTCCATTCTAAAACAATGACACAGATTAGTGCGTCAATTAAGATAATGGCTTTCGAAAACCTTATGGAAAATGAAGAAATTGATTGTGAAAAGCAATTTCTTCATTTCCCGCAACGTTTTCTGTCCAGAAATGACTTAACCCACTACCACACAGTGACTCTTTTTCACTCCCTACAAGTTAATGGCTTTGGAAAGCATTGTGGAAAATGAAGAAATTGCTTGTGACAAGCAATTTCTTCATTTTCCACAATGTTTTCTACCCTAAATGACCATTTTTTTAAAAAAAAAATCATTCACTTGAAACTGTCGTCCGCAAAATCTTTGTATTTGGAGCAGTCTAAAAATTTGTCGTTTGGGAAAGGGTTAAATTCCGTCCATCTGAAACTGTTGTCAGGAACATATTTGTCGTCTGCAACATAACTGCCGTCTTGTAATGGGTTAACCCTTTCCCAAACAAGACCTGGTTTTGACGTCCCCAAGAAATTAGGCTTGGGAAAACATTGAAACAAAAGAAGAAACTACTGATAACCAGCAGTCTCCTTTTGTCTCAATATTTTCTGTGCCTTAATTTTCAAAAATCATATCTTTAATAACATCCATTTTGTCTTTTATGGCATTTTTTGAAGAGGATCACCCTAAAATTTTGCCGTTTGGGAAAGGGTTAAGAATTATCACTTTCCATATTTTACTTCTTTCTTGTACATTTGATACTATAGAATTCTTCATAATCATACTGAACCAAAAAAAGAAACTTTCGCCAAGTTTGAAAAAAGATCTTATGTTCGTACAGTTTCAATCCTTAATTAAGCGAATCTCGTATTTAATGTTGAATAAACATATCGGGCTTTGTTACAACCTGAATTGTAATAAAAACGGAATTGTGATAAAAAAATACTACAAACTGGTTCGAAGGCAAGATTTTTATTACATTTAGAAGACACCCGGCCCCGGTTTCTCGAAAAAACTTAAGTACGTTCTCATGCACAAATCTGAGCACCGTGCTCAAATCGCACGAAATCCACGTTAACTTCAATCGAATACCCTTCAACGTTGGAGAGTACTCCTTTGAAGTTGAGCATGTTCTCATGAGAATATACTTAAGTTTTTTCGAGAAACAGGGGCCCGGTTTTGTAATAAAATCGAAATTGTAATATTTTGCTACCTATCTACGGTACCCAACCAGGTTTACTTATAATATAGTCAAAGTGATTAGCACATGTATGTGGCATATTTCCTGGACCACCGGCCGGTACCAGCAATATCACGGTGGATAATCACGTGATACAATATTTGCAGAAAATCTTCAATAATTTTGTAAATACTGGACCGATTTGAATTCGGTTTGAAGCAGAGAATGTGGACAGACGTCACGCATTAGATGGGCGTGGTTGATTTTTGAAAAATCAACTGATAAAAAAGTTATTGAAGATAAACCAAAATTTGGGTTTATCTTCAGTAACATTTTATCAGTTGATTTTTCAAAAATCCGACACTTCCAGCTTAATCCTGGCATTTTCCAACATTCTCTGCTTCAAACAGAATTCAAATCGGTCAAATATTAAAAAAGATATTGAAGATTATCGGAAATTCTGAGTCACGTGATTATACTTGTACGGTGTATCTTTAAAATTGAGTCTTTGATAAATATATGTATATAATTGAAGTGGCACCCTTGAACAACTGGCATATACGCAAAAGTTATCTTTCTTTTTTTCCGGAATATCAGGGGATGTTGACTTTTGTGATATTCTTAGAAAATGAAGCGTGTGATATAGAAATTTGAACAGATGGATACGCAGTGAAAGAGAAAAAGGGATAAAGACATTCTAAAGTTGTTATATCAAATTCAAACGCTATGTTATGGATACCGATTTGAATCGTCTCGAGATAGGGTTTGTTGAAAAATAAATGTGACCCATCACGCTAAACGGGACCTTATCGGATGTGTGAAAAATATCGACCCTAGTCAGTCTGCGCAGTCCGCGCAGCCAGACTAGGGCCGATACTTTTCACTGTTATGTAATTGTCTGAATCTGTAATGTTTTCCCTATCTTACTATTTGTTCATTTTTCACATGTATACAGTAGGCCTATCTGGTTGACCTGTGCTGAGTCTGACAAGTTTGCCAAAATTAAGATTTTTGGACTTCTGATAAGGTCCCTTTTAGCGTGACGGGTCACAAATGCTATATTGCATGGAAAGCTCGCACTCCCTCTTATCTGCAGCTCTGTAGATATTTCATTTTCTTATTACACTTACAAAAGACGAATCCAGAAATTAGTATTTACATAATTAGTTTTTACCTCCCTTGCCGCCGCCGCCATTGATGTACTGAAGATTATCAACTTCTCAGTGCTCGAATGCGAAGCTGTTGATAAATTCACATTGATTCCGGGGTTTTCTTGGCTATTTGTTGCAAAATGCAATATAATTATTAAATACAACTGTGGAAAACCAAGAGAAGTCATGGATTGTTAAAAAAATATTCACCAGTCTTTGACATGAAACATCTCAAAAAGTCTCTATTTGGAGACAATTTTGAATAGGTTACTAGTAATCTGTGGGATACTTTTGAAGCTGTAGGGACTTTACGCAAGTTTACTGGAAGCTGTAGTTTGGCCCCTGTATCTAATTTGACTGCGGAGAACACTGAACGGGTTAATGGATTTCTAAAACTCATTATTCCACGAAAATTGTCACATTTCAGCAACTTAAGATGTCATTTAGGGTCGTTGTCAAATTGAAAGTTGGTGCATAAGTACCGGAGCTGCTTCTCCAAAAGTGGCAAGCACTTCCGAGCTGCAATTAACCCATTACCAGACGAAAAAATTCTAGACTGGTCCAAAATTCAAATATGTTACAGATGACGATTTCTAGTAAATAGGCCTAAACGTTTACATTATTTGTCTTTAAGTATAGAAAATATCGTGGGAAATAAAGTAATTCTTTATCTTAAGCAATCACTTCATTGCCCACATTGTTTTCTAAGGCCTCTCGGATGCAGTATTGATAAGGGAATGTAAAACAACGTATTGTTGGGAAAGGATAAAGTTATGGTAATATTTGTGGACAAATAGAATAGGGAATGATTATTATCTTATTAACCATGACGAAATTTCGGACAAATTATAGTTTTTATTAGGTTTTGTTATAAAATCTCGTAACTACGGCTTGATTCAAGCCGTAGTTACGAGATTTTTTAGCAACACCGGTGGTTTATCAAAACTTAACGTTAACCTTGTCTAATTCTAGCACAAAATTTATTGTTATTATAAGTAAAACATACATACATACATGCAATAAATTACTTGCTATCTACAATGACCGTCCATTTGTAGGCCTATTAATTAACTCTTACCCGAAACGACTAGAATTTAGATCGTTCCAATTCGAAATTTACAGCAGACGAACGTAAAGATATGATTTATGCATAATATAGCACAGAAAGCATTTGGGACAGAAGAAGAAAATGTCGGTTATAAACATTTTCTTTTTAGACTCGATGTTTTTCCTAGCTATTACTTGCATTAGGCACGTCGGAACCGGGTCTTGTTTTGGGAAAAGGGTAAATGAGTGATCAATTTTCCAATAAGCAATAATGATAACAATTATAATAATGTTTCATAACTTTTTTTGCTGTGAAACTAGTGTGATTAGAAAAAGAGGAAATATTTATCCATTTTACTCAATAGTTTTACTACCACATACTGTATACATAATATTATTATTATTTAGTGCCAAATAATTTTCCCAGCCAATCCCATTTTTTACGTCGCGAGTAGAAAATGCTTTGGAAAACAATGAGACAAAGAATGAAAATATTAATAACCAGCATTTTCATCCTTTGAAATTGTGCTTATATTTGCAGTGAAATACTGCGCAAAAATCCTGTCTTTATCAGCATGTATTCTGTTAGTTGAAGCCGTTTTCAAATTGAAACAGTCTAAAGGGTTCGGGGAGACGAAATGACAAAATAATAAGTTTTGTTTAACCCTGTCCCGAACAAGACCTGGTTTTGGCGTTCCTTAAAGAAGATGCTTGGGAAAACATTTAGGCAAAAGAAGAAACTGCTGATAACCGGCAGTTTCTCCTTTTGTCTCAATATTTTATTTGCAGTATTGTACACTATTTCAAACTTTATAAACACCGATTTTGTCATCTGCAGCAGCTTTTGAATTTGTACATCTTAAGATTTTGTCGTTTGATAGAGTGTTAAAAAATCTTTATCCTAAATACGATGTACGCAGATGTCAGTGTAGAACATAAAAGTACGAATTGAAATACTTTTTTCTCTGAAATACAGAATTTCAGAGAAAATTTAATGGGTGAAATTTCAGTTTTTCTTCTCAAATTATAGAAAATGAGAATTCTAATTTCCGCAACCTAAATGACAAATGGTTGAATTTCGTGTTTCTACACAAAAACGCATGTTGGAGTTAATTTTAAAGCTGAAAACAGAATAGAAATAAGAAAATAGAATGTCTTACATGTCAACTTTAATATTCGAGCCAGGATCTTGAAAAATGGCCCTTATAACATTTTTGACAATCATGTTTTTTAGATCATTCTGTGCCTAAGTGCAGTCTGGCCGGGATAAGTGCGGCTCTCTTTTGGTTACAATAGGCCACGAAAAAGCTGTAAGAGAACAGCATGGTTCCCGATCAGACTGCGTTTATACATATTGAGCTCAAAATCTACAAGAGTCCATTTGCCTTGATTTATTTCCTTTGCATTCTATAGATCATCAACATTAATCTATATTGACTTGTTATTTGCTCATTCGTGTAAACAACATGTAGTTACAGTAGAAAATCCGTCTTAACCCCTTTCCCAAACGACAGAATTCTTGATTGCTTTGAATGTAATTATACTGATGACAACAAAATACATGTTGATAAAGAACATATAAATATGTGTACCATTTAGCAAACAAAATGTTTGGTCAAAAGAAGAAAATGCTGATTCTCATCATCTTCTTTTTTCATAATGTTTTGTCAAGCTTGTTATTTTAGGGACGTCAAAATCAGCTAGTCTTCTTTGGGAAAGGATTAAAGGATTGGCTTTCTGGCGGTAAAGCCATAATAACGTCGCGTATTTATCCCTTCCTACGAGGACGTCTTTGTCCTCTTTAATTTGGGAGTGTTTTAACCCTTTACCAGACGACAAAATTTTAAGCTTGTCCAAATTCAAAGATGCTGCAGACGACAACTTAAAGTGAATTAAATCAAACAAATTTTGGTCCTTTGGGGTAAAAAAAAAACATTGTGGGAAATGAAGAAATTGCTTGTCACAAGCAATTTCCTCATTTTCCACAATGTTTTCCAAAGTCATTTTCTTATGGGGAGTCAAAAAGAGTCATTGTGTGGTAATGGGTTTATTCCCACATTTCCTAGGAAAATGTATGTTTGTTGTGAAAACAAAAATGGACTTTATGGAATGGGTTCTTCTCTTGTTGGTACGAGGTCTTTTTCCGCGCAAATCGCAGATTCTTTGGTTTAAACATATTTCATTTATATCATTTCTAATATATTACAAAAGGACTGTATTAACATACAAACAAAAGATACAACATGGATTAGAACGAAAGCTTTTGCTTATAAAGTTCTTTTCCAAGTAAAGGTAAGATATTGCCCAGAATTTCGTCGAATAATTACTGAGGTGTTGACACAATTTTTAAAAACGCAGGTACACACTTACTGTTTATCTACATTTTTCCGTGTCAAAACCCCAACCTAACTGTTTTGATTTATAAAGCTTGGTTTATATAAACTCGTAATGTTAAAAAATGTTATCAAAATAAAATTCTTTCACAGATTCCATCACATTGTATCCACTTTGTACCTAAAGCAATACGTAATATAAGGAACAAAGCGGAGGTAACTTCGCTTGATCATTGGACATACTCCCCATAATGCTTCAGAACCCACCAGCTTAATAGAACATTTTAGCAGATTAACGTATATAATCCATCATTAGCTAGCACTGAAGAGCAAGAGGCAAAATTTGAAAAGGGCCAGTAATTCCTAAACTGTGTTACATTTCCATTTCAAATACCAACACAAACATTTTGAAAGGTTTAGAATTTTGAATGAATGCATACTTATGGAAATATTTGATAAAAATGTTCAAAATTACCTCCCTTGTATATGGATATAGAGTAAAATGATATTTGTATTTTTTTCTTCTTGAAGCATAATCTTGAAATCCGGCATGGTGAATCAACTTATGTGAAGTGTATTTACAAGTGTGTGTAATTTAATGCATTCCATGTGGCTAGAAAGTAGTGTTTTTAATGATAGGTCATATACCTTAATTTCAATTCTTTTCAAAATTTGTAGTCTCTAAAAGAAGAGAAAAGAAGGGGTGCCATGATATTTGCGGGAACCTACGGGCTGGGGAGAACAGTTGGTGTTATACATTGTATAGAACCTGCAAGAGAACAACATAGATCTTGATCAGACTGTGCGTATGCACAGGCTGATCTAGATCCATGTTGGTCTCAAATCCTGTAAGGATCCATTTTTCAGATTTTACTTCTTTTTTGTATGCGAGACTCTGGAAACATTTGATCGAGTTTGATTAGTAGAAAAAGATATGCCTATAGACAAAAACGACAATTTCCCAGGGAAAATAATTACGTAATATAAGTGGACGCACCATGGCTGTCTAAACATTTCCCGTGTCTATTAACCGTTTACCAATAGACGAAAACTTAGACTGTTCCAATTTGAAAGCTACTGCAGATAATAAAATGGCGGTAATACTACAGTTGTGTGAACATTTCCTGTGTCTACTAAAGCGATTCTTACACATTTGCGCCTTTGCACGTTTCTCAAAATATAGGTTATCAGCATTTTCTTCTTTTGCCACAATATTTTCCCTAGCCATTTCTATAAGGGGCGTCAAAACGGGGTCTTGATTTGGAAAGGGTTAAGAAAATGTTTGTCCATGGAGAAAAAAAGCAATGTCGTCTTTGAAATGGTACTTCCCATACAGTACAAAGCCAGAAAATATTCAAAAATGATTAAGATGGCTGTAATCTACTTGAATTTCCGGCGCCGTTCCTCCTTGAACCTAATTAACATCGCTGATTGGCTGGAATGCGATTTTGTACTATTTTTGGTAACGGCGTGTCCGTAATTTTTACAAAGGATGAGTGGTCTGGTAGCCTTGTCTCTCTGATCGTAAATTGAATAAAAGACCGCTATTCAACTCTTCTTTTTTTCGGTATTACGACTGCCAATCGCAGAATTGAATCATTTACCGTTTCACGAGCGACAAGCTTCTAGACTAGTTCAAATTCAACGGTGGGGTTTCAGACATATTTGATGCCAATTTAGAATTCAAGAACATGTTGATCTTTTATTTTAGTTTTTTCCCATGTGGACGTCAGTATCAGGTCTTTTTCGGAAAGATTTAACCCTTTCCCAAACAATACCTGGGTTTGACGTACTTAGTAGAATAGACTTGGGAAAACATTGAAGCAAAAGAAGAAAATTCTGATAACCAGCATTTTCTCCTTTTGCCTCAATGTTTTCTGTGCTGCATTATTTACAAATCTTACCGTTTGTAGCTTCCATTTTGTCGTGTGCAGCAGATTTCAAATGGACAACCATCAAATTTTTTCGTTTGGGAAAGGGTTAAACCAACAAATGGTCAATATTAACCAAGGTAGTCCAACTCTGATGAGATTCACTCGACGTTTGAATTTTTCATGCGTGTAAACGTGTCCGAACATATTCGGGCGACATCGTAAACACCCGGCATTGGAACGTTACACCGCGGAATGTTTACGATGTCGCCCGAATAATTCCGACGCCTCCTGAATGTCATTAGAGATGGACTACCATAACGTTTAGCACTCCAATATGATAATCGCATTTTTTAGATAATTATAAAATGGACTTTATGATCGTTTAAAAGTTTTTATCAACCCAAGGTTGTTTTTTAATTCTATCTTAAAAGCTGAGCTGTCCGCAAAATTATACAATAAAAAGAAATTTAAGACATATCAAGAATCAAGCTAGACTTCTGGGCTGCAAATTCATTAAACAAAAGACAAAAATAAACCAAATCAAAGACTTGATATGAATATTCAAACGTTCAAATGCGCCTTTAATGACCAGAAATGCCCGTTTTAGATACCAAATCGGGCTAGTAATTACTAGTGAGGTTTTTTTCCGGGACACGATTTCAAGTGCATGGCATACATTTAACCCATTACAAGACGACAAAATTTTACATTGGTCCAAACTGAAAGAAGTTTCAGACGACATTTTTAATGTGAAGAAATTTTAGAAATATACAATTTTTTGGGTAGAAAATATTGTGGGAAATGAAGACATTGCTTGTCACAAGCAATGACTTCATTTTCCACAATACTTTCCAATGTCATTTTCTTGTAGGGAGTCAAAAGAATGAGTTAATGATTTCATGTTAAACCTTTTTCGAACAAACCATGATTTGACGTGTCTTTAAGAAAAAGGTTTTGGAAAATAATGAAAGAGAATAGGGGGGAAAGCTGATAGCCAACATTCCCCTCCTTTACCATCATTGCTGAACATGTGTTTTGAAAAATATTGTGCGATTCACAGCTTCTGTGAATCTGAAAAAATACCGACATTACTGTGTTGTTTATGGGAAAAAATAAAACAACAAAACTAAATCTTCAGAACCAATCTACAAAAGTTGTCTTTCTGGTTCTAGAAAATAGATATATATTTATACTGACAAATATCATTCTTTTTACAAATGTCTAGAAAACGCAGAGCCCTCGGAAATTAAATTCTGCATTTTTTTCTTGTCATAATTTTTTCAAATAAAGTTTATTATGTTATACATATGCCTTCATACTCGGAAATAGCTGCGAAAGGTATCTTAAGTGCAATGACCCGGAAGTGACAAACCGGAAGAAATTTTCTTGTCCATTTCAACATGGGCGGTTTTCCGTTAGAAATAAAATGAACGTGAAAAGAAAATGGATGGATTCTGAGGTGTAATAAAACAAGACAAGATTGGGAGTTTTTGTGGATGTATTATGTCTATTTTACTCCACCATTGTTTCGTGGATGGAATGAGATATATCGCTGCTTTCATACAAAACCCTCGTAACTACGTATTAGATAGAGGATGTATAGTAGATCCTACGCGACATAAACGTTCAAAAGGCGCAGCCTTTGAACGTTTATGTCGCGTAGAATCTTCTATACAGACTCTATCTGACTAAGTGTTCGTCAACCAATGAAAACATACACTCTTCAAACCACGCCTCCGACAGGATCTACTATCAAGCGGATCTTACTGGAATTGCATCATTTCCCAAAAATTAAACCATTTTCCCAAAAATATGACATCATTTTTCATAACTGCACAGGAAACGGGGGCGTGGCTATGTATAAACTGACCGGCAGCGCGTTTATGTGAAATATAGCGCCGAAATTTTCAAATATACTGCAATTGCATTGGTCCAAAAACTAGGACGAACACTATTAAAGCTTTATAAGCTGTAGTTACGAGGTTTTGACTAAAAGCGATGATATAGAGAGCCAAAAAGTAGTTGTCTTTCTCTTCTGTAATTTTCTGTAATTTACTGGTCGAATTAGGATGAAATCAAGTCTGATAGAATAAGTGTCTCGCAAATGTATGACATATTGAGAAACGAGTAAAGAAGGGAAAGAAGGCAAATGATATAGAGAGAAGGGGGGGGGGGGGAGAGAAAACAAGAATGGGAGAAAGAGATAAATAGGACAAAGAGGGAAGAGAGATAGAGAACGAAATAGAAACGAACAAAGGAATGGGACAAGAAAGATACACATGGATTCTAGACCTAAAAAGGTGAACACACGTACTCACGTCTAGAACCAAATACGGTAGGTTAACTATGGTCAGTATGGTCTAGCGTGCCAAAATTTGTAGGCTAACAGGGGCGGAGGTGGTGCAGTGGTAACGCGCCGGACTTGAAACACAGGGGTCGCTGGTTCGATCCTCCGCCTCTCAAGTCTTTCGAATGAGACTTTAAGGTTTGTACGAACTGAGAATGTTTACGAACTGAGAATGAAATGCAGAGCCAGAGGCGAAATTTGAAAAGTACCAGTAATTCCTAATTTGTGTTACATTTCCTTTCCAAATACAAATATACACTGAACAGATGTTCTAAACCGCCACTTTTCAGAACATATTTTTTGGTGTAAATGAAAAACGAAAAGTACGTTTGAAACAATATTATGCACATTAGATTTTGTGATCACTAGCTATCGATTTAACGCGGTACAGTCAAAATCAAAACAAAAACTTTTTGTGTAAAGAGGCTTTTATATAAAACCGTTTTTGCACGTGGCGCACGATATGATGAGTTAAATTGCACAACATTTACTTAAGCATTACTTCATATTGATCGGACACGCCGATTTTTTAAAGAAAAGGCAACTCAATGGGCCGGATGTCCTTCAGTGATATGGGTCGTTCTGTGGGGCTTATCAGAAGTGACGTCAATATGAATAAGGCGTGTATCCTTTTCAGTGACGTATGCATGTTTCAAAAGGTCGCTCATGATACTGCTAAATGCATTAACTGTTTTCCGATAGCCTTCTGTATTTCGAATTTTACGTACACTAAACCGTGTCAAAGTGCACCACAGAGCATGGCCTTCAGAGTCCACCATACAAAACATTATTAGTTCACATGTACATTTTCTGACAGATGACATGTCTCTTTCACGAATTTAGCATGTCAGTAATGGATGTTTGACGTGTGTATGATAATAGAGAGGATTAATTTTTTTATTTATAAACTGCATTCTAGTGTACTTTTGGCGCGTATTATAATCCATAGAACACAATAAAGCATTCAAAAGTGATGATATGCCGACATTATTCTTAAATGCATTGGTTGTTTTCATGTTGCTTCTTTCAAACGAGTAATATGGCCCCAAAAACCTTGTCAAAATGCACCACAGATCACGATCCGTACAGTGTACCATACAAGTTATTGTTATTCCAAATGTACAGTTCTTGACGAAAGACATGACTTTCGAATCGGTTATGCATATCATTAATAGATCCTTGACGCCTGTATGCTTCTGGAGAGGATGCAAAGTTATGTTTACAAACTGGATTTTTTTGTTCTTTTTATAGCACGTATTGTATTCCGTAGAACGCCATCAAAGAATTCATAAGTGAGGACTGACCGACATTTTTGTTAACAGTCAACAGATATCACTCAGATTTGATTCGCAGATTAGTTCAAATCGCAGAAATGCTCCAATGTAATCAAAAGACGTTACAATAAGTTTTGGCACAAATGCCAGGCAACCGGAAGTGTGACAGACATACCTAGGCTACTGAAACGTCTGGAATGACACCTTAGTACTTCCCAGATAGCTGCAACTGAATGATGGCTCGTTGTCAATCAGACTTACTGACGCAGAGTAATGTCACATCCCGTACTTACAGTTTACCTTTCTGATGTGAAAATGTAGACGTGACGGTGACCCTTTTCAATTTGCGATTTAGTCATGTTATTGTCAAAAGGCATCAATGAAATTTTTACATCTTCTGTGAAAATGGTTAATCTTTATTATTTGAAAATTTCAAGCCCTTATCTTAAATATTAATGGAGATATATAAAGTTACATGCCATGGCGGTTTAGAAGATCTGTTCAGTGTAAGTATTTTGTATGGTTTAGAATTTTGAAATAATGCATACTTATGGAAATATTTGACAAAAATGTTCAAAATTACCTCCCTTGCATATGAAAATAGAGTAAAATAACATTTGTAAATTATTTTTTTCTTGAAGCATAATCTTGAAATCCGGTCTGGTGAATCAATTTATGTGAAGTGTATTTACAAGTATGTGTAACTTGATGCATTTCGTATGGCTAGAAAGTGGTGTTTTCATTCTCAGTTCGTAAACCTTAAACCGAGGTCCCGTCTCCATATGACCTTAGCTGTTAATTTGGACGTAAAACTCCATCCAATCCAATCGTAAGCTAACAAGATTTTTAGCTCGACTTTTCGAAGAAAATGAGAGCTTAAACCGTCACCCGGGCGTCGGCGTTGGCGTTGGCGTCGGCGTTGGCGTCGGCGTTGCAACAAAGGTTAAAGTTTTTTCAAACATCAATAACTTCGATACTATCAAAGGGATTCAACCCAAACTTGGAATACTTATTCACCATCACACCCTCTACCTTACTATCAGGGCCCATGACCATGGCTCCACTTTCTTTGGAGTTATGCCCCCTTTATACCAAGCAACTTAGAAAGTCGAGCGCGCTGTCTTCGGACAGCTCTTGTTAAATTAGTCAACGCTATTTACCAGTCTCACAACCCAGCTGTATACGAACGGCGTGTTGTTCAAATCACGTAAAAATGATAAATGATCTAGCTAAATCATAGATATGCTCTGCCAGGTCATTTATCGTGAGCTATTCTAAAATTCCATGTCGTGCTTTAGAGTACAATAACTCGATGTAATGGTCTCTCTCGAATTTGTCTGACATTGTCCGGATTGGTGGACGGACGTTTTGGCCAGGACGTTTTGGCCACGGACGTTTTGGCCACAATATTTTACAATGTAGGACCTTTTGGCCAAAATTTTTTTTCTTAAGGAAAAAAGGAATTGAACCAATTAAATTTATTTTATAGTTGTCATAGTTGTACTTTTAGACATTTTGATAATAGAAATGATATATGAAGAAAAAAGTAAGAATGAAGTGTCTCATTTATTAATATTTCAATTTAATTTATATTTGGCCAAAAGGTCCTACCTTGTAAAATATTGTGGCCAAAACGTCCGTGGCCAAAACGTCCTGGCCAAAACGTCCTGGCCAAAACGTCCGTGGCCAAAACGTCCTACATTCGTCCGGATTATGTCTACTTAACCCTTTCCCACACAAGACCTGGTTTTGACGTCCCTAATAGAAAAAGCTTTGGAAAACATTGAAACAAAAGAAGAAACTGCTGATAACCAGCAGTTTCTCCTTTTGTCTCAATATTTTCTATGCAATATTTTACAAATATTTTATCTTGAATAACTTCTATTTTGTGATTTGTGGCAGTTTTTGAAGTGGATCACCCTAGAATTTTGCCGTTTGGAAAAGGGTTAATGGTCATTCTTGTATGTGACTGAGAGGTCTAGAGCCAATGGAACTAATGATTAACCCATTACCAAACAACAAAATTTTAGACTCCTCCAAATTCAAATATGTTGCAGACGACAATATTAAGTGTATAAAATTTGGCATTTTTTGGTCGTTCTGGGTAGAAAACATTGTGGGAACGGGGGAAATTGCTTGTCACAAGCAATTTCTTCCTTTCCCACAATGCTTTCTAAAGTCATTATCTTGAAGGGAGTCAAAAAGAGTATCTGCGTGATAAAGGGTTGAGCCTTTCCTAAATAAGACCTGGTTTTGTCGTCCCTAATAGAAAGGGAATGGGAAAACTTTGTGACAAAGCAAGAAAATGCTTATATCAGCAATTTCTTCGTCTGTCTCGATATTTTCAGAAGAAAGGAGACATAATAATGAAATGAAGATTTGCCCTCTAAAAACAGTATGTCGTATCGAATGGATTAAAAGTCTCTTAACCCTTTCTCAAACGACAAAATTTTAGGATGGTCTACTTCAAAAACTGCCATAAATGAGAAAATGGATGTTATTATAGATAGAATTTGTGTAAAATATGGCACTGAAAATATTGAGACAAAAGGAGAAACTGCTGGTTATTGGCAGTTTCTTCTTTTGTTTCAATGTTTTCCCAAGCCTTTTTCTATTAGGGACGTCACAACCAGTAGTACTAGTACTTTTTTCACTTCGTAGAACATTTTAAGCTAAAATGATTTTCAACCAGATCAAAAGCTTACATTCTGGCAAATCAATTTGGCGTCGAACATGATATGCCTACTTGCACCACCAATCAGTCTTGTGCAGGATGACCAGAAAAGAAACCCATAACGTATTATGTATGTCGTGTCTCGCGTATATAGATCTAGGTTCGTAATTTTGAAGAATTAATTTCCGATAGCTCATCAGAGAAACTGATGTATGAAAATTGCCCGTTACTATGGCAATGTATACTATACTCCTCACAAAAAGTTAAGCAACAAAGATGCTTTTCTTTCTCAAATGTGCTTTATCACATCTAATGATCTATGTTTTATACAATACAAAGTTGGGGTCTTATTACACAAATTACGTTAAATGATTGGGAAAATCATCAAACAATAACAAAGTTACAGATCCTCGAAAACCGTCCCCACGAAACAATGGTGCAAAACGTCACTCGCCAGCAGTTCAGAATGTGTAAAAAGTTGTTTTCCGGCCACTTCAGGCCATGATCGAGCATCAAGTACCTGGTATGACCCCTACGATGTTCAACACACGCCTGAACACACCTTGTCATCAAGCAGATTTGTCTGTCTAATGTCCGTTGTGGATTGATCCTCCATTCTGTCTGCAAGACCTGTTGCAGTTCATCCAGAGTTTGTGGGGGAACATGCTGACCACAGACACGCCCTCAAAGAATGTCCTATGCATGTTCTATCGAATTAAGGTCTAGAGACGTAGCAGACCGGTCTATATGTCTGATGTTGTTGGTCCACAGAACTTCAGTCACAATTCCAGACCGATAGGGACGGGCATTACCATCCATAAACATAAAAGTTGGATCTGTTTACTGTGCCAGAAGGATGATAACGGGCGTGATGATCTCGTAAATGCACCTTACACCAGTCATTGAACCTCGTCTGATGACAACCAGCTCTGTTCTGTGGCAAACACTGATACCTCTCCAGACCACCAAACTCCCACGTTCATATTGGTCATGTTCAGCGATGTTACAGTCGGCAAACCGTTCATTACCGTTTTTCCACACACGTGTCATGCCATCGTTAGAATCGAGGCAAAATCTTGACGAGTCAGTTAAGAGTTTGTGACGCCAACGAGTGACCCTCTGTTTTGATGTTGATGTTCCAATATTAATCTTTGCCGTCGATGTTTTTGGGGAAGTTTGATCCATTGAAGTGGTATCCTGGACCTTAGACCTTCTGTGTTAAACATGTTCCTCAGGGATTGGATGGAAATTCTGTTTCCTGACACCCTCTGAAGGTCATTTTCCAGCGATCTGGCCGTTGTAAGCCAGTTCACGCGCGCCGGAAGTGACGTCATCACAACAACTTTTGAATTTACGTTACGTTACAAACAGATTTCTACGAATAAAATTCACATTTCACCTTCTTTCTTCTAAAAAGTTGTACCAAAATGAGAAGAATAAAAAATGGAACATTTTGATATATTTTTCGTCGGAAGTGTTGCGGAACTGAGCGAGAAATTCCAGAAACAGTTTAACTCGGCTTTCGAGTAAGGAAAACAGATGATATGGAACTATCGAAAACAGAAAGGGATAAGGAGCGTTCTCCAACAATGCAGGTCAGTGGAAACGTGGAAACATCTGAAATTAGGAATTTTAACCTTAACGAAGCTAGAGCGCTGTTAAAAAAACTGAGAACTACCGACAAAGACAACGTTACGTTTGTCCAAACGTCGGGTGGATTGCATGTAAAATTCAATGCCGGCATGTATGAACTTTTCAAACGCTGTGCAGATTTGTTTTATTCGTCGGAGAAATTAAAGGTCCACAGCCAGAAAATTCCCGTGTATGATAAGGACGGAAATCTTGTCGAAACCAAATATAAACTTAGGTCATGTGATAAATGCCTCTACACGATTAACCTTTATCATACTAAATGTGCTTGCCTGGTGAATGGAAAGCAAGAAAGTGTGTTCATTAACTCCCATTTTGAAAGGATCCTACAACTTGCAGAGAGCACACTTCATGATCAGAACTTATCTATTGATGAATTGAATAGACGAATTAAATTGGCTATTCAAACGTGCATGGAAACAAGGGAAAATTCTAACGGTAACTCTGTGCAAAAGTCGCCGGGAAAAATTAGTGTTTCAACGCAAAATTCACCGACGCCACATAATTCGACAGAAAATCAAGTAATTGAAAAAGATTTATACAATGCGGAGAGTGTTACTTCTATAGAAACAGCTGAAAATAACACAAACCAATCGAACGACAAACAGCCCAATATAGCCGAAATAGATTCGAACGATAAACAAACAAATAAAGCCGAAATGGACACTTCTAACCTAGAATCGGGGTCGACGCAAAAAGGCAATTCTAGCATACCAAAGTCAACGAATGCACAAAACTTAAACATAGAAGTTATTTTCAAAGAATTCCAGGAACTGAAGGATATCCTGTTAGATCATGTACATTCGTCTTCAGTTGCCATCTCTGCAATTAGAGATGAGATCGCGGGAATAAAAAACCTATGTAAAGTTCGATCACAGTCGGTTGAAACAAAGGTGGAAAACATTGCAGAATCATCCGACTCGTTGAAAACAGAGATAACAAAAGTGTCAACAACGATTCACGCAAAACTACAATCGATATCAGATCGGATCCAACACACAGATAACAAAACAAGCGGGGAATCGTACAGTCATACGAAGGAAAAATCACCAAAAACGATTTCCACTGAAACAGTAAACAAACCTAACAAACCTGCAAAAAGAGACAATGAGCAAAGATTCGCTATTTCACCCAGAAAATCACCTGATAACAGACGTCAAAAAACAACTAAAGACAAGGTCCTTATTCTGGGCAGCTCAATATTACAACGCATCAAAAGGAGAGGACTGGCTAAACATGTATACGTGTCAACAAATCCAGGTGCGCGTGTCACTACCATCAGAAGGAAACTCGATCGAATGGATCTAACGCCGTACAAAGCAATCATTGTCCAGGTTGGGGGCAATGATTTATCTTCAGGACGAGATGAAGAAGCTATTGAGAATGATTTCTCGGGTATGATAGACGATATTAAATGCAGATCACCTGATACAAAGATCTACATTTCGGAAATCACGCCTAGAATTGATGTTGATGTATCAAACATGAACAGTTACCTGCGGTTTCTGTGCGAGGACAGAGGAGTACAGTGTATTCCTGTTAGTACGAGATTAAATATAAATTCTAATTTATATTGGAAAGACCAAGTGCATTTATCAGACCGAGGAACCTCAGTTTTGCTTAAAACGTACAATGAGCATTTATCAATTATAAAACCATCTTCTCCACAAAGAAAATTTTCACGAATGTGCTGTTTTCTTTGTGGACAGGAAGGTCATAGATTTGAAGATTGTCAACAAAACACACAAAAGGAAAGTTTAAAAAGAGAGAGAAGGTGCTGGACCTGTGGGAGGTCAAATCACATCGCAAACAGATGCTGGTATCCTAAATGGTAGGAATCAGTGGACATGCATTGTTTCAACCAGTTTGATATTCTTGCAGATTTATGTTCTTTTTGTAATACACCTAATGATAATTGTCAATGCAAAAATGATATTGCTGTAGGCGTTAACAATCATACACCATCTGATGATATCAAACAACATAAAAATACTACAACGCCTTTACAATTCAACTGCAATAATACTTCAAATATAGCTGCTGGAAATAACATTTCCAATACAAAGGAATATAGAACGAATAATGAAGGTCTTACAGACAACACAATTATATTGAATAAACCGTTCGATTTTGAACAAAAAGGTCTGCATGTAGTATATCTTAATATACATCATATTTTACCTAAAATGGACCAAATTGAATTATTGATCCGCGATTCTAAAACGTTAAACATATTTTGCTTATCCGAGACATTTCTGTCTGATAAAGTTGAAAACTGTGATCTTAAAATAAACGGCTATATAATTGAAAGAAAAGATAGAATTGGTAAAATAGGCGGGGGCTTACTCCTGTATTTAGCGGACAACTTGAATTACCAAAGACGGAATGATTTAGAATTAGGTGATATTGAGAGCATTTGGATTGAGGTAAAATTTCAAAACAAAAAATCGTTATTACTGAATTTTTCTTACAGACCACCAAATAGTAGTCAAATTTGGATCGAACGATTTGAAGAGCAATTACTTTTAGCTGAAATTGAAGATTCTGACTACATTATTTTGGGTGATTTTAATATTCAATTTTCATTGCCGTCGACGTATAGCAACATGAAGTGGGCTAATCTGGTCCAAGATTTTGGCCTATTTCAGCACATTGATACGCCCACAAGAGTAACAAAAAATTCAGAAACAATTATTGACCACATTTATAGTACATGTAAGCATTCTATTAGCGAAATACTGGTTCCCGAAATAGGAATCAGTGACCATAACCCCATTGCGCTAACGTATAAATGCAGCATTTCCGAGGTAAAGAAAAATGGGTTTCAGACAATAAAATATCGATCCTTTGCTAAATTGAATAAAAAAAGTTTTGTTAATGATCTTTCGTACACACAATTTAACGCTGTAGAAACATTTTCAAATCCCGATGACGCATTACAGTATTTCTATTATTGTTTGAATTGCATTCTCAATAAACATATACCTATAAAAGAAAAAAGAGTAAAGAAACTGAAACAACCTGATTGGTATAACGATGATATCAAAACTGCTATTTCAAAAAGGGATACATTCAAACGTTCCCACAATTGGCATATGTACAAACTATGGAGAAATAAGGTTACATCTGCAATAAGGAAGAGCAAAAAAGAAATTTTTAACAAGGCAGTCAAAAATCAATCTGACCCTAAAATACTGTGGCAAAATCTGAAAAATGTCGCGTCCGATGACGGATCTATTTCTCAAATACCTTCCAGACTGTGCATAAATGGTACAATCGTGGAAGGCAGTAGAAATGTACTGAATGAACTAAATATACACTTTTCAAATATTTCAAAAATTGTTGAAAGGGTTCCTTTAGATACAAGCTTTTTCGAAAATTTAAAATCTAGACTTGATGAAGTACTTCGAGACAAAATTTTTCATGTAAACTATATAACACCTTTAGAAGTAAAACATATTATTGAAAATCTTGACGTTAAAAAGTCGTCTGGAGTAGATAATATAGGTGCCAATATTTTAAAATTATGCAAAGATTATATTTCGGCGCCCATTTCGTGCATTTTCAACAAATGTATTGCTGATGGATTTTTTCCTCACGAATTTAAAAAAGCCAATATTTGTCCCATTTTTAAAGGAGGTGAAAAGAGCGACCCAAATAACTATCGCCCGATCTCGATCCTTCCTACATTATCTAAGATATTTGAGCGACATATAGCAAATCAGCTGAAAGATTTCCTAAAGAATTCAAACATTTTATATGCTCATCAATCCGGTTTCAGAGACAATTACTCTTGTCAGACAGCACTTATTCACATAATAGATTCTTGGTTAACAGAAATTGACGAAGGAAATTGCATTGGCTCTGTATTTCTTGACTTGAAGAAAGCCTTTGATCTTGTTGATCATGATGTTTTACTTTTTAAGTTAAAATTGCATCATTTTTCTGACGCTGCATGTGACTTCTTTCGGTCATATTTATCAAACAGATATCAAGCGGTAAAAGGCGGAACAGTTGTGTCAGAAATGAAGCCCGTTTTATCTGGTGTTCCTCAGGGTTCTATTCTTGGACCAATTCTGTTTTTGATCTATATTAATGATCTACCTTTGAATGTCACCTCAAACATTGACATGTATGCTGATGACGCAACTCTTCATTACTCTGATGCGAATATTACCAGAATAAATGCTAACCTTCAAGATGACCTACTCAATGTTGAGCGCTGGTGCAAATATAACAACATGATTATTAATCCAAATAAGACTACGTGCATGTTAATTGGTTCCGCACAACGACTTAAAAAAGCGAAAAATCTTAATCTTGAAATTCTTGGAAATCAAATAGAGACTGTATCTTCACAGAAGCTTTTGGGTGTTCATATTGATAATACCCTGTCCTGGAAAATTCATATTGATAAAACATGTTCTAAGTTATCTTCAAAATTATATTTGCTTAAAAAGATTAACTATTTTCTGACCCCTGAAATGCGACAAATGTTTTACAATTCTTATATAACGCCATAGTTTGACTACGGTTGTATAGTCTGGAATCAGTGCACGTCTTCGCATGTAAATAGATTATTCAAAATTCAAAAAAGAGCAGCTCGGATTATCCTTAACAAACCCACCAGGTCTGATACAAGAGAAAACTTTACTGAATTGAAATGGTTAACATTCAAAACCCGTTGTATATACTTCACTATTGTAATGGTCTATAAGACATTACATGGTTTGGCACCTTCGACTACATCAAATCTTATAAATTTAAGTAGAAATAGGTTCTATAATCTAAGATCGCAAACAAATAACGCAATAGCATATTCCTGCATTCCTAGAACTGACTTCATGATGAGATCTTTTTCGGTACGTGGCATGAAATATTGGAATTCAATCCCATTGAAAATAAGAATGATTTCTAATGTCGCATGCTTCAAGAAAAATCTAAAAAAGTACTTGATGTCAGTTAATGACTTTTCTTAAGATTATATATTCCACTTAATATGTTAAATCTGCAACAAACATGTATGTCCACATTTGATTTGTTATTTCGTTAATTTATGTAATGATTGTTTATGAAAATGAGTATTGCATGTGTGAATGTATGTGATACAAAATGTGTTACCTGCCCTTTCCTAAAGCAATCCCTGGTCTTAGCGTCATCAGCAGAAAATTCTCTTTATATGCCGGAGATGAAAATGTTGATAACCAGCTATTTTCCTTATATTATTTTTGTCACAATATCTCAGTTTTTCTGCGTTCGGTTATACATTGCATTAGCTGCATGTAACCATTCGAATTTGGGCAAGTCTAAAATTTTTGAAATCAGGGTAAGGGAATATTTGTTTTCCGAAGGCCTTATTGTAAATAAGCTAATCATTATACTGTTATTGTGTGGTGATGTCTTTATAAGTTACCTTCGATAAATAAAGATATTATTATTATTATTATTATTATTATAGTTCCTACGGACTAAGATTGCAACAAAACGGTCTTCACAAGGTGTTGTTACTCTTAGACGACCTGTATGTGGTCTCTCTGACATCTGTCCAGTTTGATTTTATCGGGTTATTGCTCTTCAGTCAATACTGCAATGAAATTTAAAGTGAAAGGCAGCAGCAGTCTTGGTTGCCCCACCCTGTAGCATTCCAACAATATGAGCCACTTCAATTGGAGGAAAGTGACGTATTGGCATGATTCAAATGTTGATGACATCAAAGTTGTCAACTTGACGCGTTTTAAGCACATACGGAGCTAATGCCAAGTTTGAAATCCGTATATGCGACACATATTGCATGCATGTTTTGGGGGTGAGTGTGTTCTAATCACGTGATAGCTGTTTTTGGAGACGATAACATTCAGTATTCTTTTAAGTGTGTTTAAGCATAGATATGGCTGTCCGAAAAACAAATATGTGCAAACATTTCCGCGTGTATAAAAAGAATATTGAGAGAATTACTTTTGTTGCTTAACTTTTTGTGAGGAGTATAGATTAAAAGACTTCTGTTAAATGTCAGAGAAAATTTTACCCTTAATCGATTACCAGACGGCAAATTCTTCACGGTGGGTAACCCACGTGACTTTTTGGAAGCGTACACACGGAAAAATCGCCCGCTTCAAGGTATGT
This sequence comes from Fragum sueziense, assembly GCA_963680895.1. Classification (NCBI taxonomy): domain Eukaryota; kingdom Metazoa; phylum Mollusca; class Bivalvia; order Cardiida; family Cardiidae; genus Fragum; species Fragum sueziense. The sequence goes on along the minus strand of OY804608.1, from coordinate 39,011,505 downwards.
TTTGTTTAATTTCTCAGCTTATACTCTACGGATTTTGAAGAGATAAAGTGCACGTAACGCGCCTTTGAGAGGGCTATTCCCGGCTCTAACTCACTCTGCCCGAAATCCAGTGGTTTCTTCAAACATTCGAGCCAAAGTTTTTTTAAGTGCAAACCGAACGCGGGAAGCGTTCACATTTATAGTCCTAATTGTCCAGTTGTAGCTTTAGCAGCCCATTTACACGAATGAATTGTGTACGCACGTACCGTCTAGTTAATATGTTCTTTAAAAATCCAAGGGTTTTGGTCTTAAAAGCGTTAATTATGATGTGATCATTAAAATAACGAAATGGGAAGCGTACACATCTGATTCAAAATGGTAAGCGTACACACACAATACGCTGAGAAGGGAAGCGTACACTCTGTTGGTTTTTGGGTTGGTCGCATAGTGACTGATTTAGTCACCTTTTAACAGACCTTTACACAGCACGGTGGAGATTGTGCATCGCGGGGTGGATAAGAACTAAGGCAAAACTTGACCTGCTTCAGGTAAGAAATTGTGCAATGAATTTATTTATTTCTGTGTGGATTTTCAAGTGGATTGTTGCAGTTCCTCTGCTGTATGAGTCATAAATGAATACAGCTTAAAAATGATCCCAATAGACCAGAAAAGACGACACAAGGGTCAGGACATACTTCTGCTGGGTCTGGATCGAATTTGGGAAAAGTACCAGACGTTTTCAATTAAGTCACACACCAGAGGAAAGAGATCAGTAATGTGGGGTACATGCAAAAATCCGCTCACAAATTGACGCAGAATTAAGAAAGTTATTGCACAATTTCTGGCCTGTAGCGGGGCTATTTTGGCTGCAGTGTTACCATTTTTCTCTCTAGCCGGTTGGGATTTTTGATAAAGTAAAATAACTTTACAAATATGTCATACATTTGAGTAAAGAGGTCAGTGAGGCGGTGCATATGCAACAATCCGCTTGAAATTTGACGTAGAAATAAGAAAGTTATTGCACCCACAATTTCTTACCCGAAGCTGGGGTAATTCAAGCCGTGGTTACGAGATTTTATAACGACACCGATGGTTTATCAAAATATAACGGCAAACCCAGTCTATTTTTTCCAGTATATTTTTCGTAGCTCAAATTCATATTGCTATTGATCACAACGAAATAATATTGATGAAAATAGCAAAATCGTATTTATAACTGATATAGTCCAACAACATTAACTTGGGAAATCTGCATTTGTAATGACCAAAATTCGGCAATGTTTTGTTTTAAGGAATGAATGCATTTTTTTTTCATGCTGGTATGAAAAAGAAAATCTAATCACACTGTATGAATCCACGAAGCGGTTCATACAAAAGTGGGATTACATTTTCTTTTTCATACCTGCATGAACTCCGTAAATAAAATTTCATTCATTTCTTATAACTTGATAGTCTATTATGCCCGCTTGCATACTGCGTATAAGCCTAGCTTAAGCCGGGATTATACAGGGTAACGGGACAACTCACTTGCTGAGCCATGGGTTTCGCTAAGCCATAGCTATTTCTTATCCAAGCTTGTGTTGACTTGCACACTTGTGAGCTGAGTTCAATTCACAGTTAAAAACCCGGGCTCAGCCAAACCTGGTACATAGCAGGTTTGGGTGAGTCAGATGTATTATTGAACCGAAGTAACCTTGCGCTCATTATTGTCAATTGCCCACTTGCATACTGCGTATAAGCCTAGCTTAAGCCGGGATTATACAGGGTAACGGGACAACTCACTTGCTGAGCCATAGGTTTCGCTAAGCCATAGCTATTTCTTATCCAAGCTAGTGTTGACTTGCACACTTGTGAGCTGAGTTCAATTCACAGTTAAAAACCCGGGTTCAGCCAAACCTGGTACATAGCAGGTTTGGGTGAGCCAGATGTACATTAGTTATGATGTTTGTCTTCAAAATTCACAAATAAATATTATTTTTCCATATGAATTTCATCAATATTGGTGAGTCTATCAAAACAGAAGCAATTTTTGCATTATAGTGAAAGTAATTTATAAAAGCTAAATTCTTGGTTGTATTCTGCAAATCAAAAATGTAGCCGAAAAAAGCCCTGTTTTAAAACTAGTCGGGAAAAAAGATAAATATTCGTTAATTTCTAGTTGATAGAAAAGAGAAAGATGAGCAATAAGGATCGTTGGCCCTTTCTTAAAATACGAGAACATGGGTTTGGTTATTGGGGTTTTACGCCGTTTTCAACTACTAAGGTCATATTGCGGCGACTGGAGCACCTAACCATTGATTCCTGTCGTTTCTCATACCAGTACTACCACAACACCCTTACCGAGCCTCCAACTACTCCCCCACATAGGTTCACGATATCAAACCATTGATTGATGTGTGACATTGTTGTCAGTAAGGGTAATAGAGCGGCCGGGTATCAAACCCTGGACCTCTCGAATCAGAGGTAGATGCGCTACCAACTGCGCCATGGCCGCGGCCCTACGAGAAAAGTGGGAGATAAAGAAGATGACAAAAAGAGAAAAGACAGAAAGAAAGCGAGAGAGAACGGGAAGGAAGGGGAAAGGAGATGGACAGGAAGGGGGGAGTGGGGCCTACATTTCTACGAAAAGAGATTAGAGAAAAAAAGAGAAAAACAGTGGCAAAAGAAATAGGGGGGGGGGATAATACATGGATGAAAATAGATTGTTTTCTTTGCTGGCAATTAGATCGAGTTAAAACTAGAAAAACCGGTTTCGGCACGCGTAATAATATGAACCATAGCTCAAACTCGAGATCGTCCGAACCCGGGCTCAAAACCGTTAGAGCAAATGACCGTGAAGTCGGGATCATCTCGGGTTCAAGCCTAGCTTATCTGAAGTCGAGTTCAGTAACGGTCTACGGCTAAACCCAGGATCGAGTATGCAAGCGGGCAAATATTGCAGACGATTACGTTTGTTTATAAATATTCATAGCGCACGGTCACTTCGGTTTAACAATACATTAGTTATGATGTTTGTCTTCAAAATTCACAAATAAATATTACTTTTCATATGAATTTCATCAATATTAGCGAGTCTAACAAAACGGAAGCAATTTTGTATTATATTGAAAGTAATTTATGAAAGCAAAATTTTGGTTGTATTCTGCAAATCAAAAATGTTGCCGAAAAAAGCCCTGCGGGAAAAAGATAAATATTCGTTAATTTCTAGTTGATAGATAAGAGAAAGATGAGCAATAAGGATCGTTGGCCCTTTCTTAAAATACGAGAAAAGTGGGTTTGGTTTGGTTTATTGAGGTTTTACGCCGTTTTCAACTATCGCAGTGGCTGGAGCACCTAACCATTGATTCCTGTAGTTTCTCATACCAGCACTACCACAACACCCTTACCGAGCCTCCAACTACTCCCCCACATAGGTTCACGATATCAAACCATTGATGGGTGACATTTTTGTCAGTAAGGATATTTGTTGCGGCCGGGTATTTGACTTCTCGAATGAGAGGCAGATGCGCTACCAACTGCGCCATGGCCGCGGCCCTACGAGAAAAGTGGGACATAGAGAAGATGACAAAAAGAGAAAAGACAGAAAGAAAGCGAGAGAGAACGTGAAGGAAGGGGAAAGGAGATGGACAGGAAGGGATGAATGGGGTCTACATTTCTACGGAAAGAGATAGAGAAAAAAGAGAAAACAGTGGCAAAAAGAAATAGGGGAGGGGGGGTAATACATGGATAAAAATAGATTGTTTTCTTTGCTGGCAATTAGATCGACTTAAAACTAGAAAAACCGGTTTCGGCACGCGTAATAATATGAACCATAGCTTTTAAAACTCGAGATCGTCCGAACCCGGGCTCAAAACCGTTAGAGCAAATGACCGTGAAGTCGGGATCATCTCGGGTTCAAGCCTAGCTTATCTGAAGTCGAGTTCAGTAACGGTCTATGGCTAAACCCAGGATCGAGTATGCAAGCGGGCATTAATGTCCTAATTCTTTTATTCCCAAAAGAGGAAGTGTTTGTGTAGGGCCATTTATCAACAACAAGAAGTAAAGTGTTTGTATACAAGTCTACAGTTATAGCCGATGAGTTATATGACAATTTTTTCTTAACCAATCGAAACTCCCGGATTTTAATGAAATAAATAAATTATATGACCCTCAACTAACGGAATCTGCACACGTAAATTAAATTGTTCCATGCTAATTTTCACAAAGATTTATTAATGTTTTCATATTATAATTGAAATGGTAGAATTTCTACCGTAGTCTTTTGTTATTTAACTATTGTTCTTAATTAGGCTTCTCAATAAATAATCCACTCGGGCTATCGCCCTCATAGATTATTAATTGTACCGTTGTACACAGAACTGTTGTTGAATGATGATAGATCACGGTAGAAATTCGACCATTTCTTAAGCATGCACACCCTAAAGCTTAACTGCTTTTGGACTAAATAAACAATGTTTCGAATGAGATATGATCTTAGCTGTTGAGCGGGACGTAAAAATCCATTCAATCCAATTTCTTAAAGTGACATTTCACATTCATTTCAGTTTCTAAAAGTATGTCTTGTTGCAAAGATTGTTTATTCTAATGCGTAGAAATGCTATCAGTTTTTCGAAGTTGTTATTTATAAGCGAAAAATACGCCTTTAAAGTTGAGCCACAAATGGCAAATTCTATATAATTCTGAAATGTTGTCCACAGCAATATGTTTAGTTTTAGCACAATATATATTTCTCGTATTACTAAACGGTTCAATATTTTGGCATGGAATTTTCAGAATTTTCATTTGAAAAGATGCTCTTTCAGATAGAATAAAAGTAAAATTTATGTAAAAATAATTGTGAAATGTCACTATAAGCTGAAGCTGTTATACGCCATAAATGTAGCCATTATCAATAAAATATGGTTTTATTTTAGTTATATTTGATTAGAAATATTACCCAGCACTTGAAAAAAGGAAAATACATCGGTGTGCACGCTTCCCTTCTCAGCGTATTGTGTGTGTACGCTTACCATTTTGAATCAGATGTGTACGCTTCCCATTTCGTTATTTTAATGATCACATCATAATTAACGCTTTTCTGACCAAAACCCTTGGATTTTTAAAGAATATATTAACTAGACGGTACGTGCATACACAATTTATTCGTGTAAATGGGCTGCTAAAGCTAAAACTTGACAATTAGGACTATAAATGTGAACGCTTCCCGCGTTCGGTTTGCACTTAAAAAAACTTTGGCTCGAATGTTTGAAGAAACCACTGGATTTCGGGCAGAGTGAGTTAGAGCCGGGAATAGCCCTCTCAAAGGCGCGTTACGTGCACTTTATCTCTTCAAAATCCGTAGAGTATAAGCTGAGAAATTAAACAAAACATACCTTGAAGCGGGCGATTTTTCCGTGTGTACGCTTCCAAAAAGTCACGTGGGTTACCCACCGTGTTCTTGGACTGGTCTAAATTCAAAGACAACAAAATAGCAATAAATTTTGTTCTAAAATAGACTTGGTTTACCGTTATTTTTTTTATTAACTGTCCATGTTTTTATAAAATCTCGTAACTACGGCTTATTTTCAAGCCGTGGTTACGAGATCTTATAATAACACCTACGAAATACCATTGTTTGTCCGAAAAAACGTCACTGTTTAGTGTTTATTTCATAAAATCGTTCCCTATTGATGATACTATATAGGTATATTTGAGAAATAACTGTGTTATAGCAGGATGTTTATCAGCATTTTCTTCTTTTCCTTCAGTACTTTTCAAAACAGTCTTTATTGAGATAGATTTAATCGATAGTGACATAATGTTTTAGTACTAAATTAAATAAGACACTTTTTTTTCTTTTCTTATACCGTTTTTACACGAAAATCTGCAGATGTTTCACATGGCTTCCACTAAACGAATATGTGCTTCATGTGAAGGCATACACATACGGACAGACAGACAGACATCTCGAATCTTTCAAGGTAGAATACATCTAATCAGATTCGCGCGACGTAGGAATTATTAGGGAGATGTCGAAAACATTCGGCGGTGGAAATTTCCACCGCCGAATGTTTACGACCGCCCCCGAATAAGTTCAGATACATAACAACGACACTCGAAAAAAAAATCAGAAGTTTTATGAATCTTAAAATGGCCACATTAAGGGTATTCTACCTTAATTGGGTGTATTTCTAAAATACATACAAAATGAATACTCAAGAAACTACTTCATCTTAAAGACTTACTGAAATCTACATCCTTTATGTACATTTCAACAGCCTGGATCCATTGCATGCTGTTTTAAAATTATTCCTTTAAATTTCCATGGCTAATAACGGATCCCATTTAACCCTTTCCTAAACAAGACATGGTTTAATTGGTTTTGGCGTGTATAAATGAAATGGCTTTTGGAAACATTGAGACTAAAGAAGAAACTGCTGATAACCAGCAGTCTTTCCTTTTGTCTCAATATTTGATGTGCTATTTCATACACAAATTCTATCATTAACAACATTCCTTTCGTTGTATGCAGCCATGTTCAAATTGGACCACCCTCAATTTTGCCGTTTTGGAAAGGGTTAAAAAGAAATTTTTTTTAAAACCTAGTCCCATGGGATTACGAAATTTGATATAACTAGGAAATTGTATTTGACATGGTTAAAACAATTAATTAGACGAAACAAAATAGGATCTCAATTTGTTGTTTTCATTGTTATGAGGCACATCCCTCTTATTATCAGTTTCATCATTCTTAAAGTTACACAGCTTAAAGTGACATTTCAGAATTTTTTGTCATAAATTTTACTTTTATTTTTATCTGAAAGAACACATTTCCTTATGAAAATTCTGAAAATTTCAAGCCAAAATATTGCGCCGTTTACGAGAAATATATTTTTGTGTTAAAATTGAACAAATTGTTGTGGACAACAGTTCGGATTTATATGCAATTTATCGATTATGTCTCAACTTTAAATGCGTGTTTCTCGCTTATTGGCAACAACTTTAAAAAATAATAATATTATTTATACTCATTAGAATAACCAATCTTTGCATCAAGACATACTTTAAAAATTGAAATTGGAATGAAATGTCCCTTTAAGGTAAGGCCTGGGTAATGCACTTCCTACATATAATCGTTATATTTCGACTTATTCCGTGACGTCCGTAAGTCCAAACAGTTTTAAAGTACGATGCAATAATGCCTGTTTCCGTAACAAGAGAAATAATTTCTCAGATTTCCGGGCAATATTCTAAACACTTTTTGTGAAAAATTATCTAAATTGTATGAAAAGTAGGCTAAAAAGAACAAAAGTAAAAAAAAATAAAATAAAATTTGAGAGCAATGCAAATTACATCCCTTGAAATTGTTTATTGGCAACATACAGACTTCCTTCCACTACCAGCCACGAAGCCCCTTAGCAAGGTCTTTTTTTTTATAAAAAAAAGTCAATCAGATGATCTGAAATGTTTAAAGGGGCTCATTCTATTTTATTATGCTTCCGAACTGCTCGGGAACTCATATTTGTGCATGGAAAAACAATTAGCAATGCATAAAAACCTCAGTCTCGGCGAATAACTATCTTTCCTTTGATATAGATCTATCATTTACAAACGTGTTTACACATTCTATTTTTACTTCAAAACAAGACAAGGTCAAGGTCAACGAGACACACCTCCGCGGTATTAACACACCGTACAACCGGCTGTGTCGATGACTGTGACTTGATTTGCGAGGAATACATGAAAAGGTTTATTTTGTACAAGCACTGAACATTTATACGCGTATTTTATCAATTATAGAATACCAAACATCCTTTCGTTTATTTATAAAAGTAAATTCATTTGACCTACCATGCACATGACATCAGATGCCGAATCTGTCTTCGCTGACTTTCGACGCAGCCGGTTGTACGGTGTGTTAAATCTCGCTGAGCACAGATGACGTATCTCTGACGTAATTGATTTTTGAAGGTTGGGCATATATGTAGCCGTTGCAAAACAAAAACAAGGGCGCCAGCATGTTATTAATTGACTTGGATTTTAATACTTAATAAAGCTCGTAGAGTGCTAACAATGGACATAAATGATCTACCCCTTCAGGTTGGTAATTTCATACGTTATTTCTGGTTTGAAATTATTGTGCCATTTGCATTTTCGACAGCCTAGCTCGTCCCCCTTTTTAATTCGAAAATAATCATTCTTTTGCATTTTCTCAACCCTTTCCAAAACCGAAATGATTTGGGGTAGTCCAATTTGAAAGCCGGTGCAGGCAACACAATTTTTGTTCATATAGATTTTTTTTCATTTTAAAACAAGATATATCCAAAGCCCTTTTCTGTAAAATAAGCCCAAACAAGGTCTTGTTTGGTAATATCACTTCCTTAAAAGTAACAGAAATAAATTGCGTAGGTGTTTGATTTTAACTAATTTGAAATAAACAAGTTTCGAATTCTAAATCAGGGACTTTTAAATTTAATTAGAAATTAAAGTAAATCTAATAGACGTATCTCGTTGTAAGGTTTCGTCGAGGTCAAATTTACCATTTTCCAAACAAGACCTTGGTTTGACTTTCCAGATGGAAAACCCTTCGGAAAACATTGAGGGAGATGAAGAAATTACTGATAATTACAATTTCTCCTTTTCTCTCAATATTTTTCATGTGGTAACATTATCATTTCCTACTTTGGATATCACTTATTTTGTCGTCTGCAACTGTTTTCAAATTTGAATGGTCGTAGGTTTTGCCGTTTTTAGACTACTTGTAAAGGGTTAAATTAATCCATCTTGGAAGAGGCTTGTTTTGACCGTGAGCCTTTCTGTATAATTTGGGAACATTTTGTCTGTCTCTTTGTGGACAAGGAATTAATCCTTTACCAGACAACAATTCCAGATTCCGTGAATAAAATGACGGACAATAGGCCCTAGACACTGGTGGTGAACTCGGCCAAAGCGTGGGACGTTTTTTCGTGATCATAGTATTCCGTTGATGTTGTTATAAAATATCGTAACTACGGCTTCGATAAAGCCGTAGTTACGAGATTTTATAACAACACAGACGGTTTGTCAATACATATCGTTAAACCCGGTCTGTTTTTAGAACAAACTCATTGTTATTAGAAAAACTATCCAATCAGATCTTTGAACTCACATTTAAACGCAAAATATCTGTACCTTGTTGTAGCGAAAAACGTCCCTCGCTTTGGCCGAGTTCACCACCAGTGATAGAGCAACAGGCGTGGCGATACACAACGCATGAACGTCATACTACGAGTAACAAAAAGCAGGCCCGAAGGAATCAATTCCATATTGGGGTGGTTTCAGCCCCTGTGTCTGGATATTGGGGGCTAAATTGGATTTTCCCTAAATTTTCAGTGTGAAATAAGGAAAATTCGGCATTTTTGGCCAACATTGGAAGGGCTAAGCCCACTAGCCCCCCCCCCCCCCTTCTTCATGTTTCTGCCAGCCTGTAAAGATCCACGGTACGCAATTATAAACGGGAGAAGCTTGTTTGGACCTCCAGCCGTTTTTTGTAGAACACGAGAATATGTTTTCCTGTCTTTAGAACCTTTCCTAGGTACGATATCACGGTGATAAACCCACGTAACCTTTTGGAAGCGTTCACATCTGAAAGAGCATAATTATTTTCTCATTTTTCTTATGAAAATTCTGAAAATTTCCAGCCAAAATATTGCACCGTTTACGAGAAATATTTATTTTTTGTGATAAAATTAATCGAATTGTTGTGGACAACAGTTTGGATTTATATGTAATTTGCCATTTCTGTCTCAACTTTAAGGCGTATATTCCTCTTATATCATAAATAACAACTTCAAAAAAACGGATAGCATTTTTACGCATTAGAATATCCAATCTTTGCATTAAGACATACTTTTAAAAAAATGAAATTGGAATGTTATGTCCCTTTGGGAATGAATCTGTCAAAGGCAGGTACGGTGCTTTTTATGTCATCAAAATCCATAGTAAACAAACATCCTTGAAACGGACGATATTTCGGTGTGACGGCTTCCCAAAAGTCACGTGGGTTACCAAACTTGGATAATTATGTTTCTCATGACTGTGTTCGTATTCTGGACTTCCCGAATTGTACAATTTAGCGTGACGGGCGGCATTTAGTAAAAGTCTTATTTGACAAAAGGGCAGGTTTAAAAAAATGTGACCAAAGTGTGACATTTAAATTTTAAGAATAACAGCTATTTTTACAGAATATCATCCAGATTTCTTAATTAGGATGGCTAAAAACTATTCTTAATGGTTAAGCAGTGTCCAAATTATATTTAAAATTCATGTTCATTAACTTTTATCTAAAACTGTGTGCACAATCTTGCAAAATGACAACAAAAAAGCGTTTCACTCCTGACAGCATATATATTGCACAATATGAGAAGTTGTAACCCACGAATCACTAAATAGTAGAGTGCAGAATGTCCACAAGGTTGATGGCTTCGTAAAAAAGTTTGAGTGGTAGATTTCTGGCTGAATAGACAAAAATGAGAACACATTTTAAAAAATAAAAGCGTTTCACTCCTGACATAAAATTTAGAGGGTTGTTGTATAAAACAGGCTCCACATCCAAAACCAGTGAAGATAAGATGAAAAGGTAATTTTAAGATGATGATGCACATGTTGTTTTATAAATTACAATTGCTTATTGTAGTATCCTGTCACTGTCTTTTATTTACCAGAGCTTAGAAATCTGGTCAAAGTCTTAAGTGTCACACAAAAAGCGTTTCACTCCTGACATTTTTGACATGTTTAAATGACATATCTTTTTTATTTGTGAAGCAATTTTCTTTAAACTTGGTACCCAGTATAAACACACAATAACACATCTTTTTAGCTTTGATTGGGTAGAATATGTTTCTCTGTAAAAGCCGAGGCATGTAAAAAGTGAACGGTCACATTTTTTTAAAACTTGCCCAAAAGCATAAACTTTCTAGACAGAACAAATATAATGTAAAATTATTCGATTAAAATTCTACCAACATGTAGGTTAAATTCCAACAGACAGCGAATCCTACTTTTATGTTACAAGCTAGACAAAACGCAACCATAAAATATCAAAACACGCCAAGTAAATTGAATTTTAAAAATAATCCGCGTTTTTGAAGTACGCTTCTAGGTTAACCAGTTGCCAAACGACAATATATTTGGCTTTTGCAGGGATATGTGGACGATATTATTTAACCCTTTCCCAAACGCCAAAAATTTTGGATGGTTCAAATCGACAGCTGCTGCAGACGGAAAAATTCATGTTGATAAAGACGGAATTTACATACAAAAAAGCCAAGAAAACATTGAGGCAAAAGGAGAAACTGCTGGTTATCAGCAGTTTCTTCTTTTGTCTCAATGTTTTCCCATGTGTTGTCTTTAAAATACGTCAAAACCAGGTCTTGTTTGGGAAAGGGTTAAGGTGACATTTAATTTATTTTTTCCTAAATTTTACTTTTATTTTTATCTGAAAGTGCAAATTTTCTAATGAAAATTCTGGAACTTTCAATCAAAAATATTGAACCGTTTACAAGAAATATATATTTTTGTGCTAAAACTAAACAAATTGTTGTGGACAACAGTTCAGATTAATATGGAATTTGTCATTTCTGTCATATTTTTCGCTTATAAAAACAACTTCAAAAAACTGATAGCATTTCTACGCACAAGAATAACCAATCTTTGCATCAAGACATACTTTCAAAAAATGAAATTAGAATGTGATGTCCCTTTAAAATGTGAAAGCATAAAGCCGGAGAATATGCTGATCACCGCCATTCTTTTCTTTTTCTGCAATAATTATTATGTTCTGATCTAATATCTAGTGGTCTGGCTAAAAATATTTAATCCTCACTGTTTACGAAAAGTGTCTTGAAATAGGGGATTTTGAAAAGCTCTTGGGCAGTTTTTATAGTAATTTGTCCTCTCCAAATCTTACATTTTTTTCCAAAACAGCAAAATTGAAGGGCGGCGCAATTTGAAACGAGTTGAAGACAACATAATAAATGATATCAAGTGTATGTTATAGCGCAGAAAATGTTGATACAAAGAAAGAAAATAATGATTATCAGCATTTTATTCCATTGTATAAAAAGTTTTCTCAACACTTTGTCTGATAGGGACAAGTCAATGCTTGTGGGAAAGGGTTTAACAACAACCTCCAAACATCCATGTCGTGGCAAGGATAATCCCAAATTTTAGAACACAGCCAAATTAACCCAATTTCCTTAATAAGCCGAATAGTACATGGGTTCAGAGTCGGAATTTGGATTAACCCTTTCCCAAACAAGAGATGATTTTCATGATCCTACAGACCGTGAAATTAGAAATCCTTGTGAAAAAAAAGAAGAAAATGCTGGTGACCAGAATTTTCTTCTTTTTCTACAAAGAATTCCATGTTTATATACATTATAGATTTCCTATTTATAGTAACACTTTTTTCGTCATATGCAGCTCTTCTCAATTTAGACCTGATATTGAATCTAGAGGTTCGGGAAAGGGTTAATTTTCGGTCTTATTAGAATTATGAGGGCCCATGAGGGTTGTGCGCATTGTATTGTATAGAATCAAAGTACTGAAAGTACCGATAAACTTTATACGAGAAGTTTGGGAAATACACTAATTGATGGAAAATGGGAACCGAAATGTGTCTTTCCTGGTATTTTATTAATCCAGAGATGTTCATTATTAATTCCTTGGAAAAGGTTCAAATTTTAAACAGAAATGCAATTTCAAGTAGGCATAAATTAGGTTTGGGGAGGTTAAGGAAATGGTTGTTAAATGCCGTGAAGGCTCGAAGGAGTTGTATGCATTGTATTATGGGGATCAAAGCACTGAAAGTACCGATAATCTTTAAAAGGAGAGATTTGGGAAATAGCCTAAAATTGAGTACCAAACGTGCAGGCATACTTCCTAGTAATTTTGGGGTTCGCTTGCTTTTTTGTATATTTGAAGATTTTTAAACTCGAAACACTGTGAGACAGGAAAAAATATCACTATTGGTACAACCAGATATTCATGAGCTTTATATGAAAGGATATAAAATAATGACAAACAAAACTCGTACATCCTGGTTTTTTTTAGAAATCCAGAGATATTCACTTATTATTTCTTAGATAAGGTTCAAACACGGAACCTTGTGAAGCAGTAAAAAAAATATTATTGGTCAATCCGGAGATCAATTGAAAAGGAGCTGTATTTAATTAAGTCATTTATCTCTCTCCAGTGACCAAATCGTCAACTTGAGACAAGCATCTGGCACCTATGACGTACTAAATGGGTCAAAAGTTTATATAGAGCGTACACGCATAAAACATACGCGTCGACGCATATTTTTTCAACTGCTCGCGTAAATTTTATGCGTCGACGCATAAAATTTACTCGAGCAGTTGAAAAAATATGCGTCGACGCGTAAATTTTACGCGAACAGCAGTAAAAAATGTGAAACCGAGGCTGGCCAATGGGAGAGGCGGTTAGAAACCCTTCCATTTATACCATAAAATTGATGGATGAAACGAAGGATATGATTGGTTAATAGATAAAATACGCGTATATTTGCGCGAGCAGTTGAAAATGTACGCGTCGACGCATAAATTTTCAACTGCTCGCGTAAATTTTATGCGTCGATGCGTATATTTTATGCGTGCACGCTCTAGCCTCTAAAGAGACTTTTGACCCATTTGGTACGCCATAGGCACCTCTATGTTGTGGTTACACTGAGGCAAAAGATTAAAATATGGTCAGATTCATTAAGCTCTGCAAAATAATTCAATAACATAGATACGAAGTTTTGGGCGTCCTATGATTTCCTGATAAAAGTGTCCAAACGCGGGAAAATCAACCCTTGTCATACTGTGTGGTGTACAAATTAAGGCTGACCAGTATCGACAATCTATCCCAAACGACAAAATGTTGGACTCTTCACTTATGAAAGCTGCTGCAGACGATAAAATAGATTTTGGTATAGCTAAAATGTGTGTATAATACAGCAGGGAAAATGTTGAGACAAAAGGAGAAACTGCTGGTTATCAGCAGTTTCTTCTTTTGTTCCAATGTTTTCCCAAGCCTTTTCTATTAGGGACGTCAAAACCAGGTCTTGTGTGGGAAAGGGTTAAGAAACATTTGATAGTTTGATTTCGTTCTGGAAAAGGATCTTCAGTTTGAATTTGTTCAGTATTATAACAAGAGCCGTCACAGACGGATTATGCTCCCCGAATAAGTGTTTGTCACAAAATAAAAACTATCATACATTAAGCCCCCTTTTCCCACGACAGCCTTTTTGTACACACATTATTTATAAAATATGGTCTAGAACATCCTATTTATTACATAAGTACAAAATTTCATTAAATTCTGCCCATTAGATAAAGAGAAATTAGAGAAAAACTAATTTTCACATTAAGGCCCCTTTTTCCATGACGCAGCCTCAAATTAAGAAACGGAGAAAAAGGTCCCTAGGTATTATCCCAGGGAGTTCACATGTGAAGTTTCATTGAATTTGGTCCAAGGGTTGCTGAGATCTGGCTGTGGACGGACGGACGGACGGACACACGGACGGACAGCCGGACGGACGGACGGACAGACGGACGGACAGCATGGCGACTATATGCTCCCCCGAAATTTTTTCGGGGAGCATAATAAAAGGAATCCAAATTCAAGTTTTGTTCATAAAATGCAACCATACAAATTGGCGATCTTATAATACCTCACGATAAATGACCTGGCACAGCAGGCCATGCTAATCGAATGGAATGCTCTGCCAGGTCAATTCTCGTCCTCTATATCTCTCATAAATTTGGTATAACGTTTGATTTTCTTTCTTTTTTTTTTTTCTTTTTTTTTTTTTTTTTTTTTTCTTTTTTTCTTTTTTTTCCCCCAATTAGAACTTCGCCTTTCCATGGTAGCTAGTTACATGTCACTGATTTTGAGCAAAAAACCCTGTAACTGCAGCTTAATACAAGCTACAGTTACGAGTTTTTTGGTTGAAAAGCAACGAAATTCTGACTAAATCAAGTTTTGTTCATTAAATGCAGCCACACAAATTGACGATCTAATATTTATAAAGACGTTATCTCTTATAAATGGTACAAATTTTTCTTTTCTTTCCTTTTTTTTTTTTTTTTGCCAATTAGAACTTCACCTTTCCATGGTAGCTAGTTACATGTCACTGCTTTTCAGCAAAAAAACCTTGTAACTGCAGCTTAATACAAGCTACATTCACGAGTTTTTTGGATGAAAAACGACCAAATTCTGACTAAATCAAGTTTTGTTCATCAAATGCAGCCACACAAATTGACGATCTAATATTTATAATGACGTTAACTCTCATAAATTTGGTACAAGTTTTGATTTTTGTGGCAGTTAGAACTTTGTGTTTCCATGGTAGCTACATGTGCATGATTACAAGTACTCAAGAGTTCATCAGATTACCATAAAACGAGTTTTATTTTTCTTAAATCAACAATTAAATCTGCATGGATTTTTTTCACTGTTGTCTTTTTTTTCATATTTTCAGAATGTGATTTACTGCCTCTTAAGTCTTATTTGTCATTTACTTGATCTTTTCCAAACGAATCTCTAGTCCCCGAAAAAAACTTCAGAAAACATTAAGTCAAAAGAAGAAGAAAACTGACAAGTAGCGTTTCATCTCAAAACCTTCCATGCAAGGTTGTTCAAGCATCGTACTTTTCGTAACATTCATCTAATTTTCTGCCAAACATCGTCGCTTTTAACAAAAACCTCGTAACTGCAGCTTGTGTTAAGCTGCAGTTACGAGTTTTTTGCTGAAAAGTATAGACATTTAAATTTTGACAGGCCCAAAAATCTCGACGTACGTCTATTGGAAGGGATTTAATAGCTCTCTCTTTCACCATTTAAAATGGCTAATATCGTTATATATAGCAACCCATTAGAGAGCACTAAATTGGGATTTCTTTAGGCTAAATGGAATGCTGTCTTCATGTCTGGAAATAAGAACTTTCACCCATCCCTATCTGTTTCTCAAAGGACTGAATGTTAGTAAGATTTGTTTGAGTTGAGTGAATCGACGAAAATGGTAGGCATACTTGCAAAAAAAAAAAGAATTACAAAGGGGACAATATTATTTCTACCCGTAATCTTCAGTGTAAAATTAAGTAAATTCGGCATTTTGGCCTGTTCCTACGGGCCTGCTTGTTAAGAACTGGAAAAGTCTGTTGGGGAAAATGGCTTTTTGATTCCTATTTCCTCACTTTTTTTATACAAATTGGTCGTTATAGAATTGCATAATATTAGGTGACGTATTGATATAAAAATTAATCAGTTGAGTGACAAAGTTATTTTGTTTAATGATAATAACGTGAATTAATTCGACGGAAAATTTATAAAATACGAGCCTACGAAATAATATTGTTGACGGTCCAGAACTGAATTCCATATTCTTTCAAGTAATGAAAGTCACAGAAAGAGCGTGTCCTAACGTTACTAGATTCCGCCGCTTTATGCCGAAGCGACAATGAAATACAAATTGGTCGTTACAAAACTGCATAATATTATGTGGCGTTTAGACTGTCTTGGGGTCGATCAAGGCGAAACTGGACCCGAAATGATGTTATCGATGGTCTTGGTCTGAATTCAGTATTCATTTATGTAATGAAAGTTAGAGAAAGAGCGTGTCATAGCGTTATAGATTCCGCCTCTTTATGTCGTACATAATGAAATACAAATTGGTCGTTACAGAACTGCATCGATGAACTGATTGACTAAGTTATTTTGTTTAATAATGACTATGTCAATTGATACGTAGTTTTTATAAAATGCAAGACAAGACTACGAAATGATGTTGGTGATAGTCTAGGATTAAATTCAGTATTCATTTATGTAATGAAAGTTACAGAAAGAGCGTGTCCTAACGCTATTAGTTTCTCCCATTTATGTCGAAACGACAATGAAAAACAAATTGGTCTTTACAGAACTGCATTATATTATGTGGCGTTTAGACTGACTATTCAAAGTCGATAAAGGCGAAACTGGACCCGAAATGATGTATGCGAAGGTCTTGGTCTGAATTCAGTATCCATTTATGTAATGAAGGTTCTGAAAAATTATCCTATCGTTATTAGATTCCGTCTCTTTATGTAGAAACGACAATGAAATATAGATTGGTCTTTACAAAGCTGCATTGTACATGTATTATGTGGCGTTTAGACTGCCTAAAGTCGATCAAAGCGAAACTAGACTACGAAATAAATGATGTATGCGATGGTCTAGATCTGAATTCAGTATTCGTTTGCGTAATGAAAGTTAGGAAAAGTATGCGTCGTAGTGTTATTAGATTCCGCCTCTATGTCGAAACAACAATGCAATATAAATTGATCGTTACAAAATTGCATAAATTTCCGTGGCGTTTAGACTGCCTTGGGGTCGATCAAAGCGAAACCAGACTACGAAATGATGTTGATGACGGCCTACATTTGAATTCAGCTTTTATTTATGTAATACAGGTTAGGGAAAGTACGCGTCCTAGCGTTATTAGATTCCGCCTCTTTATGTCGTTACAATAATGAAACACAAATTGGCCGTTACAGAACTGCATCGATGAACTAATTGACCAAGTTATTTTGTTTAATAATGACTACGCCAATTGATACGATGCATAATATTTATAAAGTACAAGACAAGACTACGACATGATGTCGGCGACGGTCTAGAACTGAATTCAATATTCATTTACGTAATGATAGTTTGGGAAAGTGCGTGTCCTAACTTTATTAGATTCCGCCTCTTTATGTCGAAACGACAATGAAATACAAATTGGTCTTTACAAAACTGCATCATATTATGTGGCGTATAGACTGTCTTGGGGTCGATCAAGGCGAAACTAGACTACGAAATGGTGTTGGTGACGGTCTACAACTGAATTCAGTATTCATTTATGTAATGATAAATCTTTATATCGAAACAACAATGAAATACACATTGGTCGTTATAGAACGCCATAATAATCGGTGACGTTTATACTGTCTAAAAATCAATCAAGTGATTGACAAAGTTGTTTTGTTCGACAATAATAATGTCAACACCATTGTATACTTTTATAAAGGGTGAAACCAGGCTTGTTCTATAAGGCCATCGCTAGACTACGAAATTGCTAATGTCGGCGACGGTCTAGAACTGAATTCTGTGTTCATTTACGTAATGAAAGTTCTGAAAAATGCGTGTCCTAGTGTTATTAGATTCTGCCCCTTTATGTCGAAACGACAATGAAATATAAATTGGTCATTATAGAGCTGCATTTTAGACCAGCTAGCAATCCATCAAATAATTGACTAAGTTATTACGTTTAACGCCAACGAAATGTTTAATTTATAAAGGACACAACGAGACTGTGAAATGCTAATGTCGGCGACGATTTAGAACTGAATTCAGTTTTCATTCTTGTAATGAAAGTCACAGAAAGAGCTTGTCTTATGGTTATTAGGTTCCACCTCTTAATGGCGAAACAACAATGTTATACGAATTGGTCGTTATATAATTGCATAATACCGGTATTTGGTGCCGTATTGATATAAAAATTAATCAACTGAGTGACTTAATTATTTTGTTTAATGATAATAACGTGAATTAATTCGACGGAAAATTTAGAAAATACGAGCCTACGAAATAATATTGGTGACGGTCCAGAACTGAATTCCTTATTCTTTCAAGTAATGAAAGTCACAGAAAGAGCGTGTCCTAACGTTATTAGATTCTCCCATTTATGTCGAAACGACAATAAAATATAACTTGGTCTTTACAGAACTGCATTATATTATGTGGCGTAAACGCTAATTAGACTGACTAAAGCCGATCAAGGCGAAACTAGACCACGAAATAAATGATGTATGCGATGGTCTAGATACGTTTGCATAACAAAAGTTAGTGCGCGTCGTAGCGTTATTAGATTCATCCTCTATATGTCGAAACAACAATAAAATGTAAATTGGTCGTTACAAAACTGCATAATATTCCGTGGCGTTTAGACTGTCTTAGTGTCGATCAAGTGATTGATTAAGGTATAGTGTTTAATCATAATAACGTCAACATTGTGTATGGCTCACGATGAATGACCTCGCAGAGCATCTCTAGCTATTCGCTAGGGATGCTCTGCCAGGTCGTTTATCTTAAGCTAGATAATTTCTAATGGACAAAATTAGAACACAAACTTTTATGTTGATAACTGTCTATGTCTGAATTCAGTATTCATTTATGTAATGAAAGATAGGTGGAAGCGTGTCCTAACGTTATTAGATTCCGCCTCATTATGTCGAAACAACAATAAAATACAAATTGGTCGTTACAGAACTGCATCGATAAACTGATTGACTAAGTTATTTTGTTTAATAATGACTATGCCAATTGATACGATGCATAATATTTATAAAGTACAAGACAAGACTACGAAATGATGTTGGTGATGGTCTAGAACTGAATTAAATATTCATTTACGTAATGAAAGTTTGTGAAAGTGCGTGTCCAAACTTTATTAGATTCCGCCTCTTTATATCGAAACGACAATGAAATACAAATTGGTCTTTACAAAACTGCATCATATTATGTGGCGTATAGACTGTCTTGGGGTCGATCAAGGCGAAAACACACTACGGAATAGTGTTGGTGACGGTCTAGAACTTTTTAGTATTCATTTATGTAATGAAAGTTAGAGAAAGAGTGTTTCCTATCGTTATTAGATTCCGAATCTTTATGTCTAAATAACAATGACATACAAATTGGTCATTATAGAACTGCATAATATTATGTGGAGTTTTGACTGACTAAAGTCGATCAAGGCGAAACCACACTACGAAATGGCGTTGGTGGCGGTCTAGAACTGTTAAGTATTCATTTACATGTATGTAATGAAAGTTGGTGAAAGTGTGTGTTCTAACGTTATTAGATGCCGCCTCTTTATGTCGAAACGACAATGAAATACAAATTGGTCGTTACAAATCTGCATACAATTCGCTGACGTTTAGACTGTCTTACGAGTAGTGTCGATCAAGTGATTGATTAAGGTATAATTATGTTTAATCATAATACCGTCAACATTGTGTATGGCTCACGATGAATGACCTCGCAGAGCATCTCTAGCTATTCGCTAGAGATGCTCTGCCAGGTCGTTTATCTTAAGCTAGATAATTTCTAATGGACAAAATTAGACCACAAACTTTTATGTTGATAACTGTCTATGTCTGAATTCAGTATTCATTTATGTAATGAAAGATAGGTGGAAGCGTGTGTGTCCTAGCGTTATTAGATTCCGCCTCTTTATGTCGAAACAATAATAAAATATAAATTGATCGTTACAAAACTGCATAATATTCCGTGATGTTTAGACTGTCTTGGGGTCGATCAATGCGAAATCAGACTACGAAATGATGTTTGCGACATTCAAGAACTGAAATCAGTATTCGTTTATAAAATGGAATCGTGTCCTAACGTTATTAGATTCCGTCTCTCTACGTCGAAACGGCAATGAAATACAAATTGGTCGTTACAGAACTGCATCATATTATGTGGAGTTTAGACTCACTGTTCAAAGTCGATAAAGGCGAAACTGGACCCGAAATGATGTATGCGATGGTCTTGGTCTGAATTCAGTATCCATTTACGTAATGAAAGTTAAAGAAAGTGCGTGTCTTAGCGTTAATAGATTCCGCATCTTTATGTCGAAACGACAATGAAATACAAATTGGTCTTTACAAAACTGCATAATATTCCGTGGCGTTTAGACTGTCTTAAGGTTTACGAACTGAGAATGAAATGCAGAGCCAGAGGCGAAATTTGAAAAGTGCCAGCAATTCCTAAACTGTGTTACATTTCCATTCCAAATAAAAACATAAACATTTTGTATGGTTTAGAAATTTTGATTATTGCACACTTATGGAAATGTTTGACACAAATGTTCAAAATTACCTCCCTTGCATATGAATATAGAGTAAAATGATATTTGTAAATTATTTTCTTATTAAAGCAAAATCTTGAAATCCGGCAAGGTGAATCAACTTATGTGAAGTGTATTTACTAGAGTGTGAAATTTGATGCATTTCCTATGGCTAGAAAGTGACGTTTTCATTCTCAGTTCGTAGACCTTAAGGTCGAGTACTTGACAAGAATGTTATGTATCGACTTTAATTCGTATAATCATTTGTTCGTTCATTCGTTCGATCTCTCCTTTGCTTATTCGATAGCAATTTTGTTCGTACACATATTCGGCTATTAATCTTTTTGTCTGTTTGTAAATTCGTTCGTGCATAAAAGCTGCCAAAATGAGGAAATGCTGGTAATCGGCACTTTCTTTTTCTGTTTCAATATTTTCCGAAAGCGTTTATCATTGGGGATGTAAAACCGGGTTTTGTTTAGAAATGGCTAAAGCGTGGATAGTTTGTGAGAAAATTCATTATTTACACGGAAATATCATAAGGAAACAATATAAGGTCTATTTCCTATCATAATTGTTCCAATAAACTACAGATCCCCTGCAAAGGAACAATATTAACCCTTTCCAAAAACAAGGCCTGACGTTCACGCCCCTGTATTAAAGGCTTGGGAAACCATTACGGCAAGAGAAGAAAATGCTGATAATCAATAATTTCTCCTGTTGCCTCAATATTTTCTGTGCTATAATGTATGCAAATTCCATCTCCATCAACACCTATTTTGTCATTCGCAGAAGCTTTAACACGAAAACAGTCCCAATTTTTGCCATTTGGGAAAGGGTTCACCCTGGGGAAGGGTTAACCCTTTTCCAAAACAAGGCCTGACTTTGACGCCCCTGTAGTAAAAGGCTTGGGAAATCATTATGGCAAGAGAAGAAAACGATGATGTATAGGTTCGAACCCATTTCCACTCGGGCTTATGATTTCAAAAGCCTTTTTTCACGCTTAGCACCAATTTACATGGGCTATAGAATATATCGTCGCTTTTCAACGAAAAACTCGTAACTGCAGCTTAAAACAAGCTGCAGTTACGAGATCTTCGTTGAAAAGCATCGATACGGTCATTGTGTTCCATTTCTCACTATTCTTTCCACAAATAACCAATGCAGGGGATCAAAACCACATACAGTTTTGGCAAGTTTAGAATAATAAACATTAATTTACTTTACCAACCAAATAATTAAAGGCTTAACGATGATTTCGTCATTTCTCTGTCGATCCCAAAAATATAATTAGAAGAGTGGTATTGGTGCAGACAGCAAACCCGGTCTATTTCTAGACCAAATTCATTGCCATTAGAAAAACTGATCTTTAAAGTCACATTTCACATTTCTTTCAATTTTTAAAATATGTCTTGATGCAAAGATTGGTTATTCTAATGTGTAGAAATGCTATCAGTTTATTGAAGTTGTTATTTATAAGCGAAAATATGACTTTAAAGTTGAGACAGAAATGACAAATTCTATATAAATCTGAACTGTTGTCCACAACAATTTGTTAAATTTTAGCACAAAAACATATATTTCTCGTAAACGGTTCAATATTTTGACTTGAAATTTTCAGAATTTTCATAAGAAAAGATGCTCTTTCAGATAGAGTAAAAGTAAAATTTGTGTAAAGATAATTGTGAAATGTCACTTTAAACTCGCATTTCAACGAAAAATATCTATACCTTGTTACAGAGAAAAAACGTCCCTCGCTTTGGCAATGAGTGTATGTTTTAGTACGAATGTACGCCTACTTATATTTGCAGATCCACGTTGGTAGTCTGCATGCTGTGATCCTTGTGTTTCAATTCATTATTGTTCTCACATTTTACAAAATTATCGTTGCTTTTCAAAAAACACTCGTAAATGCAGTTTAAAACAAGCTGCAGTTACGAGATTTTTGCTGAAAAACGACGATTTGTAGGGTTCACGTTCGTAGTGAGCATGTTGCGACCCTGGTGTTTCAACTCATTATTGTTCTCACATTCTACCAATGCAGGAGGTCAAAATTTATGCTAAATTAGCTGAGTTCTTGGAGAAGGGGTTTGTAGTGATTAATTTTCCTACTAATTAGCCTCTTTCCAAACAAGACCTGGTTTTGACGTCCCTAATAAAAATGCTTTAGAAAACATTGAGGCAAAAGAAGAAAATGCTGACGATCAGCATTTTTTTCTTTTGCCTCAATATTTTCAAGGCGATAATAGACACCATTTCAATATAAATTTACATTAATGTCCTCTTCAACAGCTTTTAAATTGAAAGAGTTTAAATTTTTGCCGTTTGGGAAAGGATTAAACCTTTTCAAAACAAGCTCTGAATTTGATGACTCTAAAGGATTTTAGATCAGAAACATGTAATGAGGAATGCTAAATAGCAGGATTTTCTCCTCTTCTCTCTATGATTTTATAAAAGCAATGAATTGTAGACTACTGCTCCGAGTAACATTTTGCTTTATCTTCAACAACATTAAAGGGGCTCATTCTATTTTTTTATGCTTCCGAACTGTTCGGGAACTCATATCTGTGCATGGAAAAACAATTAGCAATGCATAAAAACCTCAATCTCGGCGAAAAAACATCTTTCCTTTGCTATAGATCAATCCTTTACAAGCGTGTTTACACATACTATTTTTACTTCAAAACAAGACAAGGTCAAGGTCAACGAGACACACCTCCGCGGTAAATTAACACACCGTACAACCGGCTGTGTCGATGACTGTAACCTTATTTGCGAGGAATACGTGAAAAGGTTTATTTTGTACAAGCACTGAACATTTATACGCGTATTTATCAACTATAGAATATCAAAGATCATTTCGTTTATTTATTAAAGTAAATTCATTTGACCTACCATGCACATGACATCAGATGCCGAATCTGTCTTCGCTGACTTTCTATGCAGCCGGTTGTACGGTGTGTTAAATCTCGCTGAGCACAGATGACGTATCTCTGACGTAATTGATTTTTGAAGGTTGGGCATATGTAGCCGTTACAAAACAAAAACAAGGACGACCAGCATGTTATTAATTGACTTGGATTTTAATACTTAATAAAGCTCGACGAGTGGCAACAATGGACATTTATGATCTACCCCTTCAGGTTGGTAATTTCATACGTTATTTCTGGTTTGTAATTATTGTGCCATTTGCATTTTCGACAGCCTAGCTCGTCCCCCTTTAAGTATCAATATAGACCATTGGTACGGGGTAGTAATTCAACCATCATTTACATGCATGTAGGCCTACTTAGTATTATTCTATCTATCACTAGATACCAAGCACGTCTTGAAATTTCGCCTGCAACTTTTTCTGAGACAACGAGAATTGACGAAACTTCTTTTTAAAAATCCGGATAACCTAGACAATTTCCGTTGACACGGAATAAAGCGAAGTTGGACGAAGTTTTTGTAGCCTAGCTAATGACAGGCGAGACACCTAAAGCTTCAAAATCCGCTCAAATGAATTTATTTTCACAATTCCACGAAAGTCCATTTTATCCTGACTGCTCATATAGACCTATTTTCTGAAGATATAGACCGTATGTCTAGCCTATTCTATTACATATGTCTATTTATCGAGAAAGACCCAGAAAAGACTGATCTATCATAAAAAACTTTTTCTGACATAAAAGCAACATAAAAGCAAAATGACAAATGGAAAATTCGTGTTCTTTCCCCCACATCTAAAGACGAATGGGTTTTTTGTTAATGGAACATAGCACGTATGTACCTTTCTTTCAGCGTTTTCCGAACGGAAATTACTTAGACTTGTCCAAATTGAAAGATGTGGAAGACGATAATGTAAAGTAAATGAAATTGCACATGATTGGATCTTTTTTAAGAAGGAAATGTTTTGGGAAAGGATTCAAGGGAAGAAATTGCTTGTTTCTCCATTTTCCACAATGTTCGGTTTGGTTTGGTTTATTGGGGTTTTACGCCGTTTTCAACTGCCAGGTTCATATCGCGACGGCTGGAGCACCTAACCATAGATTCCTGTTGTTTCTCAAACCAGTACTACCACAACACCCTTACCGAGCCTCCAGCTGCTCGCCTACTTAGGTTAGCGCTTCGGGAAAATATTGAAGCAAAAGAAGAAAACGTCGCGCATTCCCTTATGAATGAAGAAACCGAAAAGAAAGGTGCATCCACGTTTAAGTCCATTATCTAAAGTGCTCAATTGTATATAATCCTTTCACAAACTATACCTGATTTGGACGTCCCTAGAACCCAATGTGACTGTTCATGTACCCTGTTTTACTAACTAACTTAGTATCATTTTACCGTAAATTTTGATGCAGGCCTAATTGCACAACGACCTATCTGATTGGCCCAATCTGATTTAACGTTCAATCAGATGTCATGTTACATAATTTACAATTTTTCGTAAGTTCGTTTGCAAAACGGAGCCCGGTGATGATGACTAATTTGTTTATATCATAACACGAAAAATAATGAGACAAAGGAGAAAATGCTGATTGTCACCATGAATTTTTCTTTAGCAAGGTTGTACCTTTCTTTTATGTTTCGTCATACTTATCGATGCCAAACATATTTTGATTCATGCTGCTGTTGACATTAAGATCTTCATCTGCATCACCTTTAAATATGGACTGTCCTACGTTTTTGTCGTTTTTAGAAGGATTGTGGCTTTAGTAATTACAAGAAAATTGAGTTGCAAATATCGGATGTGCAATTTTGTCGCCATTACATTGTCATTTGAGTGGGTTGGCATTGCTGCACTCATATAGAACATAATAGTTGGTTTCCTAGTTGGATATTTTCATAGCTTTTAGAGAAGCATAAATTGACATACCTTTTATCAAAGACTAGGTGCCGTATTCGCTAACATTTCTAAATCAATTGTCTAAAGAGAAAGTACACAACAAGCCGTCTGATTGGACGAGACGGATGTCTCGGTCAATCGCATGGATTGTTGTGTGATTCTAAAATAATTCTTTGAATAAGACTGGTTAGTGATTACCGACCTAGATTAGTGAAACGTGAACCATTCTATTTGCTAACATATAGTCTACAAGAGTTCACTTATAGGTTCTTGAATTTATAGGCCTTCAATACACCCAAATACACTTCCAATTTGTTACTAAAAATAGTAACACTTTTTGATGCCAGATCGAGGCTCTGACCCAAATGTGAGTAAAGCATCCAACGTACAATGGAAATGAACGGAGGAAAGAAGAAGTTTAAGAGGAATCACACACCGTTTAGTGATGATTCCTCTGTGAATCTCGACGGGATATCATTGACTGACTTCCATTTATGGCCTTTATCGGCTTTTAAGTCATTTTTGACCCTCCGAAAAAGTAGTATCCTCGGATCTTTCGAGGACCTAGCCGCAAGGTTAAACTCACGTTACAAACCCCGTTCCCCAACAAAAAAAGTACGAAACATGCCATTTTCAGTGTGAAGATGGTTATGTCAGTGCCGAAAGGTTTATGAAGAAAGATAATTAATTATGGTAGATCAATTTGATAATAAAAACATAGCTGTTAAAGCCCATTTCCCAAACGACAAATTATTAGACTTTTCAAGTTTGACAGCGGCTTAACCCTTTCCTAAACGGCACCTGATTCAATTTGAAAGCTCTTGCAGATAACAGAATGGGTATCATGAAAGTAGGTTTTTTTTTTAAGTGCAAGGGCGGATCTAGAGTGGGGGGGGGGGGGTCGGGATGTCCGCACTCCCCTCCCCCGGAATCAGCCATAAATTGAATGTTGACTATATAATTAAAGCGTCAATATATAATTTAACACATTTAAGTCATCATTTGGGCGTGGACCCCCCCCCCCCCCCCCCGGCAATTGGGCTTGGACCCCCATGAAAAATATAGTAATATAGGCTAGTAACGAAAACCTTGAGGCAAAAGGAGAAAATGCTGATTAAAAGTAATTCATTATTTTGCCCCTTGAAATGATTTTTGAAACAATCTCTGTAAGACAGTCAAAGACGGATCTAAAAGGGGGTCGGGGGTCCGGACCCCGCCTTGAATAGGTCGAAAATCGAATTTTGACTACACAGCGTTAGTATGGCATCTAACATAACAAAATTCACAAATTTAAAGACATCTTTTGGGCTAAACCTCACCCCCACCCCTTGAAAAAAATCCTGGATCCGCCCTTGACAGTCAAAACATTAACATTTCTTGTTTGGTAAAAGTTTAAAACATTTTTCTTTTCATTTCTTTTTTTTAATTTAACGCCTCTCAACAATATTTCAGCAATAATTTAAGTTAATTTATAATTGCCCACGCTCCGCGGCTGGGAATCCATCCTGTGACCTGTCCATTATTGGCTCTAATCTAGAGCACAAACACATGCAAAATATTACCGCTCACACTTGGACAGTACTAAGGAGCTCACTTGCTCCTGCAAAATTCTTTTTATATGGTTTTCAAAAGCAGTAGCTCATCCTGAACTTGCATGGTGGTAATGGGCGATGGAGACAGGGTACGAATGATTACAAGCCAAAAAATCTCTTTTTTTCAATCAAAGTTGCAAAAATATTCCTGTAACTGAAAACTCTAATAATTAACGCAAATGACTGTATAAAATATTCTTAATACTTAGGCAGAATAAATGAAAATTGCTCACGCGAAAATAACGACTCGCACAATGAATTATATAGTAAAAAGACCACGTGACCTTTTGTTTGCTCACTTCATGCGCAGGTCACGGTTAAAAATTTGGAACTGTATCAGGGTGTATAAAGGCTTCCGTTAAACCGAGAAAATGTGTCGCTAATTATTGGATGTGAGATTTTGTCGACACCACATTGTCATCTGAGAGGTTTGGCATTACTGTACTTATTTAGAACATTGAAACTTACGTTACCCAGATGAAAAATAGTGTTCTCCTCGGCCTATTAAGCTGTATCGGCCCCACTACATCTTCATGTAAATCTATGTAATGCCCCTACATCTAAAACTACCCGTACAACTTAATTTCTCCAAAATGGTCACAAAATAGAGACATTGAGAGGAATTTCGTGTAAAAACTGATAAATAATACATTCTTACACAATAAAATGTGACATTTCTGTATAAAACAATAACGAAAAAAGAAGAAATTGCTCAAATTGAGCAATTTCTTCTTTGCCCATTATGTTTTTATTCACAATTAAGAATCTATTTGCATGGACACAATTTTGATTTTCCCCCACGGCTTCGAATTATTCTACGGAGAACCATGGAAAAATATTTTACAGCTCGTCAGCATTAAATAATGCAGGCATACATGAAAAGGGCGACCAATCACAGGCTCCGAGTAGATCTACCGGATATAAAATTAATATACTTAGTACATTTAAAAACGCAGAGTTTTCAAAGCCTTAAATCAGGATGTTATAAGATATTATAAGAAATAAAAATATTTGTTATGAATCTCCCACAAGTTTTTAAACGTGAATAGAAAAGTTTAGAGTTAGTAATTTTGGATCATTTAACGGCGCCATAGCCAAAGCGTTAAACACGTTGGCGCTACGTAAATTTGATTCACGTGTAACTCAGGTTAAATTGCAACATGTTTATAAAGTTAGTCTATAGGGACACTATAAAGACACGTTTCATCGAAATATTCTCAATTCTATCAGTGTGTCCCGTCTTCTTGAAATTGTGAGGAACCAAGTTTTTGGAACGCATTTGCTTGGTTTTTCAAACTCGGACATTTCATTGCACGTAGGAAGCCGTAACTTATCAGTATCACGACTAACGACACGATGGCTAGGCCACATGCTGTGGTTACACACTTCTGGCCTGTTATGTACCCTATAGAACATGCTTGGAGCGACCTGAAGAGATGCCTGTATTCACGTACCCCACCACCCAAAACGTTGCAAAACTTCTTATTCCTACCATTCAAGAGCGAAACAATGCCACAAGAGGCTTCATTGCGAGAAAAGTCCTTTCTATGCGACGACGATGTAAGGCTTTAATTCAAGCTTTAGGTGGGCACGCTTGTTATTAATTGATTTGACCTTTCTCAATTAAAAAAAAAATAAAATTTTATTACGACGTGTATTTAAAGCATCTTCTACCTTTTGAGTGTATGGAATTAGATAAATTAACAAAAATAAATCAGCATTATGTAGCATTTGCTTGTCATTTCCATCCTATAAGCGAGCGAAGTATTTCTGCGGAATTAAATGTACTCAGTATATATTTTAATGGCATCTAACGTTTCCACTTTCTATTTTGTCTTGGATGTTTTATAAACCTCGTTACCTTTCTTTCTCTCTTTGGAGGTCAAATCCAGAAAATGTTTCGTAAATGATAAAGGGGACAAGAACCATTACCAGTTTTAGCGCCCCATCAATCACCTTGATGCCGAAAAACGTCGCTCGATGTCGTTAACAGTCATTACATGTCGTAAAGTTTTATCGTAAATGAGTCTTGGAGTAAACATGGAAACCAATTCGAAAATAATTTGCGACGGTATATTGCATAAATGTTGTAAATCGCTGCTTTTCAACAAAAACCTTGTAACTGCTCCTTAAAACAAGCCGCTGCTAGGCATACAGTGCTTAAACTGTCGAAAAGCGACGAAATGTGCAAGGCGTCTGGACTTCATACTTTCTTACAATAGTTTTGTCCCCAACAATCGTATTTTTCTCTCACATCGTCATATCGTAGAGTGAGAAGATTCCCAGTTTTCTTTTCTTGTTTGTGTTATCAAACCAAATTTCCCGGTAATCCAGTTACCAAGGGAACGGTCATAAATTTTGTCTGATTCAAGTCGTTTTCTCATGAGATTCGATTTGCCTTAGGACCGTGAAAAAGGATGATTGAACTCTGGTCACAAGAGAAAAGGCGACTGCGAAAGATCAAAAGACCAATCTTTCCATCTCGTCACTTTTCAACAAAAAACTCGTAACTGCAGCTTGCTATAAGCTGCAGTTACGAGGTTTTAGTTGAAAAGTAGCGATATTTTTGTGTGGCAATTTTTTATCAGTTTTCGTGCGTAATTGTAATGAGTGTCGTGAAATTGTGTCATCATTCCATCGTGAATTAAAATGGAATGGTTGTGAAAATTATCATGTCGACTGATGAATAACGATTATCTCATTAGCATTAACTGACCTTTCTTTAACAAACTATAATTCGTGCCAACTAAAAGAGGGACAAACTGGGAAAAGAAACACAACAAAGTAGATTTTTATCCCGAACTCACACCCCCCCCAACCCCCACCCCAATGTAGAACGTATTGGCCAGGACGTTTTGGCCATGAACGTTTTGGCCAGGACGCGTCTTACTGCATGCATATATAATGCAAGATAATACATTCGTACCTTCAAAATATTCCAGTAAACGCAAAAAAAAACTAGCACAAATCCCGGATGTCACTTGTTTTCGGAGGTCGCATTACAGGACTACGCCAGGATATAGTTGATGTTCCTACATACCGCTCTGTACAATTGTAATAGACTCTATCTATTGTTGGTTATTATTTCAGAATCACAACCGAAACATTTTGTATATTTCAGTGAAAGTAAACTACTATCACAATGTCCGGACGACACCGGTTTTCGGAGGTCCCACTACAAGACTACGCCCGGATACAGTTAATGTTCCTACCCAGTGCCCTGTCTAATGGTAAACTGTTTACGGACTTCAGTTTCCCGCCAGATAAATCGTCCTTGACCTATGTGT
>OY804608.1:38821838-38980738 GCA_963680895.1 Fragum sueziense | reverse complement strand
TATCTAAATCTGAACATGGGATTGTTTTTAGACGACATACAACAGACAACAAAATATGAATGGTTCATATTTTGGAATTTTTATCCTGTCAGCTATTATCTTGAACAGTAAGAACCAATCCGAGTCTTCTCTGATGTAAATACACTCTATGATATTTTGATTTTTCGCTATCTTAAATAGCGAAAAATCAAAATATCAAAGAGCGTATTTACATCAGAGAAGATTCGGATTAAGTAAGATGTAACCTGCAGAAATAAATAACCTGAGAAAGGTTTCTAAAGCTCTTTCCCAAACAGCACTAAATTAGTCTGTTCCAATTTGAGCAGAGCTCCAGATTAGAGGGGGTGATGACTTTTCAAACTGCAATAATTCTGTTATTGTTCATCAAAACCCTATGTTGTGGGTACTCATTTGTATCGTCTCGTTGAGACGATTCAAATGAGTACCCACAATATAGGGTTTAGATACTTTAGAATTAAAATAACAAAGTTAGAATTTCTTCACCCCTACTTATCTGTAGCCTTGTTGAGTTCCAATTTGAAAGCTCTTGTAGACAACAAAATGGATGATGGCAAAGAAAGGATTTTTGCTAAATTTAGTACAGAAACATTGAGGCAAAGGGCAAATGCTGATCATCAGCATTTTCTTCTTTTGCCTCTATAATTTCCGAAACCTTTGCTATAAGGGACATCAAAATCAAAAGCAGGATTTGTTTGGAAAAGGGTTAAAATATGGGATATTGCTAACAGATCGATTTACCATTAGGATGTTATGATACCCAATGGGATAATTTTCTGTAATAATGAATCCCAAAGTAAATATTTAAATCTGTTTGTTTTTACTTTTTGCCAGACAACAATATTTTAGGATGGTCGAAATCCAAACAAGTTGCAGACGAAATACGAGTGCAATGTAAACTTAAGTGTCACACACAAAATCACCATCCAGAAAACAGAGTTATATTAATGGCAAACATATAGAAGCTTTTTGATAATCAGTACGATAATGCTTTCAAAAACAATGTGGAAATAGAAAAGAATGTTTTCTACACGCAATTTCTTCATTTCCCATAATGTTTACTTACCCAGGATGATAAGATTTGAGAAAAAACATTCTAGATTCAGATAAGCATCTTGTAGTGAAAGATTCTAACAATAGGTCAGGACTGCGCTTTGATGTGATACTCTAATGAAACATGTATAGGGGAAAAGTTGGACCATTCTGAAATTTTAAATGTCTTGAATGTATATATTTCTGTTAACTCATTCACATATAATTACACTTTTTGGCGCCCAAAGATATAAAAGCTTTGGAAAACATTGTGGAAAATGAAGAAATTGCTTGTGAAAAGCAATTTCTTTATTTCTCACAATGATGTCTTACTTGGGGGACAATAAGATTTCATACTGTTTAAATTGTCGTAGATCTATGTTTACAGCATGTTTGAATTTAATTATACCAATCACATAATCCCTTTCCTGAAAATCTGATATCTTGAATACATCTTTGTTAACCCTTTCCCAAACAAGACCTGGTTTTGACTTCCCTAATAGAAAAGGCTTGGGAAAACATTGAAACAAAAGAAGAAACTGCTGAGAACCAGCAGTTTCTCCTTTTGTCTCGGTATTTTCTGTGCCATATTTGACACAAATCCTATCTGTAATAACATCCATTTTGTCATTTGTGGCAGTTTTTGAAATGGATTACCCTTAAATTTTGTCGTTTGGAAATGGGTTAAGGAATCTAATTACAACTGTCTGAATAATTTATTCTCGCTTTCCAATAAAGCATGAAATATGGCACAAACATTTTCAGAAGCTAACTAATTGTTCTCGGAGATTGGTTTTAACACCTTGTACAAGTATGGATCAAGGATTTTTTCCAGGGGGGGGGGTTCCAAGCCCAAATGATGGCTTAACCCTTTCCCACACATTGACGCTTTTGGAAGCCCCACAAAATAACGGCTTTGGAAAACATTGTGGAAAATGAAGAAATTGCTTGTGACAAACAATTTCTTCATTTCCCACAATGTTTTCTAACAAGAAAGACCAAAAAATGTTAAATTTTGTTCAATGGAAATTGTCGTCTGCAACACCTATGAGTTTTGACTAGACTAAACTTTAATTTCTTGTTTGGTAATGGGTTAAAATGTGTTAAATATGTAATAGCATTACACTATTAAAAATTATGTTATCAAAATTTAATTTTCGACCAATGCCGGGGGGGGGGGGGGGGGGGGGGGCTGACCCCCAACCCCCTCTAGATCCACCCTTGTTGTACATGTAGTACTCAAGATAAAGAGGTTGACTGGCGATATTTCACCTATAGTTCATCATAGCCTATGTTGTGGTACTCTCCATTGCCGAGCTCTATTGATTAAACCATCAAATATGACCTCTGCAGTTTTCGGTACGACAACAGCCTATTTGGTCGTCATAATCTAATTATAGCACACCATTTGAATTATCGAATCAAAATCATTCAGTTTTATCTTGCATGATCATTACGTATACATTACGTCGCTTCTATTTTTGGTTGAAGCCGGTAACATTTGAATTATCGAATCAAAATCATTCAGTTTGATCTGGTTTGATTACGTATACATTACGTCGCTTCTATTTTTGGCTGAAGCCGGTAATTTGAAGCGTCAGCCAATGAAAATTTGTATCAGCTTTTTAAATTGTTTTGTTGTGTATCGCCAACGATTTGATACTGAAATCCCGCCAAGGTCCCGAGATTAGACGTGAAATGACCCTGCGAGAACAGAGCTCATTCTATCGAAATGGAATGTAGAGATAATGTGCTCTGTTCATAAGAGAGTAATGTTGTGGGTACTCATTTGAATTGTCTCATTTAGACGATTCAAATGAGTACTCACAACATTGGGTTTGGATTTCAAATAACAAATTTAGAAAGCCTTGACCCTCTCTTTTCTGTAGCTCTATACGTGTATTGATGCTGACAAGCTGGATACTTCAGTTAGCCTACATTGATTCAGTCGGCACAATCCCTTCAGCCAATCAAAAACGTTGTCAGTCATAAAGTGCGGACCGGCACTCATTCGGTGGAGATGAAAGCTTTGGTCTTTTTTGTTAAAGCATTACCAACTTTAAGCATTAATATCTTGACGACTACGTCTGATTAATATTAAAAATGCGTTGGTAGTTAGAAAGTTTAAATTACATTCTTTAAAAAAGAGTTTGTTTATGAATTTTAACGATGGATTTTTGAAATATTCTGCCTCAAAATGGTATCCTGTAACAATAAAGACTGAGGAAGTACCCCTGATCAAAAAATGAAAGTGAAGTTATGGCGTCATGCCGACTGATTCTATTGATTAATCCCAGTTTTGCTAAAAAATTGTTGGACAAAGTAATGCAACCCAATTCATTTGATAAACATTTGGCAAAATAATGT
Source organism: Fragum sueziense (assembly GCA_963680895.1). Lineage (NCBI taxonomy): Eukaryota > Metazoa > Mollusca > Bivalvia > Cardiida > Cardiidae > Fragum > Fragum sueziense. The sequence continues at coordinate 38,977,321 of OY804608.1, read as the reverse complement.
TCAATTAAATACATTTATTCTGACATTCTTATTTGTATTTTGTTTGCCTCTATAAATCTTAATTTATTGCCTTTACTATTTTTCATTTTCATGCATCTGCCACCGAGGACACTTTTGTGTCAGAATTTTATTAAATAATAAAATAATAAATTGAATAATAAAATAATAAATCAGATAATACAATAATATTGGTATGCATATGAAATTGGAGAATCATTTGAAAACATTTGGAAAAAGGGAAAATCATTGATCAGTCTAATCTTTTGACATGTTTTGACAAAGTTTATTCTTTTTTATGATTGATTTGACTTTGAGAATTGACATATGCTACTAACCATTTCCTTTGAAACTAATCTGTTTGTAAAACAATTTAATCTGTTCTCAAACTGTAGACATATGTGTTTTCATTGTTTGATTATTTCTTGGTAGACAATAGACTGAGAAAGCTTTGAAGATCAAGGTCACAATGATATTGTTTTAACACCTTTGATTGACATGATTAATTTAATCAACTTGAACTGTAATAACTTAATCTTGAGAGAACTTGCTTCCTTTTGGCTTTATGAAAGTTTAGTATAAATAGTCATGAAATTCTAGACTGGGTATCATTAATCATTGAATCACAGATCATTAATCATAGATCATATAGGATCTTAATTTGGAAATAAAAACTCAAAATACTCTTACTTTGTTGGAAATTCTATTTTACTTGAACACTTGAGAAATTCTTATTAACTAAAACACTGTGGAAATAATTATTGAACTTTAATAAATTAGAACTATCTAAATCAAACATTGTAAATTGTATTGGAAACTGGAACATTTTTGAATAGAAGAAATTGAGTAATTTGGAACTGTAAAACTGTGTTGAGTTTGTTACTTAAACCTAGAGAATGGAACATGACTATGGAAAGGGACTCTAACTTAGTACCCAAGTGTCATAGCTGGACATCAGGGTAAAAGCTAAATTCCCCACTCCAAAGATTGTATCTGCGCATCCCCAACCTGGTGCCTGCAGCTCTACCAAAGTAGCCCTGGTGTCTAGCAGAGCGACATGCGATAACCCCAAGGGTCTGGCGACAACCAAACGGACCAGACCCCGGAAGGCGACTGTGGGAACCGAAACCCCGGTGCTGTTGGTACTCGACCGACAGCACCCGACAGAAGGAGGTCCCCGGTACCAAGTGGTGGTAGAATCCTTGGTAACGATCTAGCGGTAACAATCAAACAGAAAATGGATTAACAGCGAAGAAGCGATTGGTTTAACAACGCTACAGCAAACCACAGATTTGTGTTTAAAGTGAAATAAATTGTGAAGTAGTAATGTGACTTAGTGTAATTCAGTGTGAAAATTCGAGAGGTGCAACAACACTATGCGAACTGCAGAATGGGCCCCTCTCTTCAACAACTGGAATACAACTAACTACATCGACAATCGATGATAGAAGAAACCAACTAGGCCTCAGTATAGTACCAGAGACTTAAGGAACTGTTGCGAAAGATTTCAACCAATAGAAGACTGGTGAGTGCAATCTTTCATTCTGCATGCCTTTCATGTTTCTGTGTATTTGTGACCATGCTGATTTGGCTGAACTTGTTAAGAGTATTTAAAATAGGGTTGTTCCTTGAATTTGGATATTAAATTTGTAAGTGGAAATTGAAATTACAAAATTTAGAATATCTCAAATATTGAGAGAAAAGCATAACAAAAGGTGCAAATATTGAAATTGAAAAAGTCAAAATATTGAAAATTTTGTATTAGCAAAGGTTGCTGTGAGTAAGTAAGTTATTTGACCTGTAAGGTAAATTTGAAATACAATTAAAGTAAAAATGCCTTGTAAAAAGCAAACTTGGGCTTGCTCAAAAGCTGTATGCAAAAATGAAAGTGCTAATGTGAAAAATAAGGGTTTGATCATTGATGTAGGATTCAAACTAAATGTAAATAAGAATTATATTGATGTGCAAATCAATGGCTTTGAAGAAAAGTGCTTATTGGATTCTGGTGCAGACATCAGTGCTATATCTAGGCATACTCTGAAGCAAGTGATGCCAGATGCAGTACTGACGCCAAGTCATCTGCGACAAATTGTTGGTGTGTGTGGTGAAAGACATTTAGTGCTAGGACAAACTGAAATATCTTTTACATGTAATGGTGCTATTTTTACTCATAACTTTCATGTCTTTGAGCATTTGCATAGCAAAATTCTAGTTGGGATTGACTTTTTGAATAAGTACAAAATTCAGCTCAATTTTGGTCATGCCGAAGCGACTGTTCCAGCCTTCCCAACTATGCAGACTGTCTCTTTGCCCATTACAAGCAGCGTTAACACCCACACATCATTTGCAAAAGTCCCTCAGGACACAACCATACCTGCACATAGTGAAACTGTGATCTCAGTGAATGTGAATTTACCATCAGAATCCATAGTGCTACTTGAACCAAACAAAACTTTAAATGATAGAAATATTGCTGGAGGTAAAACTGTATCTAAAATTCAAAATTCTATGTGTACGTATAGAGTCATCAATCCCACAAGTGCTGATGTATTTATTAAGAAAAACCAAACCATTGCAAAAGCAGTTATAATTGATGACTCATCAATAAATGAACTAGAAAATTATGAAGATGCTTCAATTTCTACCTTAAGTGCTAAAAATTCAAATAGAACAGTAGACTATGAAAGGATAGTTAAAGAACTTGGCATTAATCTTGACAACCAAGATTTAACTTCAGAACAGAAATGTAAACTTTACACCTTTTTGGGCAAAAACAAAGACATTTTTGCTAAGGATTTGTCTGAATTAGGAGAGACCAATCTCCATTCTCATGTGACTGAGACTGGAGATGCTAAACCTGTCCGTTCTCCTCCATACCGCCAAACTCCTGCAAAGAGAAGAATCATGGAAGAGCAATTGAAGGAAATGCTTGATGCTGGCGTAATTGAGGAAAGCAGTAGTCCTTGGCATAGTCCAGTTGTGTTGGTTAAGAAACCAAACAACGAATGGCGCTTTGCTGTGGACTATCGCAAACTAAACGCAGTAACTGAACCAATGTCTTTCCCAATACCGCATATGACTGATGTGTTCGATACTTTGGCCGACGCCAAAGCCTCTATATATTCAGTCTTGGATCTTCGCAGTGGGTTTTGGCAGGTACCCTTGGATGAGTCTACCAAACACAAAAGTGCGTTTATAACTGAACAAGGAATCTTCAATTTCCGGAAACTCAGTTTTGGTTTAATTAACGCCCCGATGACCTTCCAAGCCGTAATGACAAAAGCATTAAGAAATTTGAACTTTAAAATAGCACTGGTATACATAGATGACTGTATTGTCTTCTCAAAATCTTTTGATGATCATCTTCATCACTTAGATTTGGTATTTCAAAATCTAAGAGCGGCCAATTTAAAGTTACACCCAGGTAAGTGCAAATTTGCAACAGATAGTGTGCAATATTTGGGACACATGGTGACAAAAGAAGGAATAAAGGTACTGTCACAAAATACAGACAAAATCCAGAACGCCAAACCACCAAGAAACCCAAAAGAGGTAAAACAAGTATTAGGTTTGTTTGGATATTACAGAAAATTTGTAAAGGATTTTGCTAAAATAGCACAGCCACTAACTAATTTGTTGAAGAAAGAAAATGAATTTAAATGGACAAAGGATTGTGATAGAGCATTTCAGGATTTGAAACTGAAATTGGTACAAGCACCTATACTAAGATATCCTGACTTTGAAAAAGATTTTATCTTAGCAGTAGATGCATCTGAGTACTCCATAGGATATGTGTTGTCTCAGATGCATGAAGGTAAGGAACATCCTGTCTGTTTTGGGGGTAGGTCATTGCGAGATGCCGAGAAGAGATGGCACATTACTGACAAAGAAGGTCTTGCACTAGTTGAAGGAATACAACATTACAGACATTATCTGGTAAGTAGAAAATTTACTGTCTTTACCGATAATGTGTCTGTGAAGTACCTTCAGCAGATCAAGGATCAACAAGGACGACTTGGTCGTTGGAGTATCCTTCTGCAAGCCTATCAGTTCGAGATTAAACACCGATCGGGATCATCGAACCGCAATGCTGACTTCCTCTCAAGACAGGAATATGCTGACACAACTCCGACTACCTCAGCTGATCTTGCAGATCACATAGGTATGTTAAGTGAGGAAACCAGGCAATATACTCAGGTCACATTTGTATATCCTGGTGAAGAAGAGTCAACTGTCATGGCAGCTCTGAAAACAGGAGATGCCAATGTTTCTGTTGATCTGAAATTCCCTGACTTGGTTAAAGCTCAGAGGGAATGTCCAGACTTCAGAGACATCTACATCTATCTTGCTGATCGTTCAGTCCCTGATGACCCTGCTAAAGCCAGAACAGTAGTTGCAGAATCCTACAACTATGAACTGGTAGATGATGTACTTCAACACTTCTATTCCAGACGTGGAAAACAGGTAAGTGATGAAGAGCGTCTTGCTAGACAGGTAGCGATTCCCAGAATCCTTAGGGACGAAGTGCTGAAGTCATACCACGACTGCATTGCTGGTGGAGGACACCAAGGTTTTGAAAGAACGTATGCGGCATTACGGAACAAATACTACTGGCCCTCAATGTATGAAAACATTAGGCAGTATGTAAAAACTTGTGAAGTGTGTCAGCAATCTAAGCGTGCTTTCAATGCCAAACCTCCTCCATTACACCCGCAACCAGTGGATGACATCTTCAGCAGATGGCAGATGGATATTTTGAGTGGTCTACCAACATCACCAGATAAGTATAAACACATCTTGCTTGTTGTTGATAGCTACTCCAAGTGGGCAGAATGTTTTCCGCTTCGGACACAGACTTGCGAAGAAGTTGCAGCTGTTCTGTTTAGGGAAATCATCGCTCGCTATGGTGCCCCAAGAGTACTTCTTAGTGATAGAGGTAAGAATTTTATGTCAAACTTAGTAAAGGCTCTTGCTGAATTGTTCAACATTAAACGAACATACACTTCCAGTTACCACGCTATGACCAATGGGCTTGTAGAATCTAAGAATTCCTACATTCTCCAGGCATTTCGTGCGTACTGTAAGGATCAGCAAGACGACTGGCCTGAACTACTACCTGGAATACTTATGGCTTATAGGTCTACACCAGCTACTCAAAGTACCCAGTTCAGTCCATTTTACCTATTGTTTGGCAGAGAAATGAATCTGCCTCTAGACAACTGTCTGCAGCCAAAGGACCACCTGCCTCAAAATTTTAAAGTACATCTGAGTAGAATTCTACAAAACTTGGAGGTATGTAGAAAGCTTGCAGGACAGAATATGGCCAAAGCTCAGCATAAGTACAAGCAGCAGTATGATAAGTATTCTAAGATACCAGAATACCATCCAACACAGCGTGTTTGGCTGTATTGTACTAAAGTACCACCAGGTAAGGCACCTAAACTCCATAGGAAATGGGTAGGTCCATACTATATCAGTATGATTGGACCTAACTATACCTACAGGATTCGGCACAGTAAGACAAACAAGGAGGTAAAGTCATTGGTAAATGCTATGAGACTTAAACCATACTTTGACCCAGAAACTAGGCCTACCAATCCGCCTGATGAACTGGCCGAAGATGATGAAGAACTGGATCCAGAAGAGATCAGTGAAGGAGGTAATGACACTCCAATTATTGAAATAGATCATGAGGATCAAAATGAAATTGTAAATGAAAATAATGATGATCAAGAGGATCAAGCCAAAAGGGCAACTAAAAGAAATAAAGGTCAAAAAGACCAGACCAAAAGGGTCAATGAAAATAATATGGATCAAAGGGATCAACAAGTAAGTAGAAACAATAAAGATCGGAAGGATCAAACCAGAAGGGTAAGTGAAACCCATCAAACTGATGTAGGGCAAAGGACCCATAACAAAAGCCAGGTAGGCAAAATTGTAGATAAAAAGAAAGGCAAAGTAGTCAAAAATGATGATGATAATGATGATGGAAAACAAAATAGAGCTAAAGATCTCAACAAAAACAATGGTCAAAGAAATATGAATGTAAATAAACAAACAAATGGTGTAAATAAAATGAAAGGTAAGAATAATGTACATGGTCAAAGAACCACAGGTAAACCAACCCAACAAAATGGTAATGGTCATGCCAGTCACAATGGTAAATGCATGAATGGAAACAAAAACAAGAAAGGTAAGACCAAAATAAATGTAAAACATACTGAGCCGTTAGAGCCAGTTAAGACCAAAAGCAATGCGAAACTTACTGAGCCGTTAGAGCCAGTTAAGACCAAAAGTAATGCGAAACTTACTGAGCCGTTAGAGCCAGTTAAGACTAAACACAATGCAAAAGTTACTGAGCCGTTAGAGCCAGTTAAAACTAAACACAATACAAAAAATACTGAGCCGTTAGAGCCAGTTAAACAAAATGTAAATAAGTCAAATACCAAACCTGTTAATACAAATGAAAATGAACAAAGCCCTAACAATAATGAATCAAATAAATGTCCAGATTGTGAAATAAACAAATGTAGACCATTTAAGGCAGAACACATTAAAGCAATTTTAAGAGCTGTGAGACATCCAAATAATGTAATTTGGTATAAAATCAAATTTCAAGACAATAAAATACAATGGCGACTAGCTTGCAAAGTACCAGAGCAGATTGCCAGGGAATTTCATGTTGCCAAAACCATGAATGGTCGAAAAAGGAGAAAGCCTTTGAATTCTGGACATAAGTTTTTCAAGAATGTCAATAAAAATGAAAACTCAACTCAAGATACTAATCCCAAATCAGACACACAAACCACATCAAATGTAAATAATGTTAATGCTACAAGGGATAGTAATGAAGGACTCAGTATTTTAAACAATGATGAACCTCTACCCGAGAAATTAATAGGAGTGAAATTCATTAAAGAGAGAGCATACATGGTTACCAAAATAGGTACAAACCCAATTGAATTTAAAACTCTCTCTTCAGCAACCAGACATGCCCGTATCCTAATTGATCTGTTGCAAGCAAAAAGGGATGACATGTTAAGACAAGATAAAATTGAAAGGATAAATAATCCTATCAAAAATCCTGTCATAAAATTTGACAGAAATGATATGGCTCTCAGCATAAGTCAAAATGGCATCCATGAAATTATAGTTGACTGTTACGGCAATTGCAAATTTCTTGTTGATTACAAAAATCCTAGTATTCCCCCTGAATGGGTAGGTATTGCAGACATGTCTAATGGAGCAATGTCCGATATTCTGTTTAAACTCAGGAGTCAATTTGCCAATTTTGTGTCACAAAGGAAATACCCTTTCAAACAAAGAAATTAAAGGAATAAAAATAACAACAACAACAACAACAAAAAAGAACCTTTCAATCTATTAGTCTACATAAGATGGACTGACCTTAGAAATAGTAAAGGCATTATTTTACTTTAGTTCTTAAAGGGTATATTAGTGCTATGATTGATTTGTAATGCGCATGCAAATCTTTCAAATATTGTTAAGCCTTTGCAATTTCTGACATCAGGAAAAACAAAACTTTTAAATTACTTTTAAAACCATTTTGACTATTTTAGTAGAAAAATAGATTTTATAAATATTTGATTTTGGAAATATTTCATCTTATGTGTAGTTGAAGAATTTCAAAATTTGATTTGGTAGCACCTATTATTTACAACAATGTTATAAAACAACAAATTAGTTTAAGCCAAAAAAGTACAATGGTCACAGATGCATGAGCATGATGGTCATGCAAAATAGGATTGCACTCAGCCTAAATTACTGATTATAAAATGAAATGGAAATCTTGAATGTATTCAGTATTACAAATAGAAGTGTCAGTGGATTATACCATATAAACAATGGGTTGTAAAAGAAATATAAAATTGTATTTATATATGTTTAATAATGTATATAGTCTTATTTCAGGATGTAAATATGAAAAAAAAATAATAATAAATAAAAAAAAATGTGTTGCTTTAGTTCGGGACGAACTAATTCAACGAAGGGGGTATTTGCCACCGAGGACACTTTTGTGTCAGAATTTTATTAAATAATAAAATAATAAATTGAATAATAAAATAATAAATCAGATAATACAATAATATTGGTATGCATATGAAATTGGAGAATCATTTGAAAACATTTGGAAAAAGGGAAAATCATTGATCAGTCTAATCTTTTGACATGTTTTGACAAAGTTTATTCTTTTTTATGATTGATTTGACTTTGAGAATTGACATATGCTACTAACCATTTCCTTTGAAACTAATCTGTTTGTAAAACAATTTAATCTGTTCTCAAACTGTAGACATATGTGTTTTCATTGTTTGATTATTTCTTGGTAGACAATAGACTGAGAAAGCTTTGAAGATCAAGGTCACAATGATATTGTTTTAACACCTTTGATTGACATGATTAATTTAATCAACTTGAACTGTAATAACTTAATCTTGAGAGAACTTGCTTCCTTTTGGCTTTATGAAAGTTTAGTATAAATAGTCATGAAATTCTAGACTGGGTATCATTAATCATTGAATCACAGATCATTAATCATAGATCATATAGGATCTTAATTTGGAAATAAAAACTCAAAATACTCTTACTTTGTTGGAAATTCTATTTTACTGGAACACTTGAGAAATTCTTATTAACTAAAACACTGTGGAAATAATTATTGAACTTTAATAAATTAGAACTATCTAAATCAAACATTGTAAATTGTATTGGAAACTGGAACATTTTTGAATAGAAGAAATTGAGTAATTTGGAACTGTAAAACTGTGTTGAGTTTGTTACTTAAACCTAGAGAATGGAACATGACTATGGAAAGGGACTCTAACTTAGTACCCAAGTGTCATAGCTGGACATCAGGGTAAAAGCTAAATTCCCCACTCCAAAGATTGTATCTGCGCATCCCCAACCTGGTGCCTGCAGCTCTACCAAAGTAGCCCTGGTGTCTAGCAGAGCGACATGCGATAACCCCAAGGGTCTGGCGACAACCAAACGGACCAGACCCCGGAAGGCGACTGTGGGAACCGAAACCCCGGTGCTGTTGGTACTCGACCGACTGCACCCCGGCAGAAGGAGGCCCCGGCCGCAATTTCATGCTGTTCATTATTTTGTACATTACAATATTCTCATTATTTTTCATTTCATGCTTGCATCTACTAACAGAATATAGACTCGGTAAGTTTGCATGTTGTAATCCCTGTCAAGCATGCACATTAACATCTTCCCAAACAACACAATTTAAGGGTGATCCACTTCAAAAACTGACACAAATGACAAAATGGAAGTTATTAAAGATAGATTTTGTGTAAAATATGGCATAGAAAAGATTGAGACAAAAGGAGAAACTGCTGGTATCAGCAGTTTCTTCTTTTGTCTCAATGTTTTCCCTGTCCTTTTTGCATAAGGGACTTCAAAACCAGGTCTTGTTTGGGAAAGGGTTAACATCTTCCCAAACTGCAAAATTTTAGGGTGTTCCAATTCGAAAGCTGCTGCAGACAAGATATTGGTCCTTATTTGATGATGATAAGATATGCTTAATTCGTGTATGATACAGTATAGAAAATATTTAGACAAAAGAAGAAAATGCACATCATCAGCATTTTCTTGTTTTGCCTCAATATTTTCTCAAGCCTTTTGTAATAGGGACGTCGAAACAGGTCTTGTTTGGGAATGAGTTGATATCTTCACATAATCCTAGTTTGCATGTCCAGAACGACAGGTAAGAGGGGTTAAAGGGCAATTGAAATTGTTATTCCAAATCCAAACCCTTTGTTGTGGGTACTTATTTGAATTATCTCGATTGAGACGATTTCAATGAGTACCCACAACATAGGGTTTGATAAACAATAAATGAAACACTGCATTTTGAAAGCCTTTTTCCCCACTTATGTGTAACTCTGATTTCTTAACCCTTTTCCAATCAACCCTGAGGAAAATATTTTTTTTTTTAAGCCACATTTTCAAAAAGCTGATTTATGTGATAATGATCAACTCCTTTCTTTTGCACTTTAACCCTTTCCCGAACAACAAAATCTTGGTCCATCTTGAAAAGGATATATTACATGTATCAGGTCCCTGTAATAAATAGAATGTTTGTGTCAACATTAAGCCTTTCCCACAGGACCCACACATTGACGCTTATGACGCCCCACAAAATAAAGGCTTTGGAAACATTGTGGAAAATGAAGAAATTGCTTGTGACAAGCAATTTCTTCATTTCCCGCAATGTTTTCTACCAAGAAAGACCAAAAAATATTTAATTTTGTTCAATGGAAATTGTCGTCTGCAACACATGAATTTGGACTAGGCTGAAATTTTGTTGTTTGGTAATGGATTTAAGATGGCCAGGCCTATCCCTTATCAGTTCAAAACTTTGGTCACATTTTTTGTGATCTTTAACAAAATGAAGGGCAGAGTTCAATAAGCCAGTATTTATTGATTATTGATTGATATCTGATTTTGAATCACAAATCAACAAAATCCCATCCCATTGAAATTCATATGACCTGTCCTTTTAATATAAACAGCTAATGGTTCAGTCACAAACATCTCGCGCATTAGGTCCTGGCCCCGGTATCTCGAAAAAACGTAGGTACGTTCTCATGCTCAATTCTGAGCACCGTGCTCAAATCACACGAAATCCACATGAACTTCAATCGAATATCCTTCAACGTTGGAGAGTATCATTTTGAAGTTGAGCATGTTCTCATGAGAGTATACTTAAGTTTTTTCGAGAAACCGGGGCCTGGATTCGATCTCTGGTCACCACAAACTTTTTTTCTGACATTTGTCTTCCAACAAATGTTGGGATATTGTAAACCTATGTGAGGGAGCAGTTGGAGACTCAGTTCTAAGGTTGTTTGGGTAGTACTCGTAAGAGAAACAACAAGAATCCATGGTTTAACCCATAACCACACAGTGACGCATTTTGACGCCCCTATAGAAAAATGTTTTGGAAAACATTGTGGAAAACGAAGAAATTGCTTGCGACAAGCAATTTCTTCATTTCCCACAATGTTTTCTAAACAAAAGCGCCTAAAAATGTAAAATTCAAAGCACTTGAAATTGTCATCTGCAACACCTTTCAAATTGGAACAGTCAAAAATTTTGTCGTTTGGTAATGGGTTAAGGTGCTCCAGCTGTGCCATGTGACCACAACAGTTGAAAAAACTAGTTGATACTCATTAACCCTTTCCCAAACAAGACCTGGATTTGACGTCCCTAACAGAAAGGGCTTGAGAAAACATTGAGACAAAAGAAGAAACTGCTGATAACCAGCAGTTTCTCCTTTTGTCTCAATATTTTCTGTGCTAAAATATACACAACCCTGTTTATCCACATTCATTTTGTCGTTTGAAGCGGCTTTCAAATTAGACCACCCAGATATTTTGATGTTTGGGAAAGGGTTAATTACAGTCAAGGGTAATGAAGGTATTATGTAGAACTAATAATCTAATATACAATAATGACCTAAGGTGTTATAGACAAACATGCCAAATTCTTCATTTTCCAGTCAAGAGAGCTCTGAAAAGTTGGCATAGAGAGAAAAGGAGGAAATGCTGATAACCAGCATTTCCTCCTTTTCTCTCTATCCTTTCTTTGCTATAAATTAATTACACTACATAATTAAGTAACAAGTCTTATTTTGTCATCTGCGGTGCTTTTCAACTTTGAGAAGTGTAAAATTTTGGTCTTTAACCCTATCCCAAACAAGACCTGGTTTTGACGTCCCTAATAGAAAAGGCTTTGGAAAACATTGAAACAAAAGAAGAAACTGCTGATAACCAGCAGTTTCTCCTTTTGTCTCAAAATTTTCTATGTCATATTTTACACAAATTCTATCTTTAACAACTTCCATTTTGTCATTTGTTACAGTTTTTGAAGCGGATCACCCTAAAATTTTGCCGTTTGGGAAAGGGTTAAGAAAGGATTAGGTGCTATAGACAATCATGCCAAAATCTTGATTACCCAGTCTGAATAATGCCTGTGACCTCTTATGACCTGCACTAAGAGTGACTTGTCACCACAAAATATTCACTGGTGGTGAACTCGGCCAAAGCGATGGACGTTTTTCACTACAACAAGGTACAGATATTTTGCGTTTAAATGTGAGTTTAAAGATCTGATTGGATAATTTTTCTAATAACAATGAATTTGTTGTAAAAATAGACCAGGTTTACCGATATGTATTGACAAATCGTCGGTGATGTTATAAAATCTCGTAACTACGGCTTTATCGAAGCCGTAGTTACGATATTTTATAACAACACCGACAGAATACAATGATCGCGAAAAAACGTCTCACGCTTTGGCCGAATTCACCATCAGTGTAATACTGATCCAGGATTTCTGTAAAAGGGGTTTGAATATACAAAAAGGGAGGTTCCTTTTCCTAATATTACACAGTTAAGACTGAATTTCTACTGGAGCACCTAACCATGGATTCCTGGTATTTCTCTCACCAGTACCATTGCAATATCCAAACTGAACCTCCAACTCTTGAACTGCTCTCTCACATAGATGATTCACACCCATTGGTAAGAGACAAATGACTATTGTTAAATGGCAGAATGGATACTGACTGAGCCGGGGTTCGAACTGGGTTGACAGACTCTGACGTAACCGACTGTTCTATCTGAAGTCAGCGCCTGTAAGAGATATTATTGCTAGAGTTTGTTTGGTTCAGGGTTAAATGTCAGAAGCCACTCTAGATGTAATAATGAGGAAATTACTAGAGATGTTTTATTATGGGTTATTCAGACGTCTTGTTTGAGGAAATTGAAAAACGATTGATCAACCAGATTGGATATTGATTCTGTTAATCTATAACCCTATCACTACAAATCGGTGGTGTAAATGCAAAACCTTGTATGTCGATTTGGGCGATTTTCAAAGAACAAACTTGTGTGCCTAGTTAAGACAATTCTTGCAGGTTTTGAGATATTTTTACTGATCAGTATTAAAGGGGGCCGAGCTAGGCTGTCGAAAATGCAAATGGAACAATAATCATAAACCAGAAATAACGTATGAAATTACCAACCTGAAGGGGTAGATCATTTATGTCCATTGTAACCACTCGTCGAGCTTTATTATGCCCCCGATAGGGAGGCATCATAAATTTGACTTGTCTGTCCGTCCGTCTGTCCGTCCGTCTGTCCGTCTGTCCGTCTGTCTGTCCGTCTGTCTGTCCGTCCGTCCGTCATTCCGTCCAAAAACTTTAACATTGGCCATAACTTCCTTATTACTTAACATATTCGCTTCATACTTTACCACAACATTCCTTGGTACATTACCTTTCTGTAGGCACATACTTTGGTGACCTTGACCCCTGGATGACCTTGACCTTGAACATAGATTGGCCATAATTTAAAATCAAAGCGGTGTCGGGGGCATTGTCATCTTACAGTGACAGCTCTTGTTAAGTATTAAAATCCAAGTCAATTAAGAACCTGCTGGCATCCTTGTTTTTGTTTTGTAACGGCTACATATGCCCAACCTTCAAAAATCAATTACGTCAGAGATACGTCATCTGTGCTCAGTGAGATTTAATGCACTGTACAATCGGCCGAGTCGAAAGTCATCGAAGACAGATTCGGCATCTGATGCCATGTGCATGGTAGGTCAAATGAATTCACTTTTATGAATAAACGAAAGGATCTTTGGTATTCTATAGTTGATAAATACGCGTATAAATGTTCAGTGCTTGTACAAAATAAATCTTTCCATGTATCCCTCGCAAATAGGGTCACAGTCATTGACACAGCCGGTTGTACGGTGTCGTTGACCTTGTTTTGTTTTGAAGTAAAAATAGAATGTGTAAACACGCTTGTAAAGGATTGATCTATAGCAAAGGAAAAATGGTTATTCGCCGAAATTGAGGTTTTTATGCATTGCAAATTGTTTTTCCATGCACAAATATGAGTTCCCGAACAGTTTGGAAGCATAAAAACCTAGCATGGCCCCCTTTAATGACACATTATTTGTGAACATATGTCCAAATATCAAGTAAAACATTTCAGTTTGGGAAAAATTATTATATTTTTTTCCATTCCCTTTAAAATTTTCCAAAATCGAGATATGGGGTTTTGCATTTACAACGATGAAATGATAGGTTTTTTACAAGGCTTACTTGTCAATGAAATTAACAATTTTGAAAAACCATTTTATCATGATTATCATTCTATGTTTAGCTTATTTCCCAACCCTTTCCCAAACAACGAGATTTTATGGTTGTCCAATTATATCTCACGATAAATGACCTGGCAGAGCAGCCCATGCTAATTGAATGGAATGCTCTGCCAGGTCAATTCTCGTCCTCTATACAAAGCTTTTCTAGACCACAAAATTGATGTTTACATGGAAAAGATTTGTGTTTAACACAGCACAGAAAATATTGAAATGCATTTTCTTCTTTTGCCCGAATATTTTCCCAAGCTTTTTAGCTCACCTGAGCACGAAGTGCTCAAGGTGAGCTATTGTGGTCGCTTTTTGTCCGTCGGCGTCCGTCCGTCTGTCCACAATTTGTTGTTAACACTTTAGCATCCACAAATATTGACCAATCTTAACTAAACTTGAACAAAACATGTATGACCATAAGTTCTCGGATGAGTTCGATTTTGGGTCAGATCGGACCAGGAAGTCGGGAGTTATGTGCCCTTGAATGTCAAAAATAGCTACTTTTTAATTTGTTAACACTCTAGCATCTACAAATATTGATCAATCAAGACAAAACTTGGACATAATGTTTGAGACCATAAGATCTTGTATGAGTTTGAAATTCAGTCCAATCTGATCAGAAAGACAAGAGTTATGTGCCCTTGAATTCGACAAAATTGCCATTTAAGGCTGTTTTTGACCTTGTTTACCCTTTAGAATCTACAATTATGAATCAATCAAGACAAAAGTTAGACACAATGTTTGGGACCCTAAGATCTTTGATGAGAACGATTTTCAGTCTGATCTGTTTTAGAAAGTAAAGAGTTATGTGCCCTTGAATTTGACAATATTGCCATTTTCGGCTGTTTTCCACCTTGTTTACACTCTAGAATCCACAATTATGAATGAATCAAGACAAAACTTGAACACAATGTTGGAGACCATAAGATCTTAAATGAGTTAGATTTTCAGTCTGATCTTTTTCAGAAAGTTGAGAGTTACATGCCCTTGAATTTGACAAAATTGCCATTTTCGGCTGTTTTTGACCTCGTTTACACTCTAGAATCTACAAAATATAAATCAATCAAGACAAAACTTGGACACAATGTTGGGGATTATTAGATCTTTGATCCTTTTGATTTTCAGTCTGATCTGATCAGAAAGTCTCGAGTTACCTGCCCTTGAATTTGACAAAATTGCCTTTTTCGGCTGTTTTCGACCTTGTTTACATTCTAAAATTTACAATTATTAATCAATCAAGACAAAACTTGGACACAATGTTGGGCACCATAAGATCTCGGATGAGTTCGATTTTCACAACGTTATTGACCATAAGTTCGTTTTCAGTCTTAAAGTCGTAAATATTAATTGAATTGAACAAAATTGTGGCTGATATCATATTGGTTCAGGTGAGCGATATAGGACCATCATGGTCCTCTTGTCTTATTTGAGACATCAAAAACAGGTCTTGTTTGGGAGATGGTTAAAATGAATTGTTTCTAAGTGTTAACAAAATTATGATTATATATCGCTGCTTTTTAACGAAAACCTCATAACTGCAACTTAAAACAAGCTTCAGTTACGAAGTTTTCATTGAAAAATGACGATATAGACTAAGCATTATAGATGCGAAAAGAACTTATAAATTTTAACCCTTTCCCAAACGACAAAATTTTAGGTGTTCCAATTCAAAAACTGCTGTAAACGACAAAATTGATACTAAAAAGGAAATAATAATAATAATAATAATAAAGACTTTATTTTAAGAGGCAACACAGTTGGGATTAACCCAGTCTTCCCTGTGAGCCTCTAGAATATTTACATTTACATCAATACAAACAAAACACATTTTATATACAACAACAAACATAAACAAATACAACAAACAGATTGTATTAGGGATTATCCTGTATCTGATAAATGATGAAAGGTATTAATTAATCCTTTCCAAACAAGACTGGCCAATATGCTTTTGGGTTTTGATGTCCTGAAATATGTTACTTAATGAAAGATTGAGGGAAACGAAGAAAGGCTGATGACCAGAACTTTCTCCCCTTTCTTCAATGTGTTTGTTTTAACATGTAAATTTCAGTTTTATTTAATATTCATCATGTCATCTGCAGAAGCTATTTACCTGAATTGTTCAAAAAAATTGTTATTTGGGTTTATATGAAAATAGATACATTTATTTCAGAAAATTCCAATTTTCCCTTGGCAAACTGATTTTACTTATCAAGATCAGAAAGTATCCTACCAAATGATGAAAAGTACATCATTAGCCATGCCAAAAGAAGGCCTGTTTTGACAACCCTAATAGAGACAGCTTAAATAAGATAGCGGGAAGGGAAGAAAATGCTGATAAGCAGCATTTTCTCTTTTTCCTCCTCATTTTTAGTGAAAATTTAAAAATTCAAAAGAGTTTGTGTACAATATAGTACAGAAAATATTGAGACAAAAGGAGAAACTGCTGGTTATCAGCAGTTTCTTCTTTTGTCTCAATGTTTTCTCTAGCCTTTTCTAATAGGAATGTCAAAACCAGGTCTTGTTTGGGAATCAATGATTGTAATTACAGTTAATAGATGATCTAAACAGCATTTTGGTAACGTAGAAGTGATAGTCAAACAAATTGTTGTTAGCACTTTCTTTTTCTGCAATTAATAAATTATAGTAAAAATTGCTGATGTATTACTTTGTGTTCTATCAGAGATAAATAATCACGGTACGGAAACTACAGAGACAGAGCCATTGGCTCTGCCGCTTAAATCCTCTGGGGGGCTTCCGGCCATGTGTGGCTCTGTCTCTGGGGTCGTGATTTTTTGACAAAAACAGGTGAGTGTTCAACTTTGTTGTTCATTTATTTTCTTCTGGTGCTTAAAATCGAAAAATCGGGAATGTCATGCTCCCCTTAGACCATTTATCTGCCTGTTCTAATTCTGTGGGCTTCAAAGTCGGCAGGGTTTTCACAGGATCATTGTCGTCGTGGGTCGACCCTATGTGATTTTTTCTTGTTTACATCATGTATTCATGTACATTTCAACGGTAAATAGCCAATTGCTGCAGCCAAAACATGTGATATACTAATTGAGGGATAATCTCGATCAGACATTGCTTTCCCATGTAACAAAACCTTAGAAATGATTGGCAAACGTAAAGTTTGAGCAATTTCTATCGGTGGCTCTGTCTCTGGCGGCTGGCTCTGTCTCTGGCGGCTGGCTCTGTCTCTGCGTGCTTGGCGAAAAAAATTAATCTATCGCAAAATTTGTGTCGAAGTAATTTACTCACACACTGAATAGATCATATTGTGTATGGCGAATGGTTCAGTCACCGATTAAACCCTTTGCAAAACATCGAACATTCAGCGTTGTTCAATTTCAAAGCTACAATTAAACAATGTCCTTTGAATGATCAAAGATCAGCGTGTCTAAATTGACGTGGGAAGAGGGATTTCGATTTAAGTAAATATGTGACTCGGAATCGAACATCCTGTGATAAAGACATCGTACTATCTGGAGACAGCTACTGAACTCTCACGGCCACCGCGCAAAATATGCCATTATTCGCTTTTATTCAGTGGAAAACATGCTTCTCTTCCAATTTACATGTATTGGAATATACACTAACCTTTCGTCACGGCTCATGATTCTATGTAGTACTGTACTTAAGGCGACAAACTGGGTGTTGACAAAGAAACAATTACACGATGGGTAATCCACGTGATTTGGGGAAAGGTCCACACCGAAAAATTGTCTGTTTCAAGTATATTTTGTTCTATATCTCAGTTTAAACTCTACGTATTTTGACGAGCAATTGCACCATACGCGCCTTTGAGAGGGTAATTCCTGAACCTCTTATGCAAAGTATTCCATAGTTTTATTAAAATGCAACCAAAAACATTCATTTTGAATGTTTCGAGAAACCATGGGATTTGATGCGGAGTGAGTTAGAACCGGGTAATGTCCCTCTCAATGACGCGCGTGCGGTGCACTTTTTCTCGTCAAAATCCGTCGAGTATTGGCTGAGAAAATACACAAAACAGACTTGAAGCAGACGATTTTTCGGTGTGAACGTCAGGGGCCTGTTTCATCAAAACGTTTTTAAAAGAAGTAATTTTGACTTAACGATGTCTTAAATATCGGTTAAAACAACAATCGCATAATCCAGGGGCTCGTATTTTCAACGATCTTACGACAAAGTTTTTGTATAAAATGTGTAACAAAACATCTGAGTGCACGAGAAATCAGATTGGACCAATCAGGTTTGTTGTTACAAGTAACTATGCAAAAATTAATCGTACGAGCGTTGATAATACGGGCCCCTGAGGTCTTGATAAATTGGTGATACGCGTTTCTTGTCCAAAACTTGTCGTAAGTCATCGGTAAGACAAAGACAAAAAATACGTCTTAAAAATGAAACTGGCCCTTGTTTTTTTTTCTTTTTTTTTATTTGCACCAATATATCCGACATCTTTCCATTTAATCCTTCCCAAGCAAGACATTTTTCTGGTGCATTACGAGAAAAGAAAATTGCTCATAAGCAGCATTTTCATATTTTTTCTCACAGATTTCAATGATAACTATTACATATTTGATACTTCGGAGCTATGCGCAGATACATACATGTCTCTCTCATGAGAGGGGGGGGGGGGCGCCCATCTGCATCCTTGCATGTCTGGACATCATTTTGAATTGGAGCAGTCCTAAATAAGAATTCTATGTATCACCTAATGTGATATAATACCCCGCCATTACATTTGTCCGGATAAGTGTTTTTGTCGAAAACAAAGGACAGTGACTCACAAAATAAGAAAGGAATATTTATGCTCCTTTAATACAGAACTTGTCTTTATTGAGATATATCCACCCATGAAATTTCATGATCATAGCTTCGATACTTTCAGAGATATGTTTTGGACGGAGCGGAGCCAGCCGCCAGAGACAGAGCCAGCCGCCAGAGACAGAGCCACCGATAGAAATTGCTCAAACTTTACGTTTGCCAATCATTTCTAAGGTTTTGTTACATGGGAAAGCAATGTCTGATCGAGATTATCCCTCGATTAGTATATCACATGTTTTGGCTGCAGCAATTGGCTATTTACCGTTGAAATGTACATGAATACATGATGTAAACAAGAAAAAATCACATAGGGTCGACCCACGACGACAATGATCCTGTGAAAACCCTGCCGACTTTGAAGCCCACAGAATTAGAACAGGCAGATAAATGGTCTTAGGGGAGCATGACATTCCCGGTTTTTCGATTTTAAGCACCAGAAGAAAATAAATGAACAACAAAGTTGAACACTCACCTGTTTTTGTCAAAAAATCACGACCCCAGAGACAGAGCCACACATGGCCGGAAGCCCCCCAGAGGATTTAAGCGACAGAGCCAATGGCTCTGTCTCTGTAGTTTCCGTACCGTGATAATGCTTTTGTTCACTGAACATTGCCTCAAAACGTTTCCTATTGCTGGCATTTGAAATATTGTTTACTTTACATCCATTAAAATCCTTTATAAGCCCCGATTATTGACCTGGCAGAGCATCTCTTGCTAATTGCTAGAGATGCTCTGCCAGGTCATTTATTGAGACCTATAATACCTGAAACTGAAATCACTTTGGCTTATGTTGGGTTCAAATTGCAATACATAGAGAATTGTACAGTATTGTCAGGCACAGTTTGGAAAGCATGTCAAACACAATTCATTGTAGCTCACAGCCTCAGTTAATTTTAGGGAATTCTTGACTGATATGGCATTGCTATTGTAATGAATTAGGTAGTCCACCCCTAATGAGATTCACTTCCAAATTTTTGTACGACATTGTTAACATACATTATCAACCACATGCATTTAGTGTCTGAACATATTCTGGTGTCGTCGTAAACATTTTGTTGTGGAAAGTTAACGATGTCCCTGGAATAATTCCAACGTCGCCTAGCTGCATCTCATTATGGTGGGACTGGCTTAATACAAAACAAAATGGTGATAGATCATGTACTGCATATGTCATTACCATGACCCAGTGAGTGTAACATTGAGGCAAATTTTATATAATCACTTTGTCCATTGTCTGTCATGAACAACTTAATGTGAAAATCTAACTTTTGCCTATGTTTGATTCTTTGTCTCTCATCAATGGGTGTGATTCTTCTATGTGAGAGAGAAGCTGGAGGCTTGGTTTGGATATTGTCATGGTACTTGTGAGAGAAATACCAGGAAATTCCTGACCAGGAATCCATGGTTAGGTGCTCCAGCCGCCGCAAGATGACCTTAGCAGTTAAAAACTGTGTAAAACCTTAATAAATCAAATTTATGTTTGAGCTTTGCATCCGTAAGTTGCTTTATTGATTCACATTTTTTCCCCTTGATGAAAACTTCCTGATGATCTCTATTTGTATTTTCAGAGAGGAAATGAGGATGGTTTTGACGTCAACAAATTCAAACAAGCAAATGCTGCTAAACAAGTACAGGTGGGTATATTCTGATTTTTTTCGGGAGAAAGGGCGGAGCCTAGTAAACGGTTATTACATTGAAGATTGAGGAGAAACAGCGTTTTCAATTAGCGGTAAATCGTCGGTGTTATTGCAAATTATTGTAACTGCAGCTTGAATCAAGCTCTATTTACGAGGTTTTTTAATAACACGTTTTACAATCGCACAGTCTTTCAATTTCGAAATGTTTTCATGCTCGTGCCGCACGTTTTTCCCTTATGTTAACCAAGGTATCGAGAAGTAAACTTGTCGAATAACCTTTTGGCTTAGCCACACCCTTTCAGGTGAATAAAAACGCAATATATTCATTTGCGATAATTTTATTTGACCCTTTCCCAAACAAGACCTGGTTTTTGACGTCCCTAATAGAAGTTGCATGGGAAAACATTGAAACAAAAGAAGAAACTGCTGATAACCAGCAGTTTCTCCTTTTGCCTCAATATTTTCTACACTATTTTTTTACACGAATCCTATTTTTACCATCATCTATTTTGTCATCTGCAGCAGCTTTCAAATTGAACAACCCTAAAAAATGTCGTTTCACGGTTTGGGAAAGGGTTAATCCATTACTATTGTTTTGCCTATTGGAGACCTTTTAGGCACCATTTTTCAAAATTCATAAAATCACCAGAAATGAGGATGGTTTTGGTGTCAACAAATTTAACCCTTTCCCAAACGACAAAATTTTAGGGTGGTCCACTTCAAAAACTGACACAAATGACAAAATAGATGTTATCAAAGATAGGATTTGTGTAAAATATGGCACAGAAAATATTGAGACAAAAGGAGAAACTGCTGGTTATCAGCAGTTTCAGGATTTGTGTAAAATATGGCACAGAAAATATTGAGACAAAAGGAGAAACTGCTGGTTATCAGCAGTTTCTTCTTTTGTTTCAATGTTTTCTCAAGCCTTTCCTATTAGGGACGTCAAAACCAGGTCTTGTTTGGGAAAGGGTTAAACAAGCGAATGCTGCAAAACATGTACAGGTAGGTATTCATTTATGATTGAAATGTTTAAAATGCAAGTAGTGTTTAACATGAATTTCATTTAAATACTTTTTGAGGCTTTTGGTGACTTTTTTCGCCAAACTCCCAGGTATGTTCCAGTTTATAGTTGTTCTTTTATTCCACAATTTGTACTGAAATAAATTTGCCAAATGCAGACTGGTGCCATTTGTCTCTTGCCAATCTTCAAGTTTGATTAATTACTGTAATTATCTAATGAATGTCCATTCTAATAAACGCCTATCCCCAAATCTCAAGCACAATTTAAGCAGGAAAGGGTAATTCTAATAAATTCACATCCACCCTATTCCCCCACCCCCACACTGCCCCGATTCCGGATTGAAATAATGTAATTCATAGACAAAGATCCTTTTCAAAAGCAATAAAAGACAGGATTTCTTGTCCCCCAATCTGTTTACAATGAAGGAATTTCACCGAAAAATCGAATTTTACAGTCCCTGTAACAAAACTTTGCAAAGCTTTACTTGATTAACTCTGAGTCAATGAATTGATGTTTGATTTGCATGTTTTGACAAAATTATAATATCTCTAATAAACACCCACCCCCACCCTCAACTTTTCTATCAAGCACTCTTCTAATACCCAGGTGTTTATTAGAATCATTACGGTACTCGTGGCATGGATTACAACAAATGCCTGTGTTATATATCGTCGTTGTAAATGCAAAACTTTGTATCTCGTTTTGGGGAGAATTTTAAAGGGGACGGAAAAAAATGTAATAACTTTTCCCAAACTGAAAAGATTTACTTGAAATTTTGGACATATTATTCACTAATAATGTGTCATTTATACCGATTAGTGAAAATACCTCAAAACCTGCAAGAATTGTCTTGACTGGGCATACAATATTTGACTTTGAAAATCGCACGAATCGACATACGAGGATTTGCATTTACACCGACGATATATTCTCTATCTTATATTTCAGCATGTGCACCAAGACAGAGATATATTTTCACCTTCAGGTAAGTCTAACACTTTCCCAAATGTAAACATTAACCCTTTCCCAGATCACAAAATTCTAGGGTGGTACAATTTGAAAGCTACTTTTGTTGACAAAAAACGTACTGATAAAGATAGAATGTGTAAAACTTATAGCATGGAAAATAATGAGGCAAACGAAGAAATTGCTGATTATCAGCTATTTCTTCTTTTGCCTCAATGTTTTTTCCAAACATTTTCTTTAAGAGGCGTCAAACTTCAAAACCGGGCCTTGTTTTGGATAGGGTTAACCCATTCCCAAACATTGATGCTTTTTGACGCCCTTCTAGATAAAGACTTTGGAAAATATTGTGGGAAATGAAGAAATTGCTTGTGACAAGCAATTTCTTCATTTCCCACAATTTTTTTTTACCCAAAAAGATAAAAACATGTAGTTTCATTCACTTGAAATTGTTGTCTGTAACATCCTTGAATTTGGGCAAGTCTAAAATTTTGTCGTCTGGTAATGGGTTAACTGATTACCAAAAGTTTTGTCCAAATTCAAACATGCTGCAGGTGACAATTTCAAGTGTTTTGAATTTTATATTTATTTTTCTATGAGTAGAACGCATTATTTTAAATGAAGAAATTGCTTGTCACAATAATGTTTACTAAAGCCTTTATCTGGTACATCTATTTACACTTGCTTTGAATTTGGACTGGCTGATTTTTTTTTGTTTGGGGAAAGATTTTGTACTGAAGCCCCCCCCCCCCAAACATATGTATACCTCACGATAAATGACCTGGTAGTGCAGCCCATGCTAATCAAATGGAATGCTCTGCCAGGTCAATTCTCGTCCGCTATACTCTTGTAGAAAGTGTTTAAAACGTGTTTTAAAACAAGATTCATCAATTTACTTTCAATGAAACTTTGTGGAAAGCTTCACTACAAAGAGGAGATGGGCATATCGTCTGGGTTACCCGGTTCTACTATTAAATTCAGAGTTACTGCCCCTGATTGGTGAAGCTATATACATACAGAGTACTATTCGTTTCCGTGCTATTTCTTAGAAACCATTGGCTGGATTTCAATGAAACTTTGTGGAAAGCTTCACTACACAGATGAGATGCGCATATCATCGGGGTTACCCGGTTGACAATTAATTTTAGAGTTACTGCCCCTGATTGGTGAAGCCATATACATACAGAGTGAACAAAATATTTTGGCAGAGATATCAACTCAACAAATTTGCTTGTTTTAATTGTCTTTATTGCAAAAATATTAAAATATCATACTTAGGAGTATCTTAGATTATCTTAGATTAACACAATAGATGTAAGGACTGTCATTCCAGTGTTCTTGAAATTTAGTACCATTTTGTATATTATAATGTCTAGATAATTGATGTGCTTTTCACACAAAAAAGTCGATTTTGAGAATTTTCATGGACACCTTGAGTATTTATTGCAACAATTAATTGTTTTATTTCAGAAATAATAAAGCCCAGTACACACTTTTTACAAAATTATCATACATAGCTAATGGATGGAATTTTTTTCACTCAAAAGTGCTAATTTGAGAATTTCCTTGGACAGACACCTTGTATATTTTATCATAACATTTAATTGTTATTTTTCAGAAATAGTAAAGCTGTCTACGCGGACACAATATAATACAGATGCTGACGATTATTACAAACCTACCTTACAAAAACAAAAGTAAGTCAAGGAATTGATGGTGGCAGGGCAATTAATAAGAAGGGGTGAAAACATTCTAACTTTTAACCCTTTCCCAAATGGCCAAATTTGGAACTGCTTCCTTTTGAAAGGAGTAGCAGACGGCAAAATAAGTGTTGTTTTGTGTATGAAAGTTGTATATTACAACAAAGAAAATATTGAGGCAAAAGGAGAAAATGCTGATGATCAGCATTTTCTTCTTTTGCCTCAATGTTTTCCTAAAATATTTCTATCAGGGATGTCAAAACCAGGCCTTGTTTGGGAAAGGGTTAATCTCATATCCAAACACTATGTTGTGGATACTCATTTGAATTGTCTCGACGAGACAATTCCAATGAGTACCCACAACATAGGGTTTGACAAACAATAAATGAAATATTATGCTTTGAAATGCCATCACTCTGTCTTTTTGTAGCTCTGTGGTAGGGAATCATGTGACACAACAATAGCAGAAAATCTTCAGTAATTCTGTTAGGATGTGACCAATTTAAAAATTGTTTGAAGCAGAGGAGGCGGAAATGAGTCAGGGATTTGCTAGACGTGATCTTGTAAAAATACGCAGATAAAGTTATTGATGACCAAGTAAAATTTTACTTAGTTGTCAATAACTTTTTTATTAGTGGACATTTCAAATGCTCTACCACATTCAGTAAATTTCGGACCTTTTTTCCTCCTTCTATGTTTCGAATTGAATTCAAATTGGTGATGTGTGAACAGAATTATTGACAATCTTCTGAAACTGTTGCTTTGCATGATTCCCTACTGTAAAATTGGAGAAAAACTTAAACCCATTACCAAACAACAAAATTTTAGCCTAGTCCAAACTCATAGGTGTTGCAGACGACAAGTTCCATTGAACAAAATTTAATATTTTTGGTCTTTCTTGGTAGAAAAACATTGTGGAAAATGAAGAAATTGCTTGTCACAAGCAATTTCTTCATTTTCCACAATTTTTTCCAAATTCTTTATTTTGTGAGGCGTCCAAAAGCGTCGATGTGTGGGAAAGGGTTAATGAGTTAGATAAATAATAGTTTTGATGGAAAAGTAGAAAAGCTTGTTATACTAGCATTTATTTATATTCCTCTATGTTTTTCAAAGATTCCGTATCTTGTAGGGGCATTAAAAAGTACGGACTTTTTATAACAGCCTTATTTGTTTAACATTATTGGCAATACTTAACCCATTACCAGACGACAAAATTTTAGACCATTCCAATTTCAAAGATGTTGCAGACGACAATTTGAAGTGCATGAAATTTTATACTTTTTTGTGATTTTGATTGGAAAACATTGTGGGAAATGAAGAAATTGCTTGTCACAAGCAATTTCTTCATTAGCTCCACTGGCCGAAGGCCAGCGGGGCTGATGTCATGGCCCTGTGTCCGTCGTCCGTCCGTCCGTGCGTCCGTGCGTGCGTCCGTGCGTAAACTTTTTCTTTAAACATCTTCTTCTCCAAAACTACTGGACCAATTTCAACCAAACTTCACATGAATCATCCTTGCATGAATCTCTACCAAATTCCTTCAAAAGAATAAAATCTGTGCAGAACTTGAATTTTAATTAATTTAATTGAATTAAATTTTCGAAAAATCTTTAAAAATTCTTCTTCTCCAAAACTACTGGACCAATTTCAACCAAACTTCACAGTTATCTTCCTTGCATAAATCTCTACCAAATTCCTTCAAAAGAATAAAATCTGCGCAGAACTTGAATTTTAATTAATTTAATTGATTTAAATTTTCAAAAAATCTTTAAAAATTCTTCTTCTCCAAAACTACTAGACCAATTTCAACCAAACTTCACAGAAATCTTCCTTGTATGAATCTCTTCTTAATTCTTTCAAAAAGATAAATTCTGTGTATAACTTAAATTTTAATTAATTTAATTGAATTAAATTTTCGAAAAATCTTTAAAAATTCTTCTTCTCCAAAACTACTCACTGATTCTACGATAAAGTGCCTATTTTAATAAAACGGCTGTCCTTGTGCATGCATGTTAATGTTCAAGCACTGAGGTGAACATTTATTGCTTTTTTGTTGACCCTGACATCGTGTCTAACCATTGAACCTGAAACACTTTGCTGAATATGAAAGTTGAATGTTGGGCACAGCACAAAGCATGCCGGATTACGCAACAATTTGCTTGTCCTCACACCATATGTCTTATTTCAAAACCGATTTTCAATTTTGTTAGTGAACATTTGGCACTCTGAGAGGTCTGTTTTCAACAGGAATGAACTCGAGACTTAAAATAATTCAAATAGTAAGCGATTAAAGCAATTATTTGAAAAAAATACTCAAAAGAGTGTTGTCCTCATTTTATACATCAGATACGTTAAACAGATTAAAATGATACTGGAAAGTGTAATAGCAACGAAACAGTAACATATTATTGACAGAAACATAGTTGTAAATGCAGAAAGGCTGAAGAAAAACTGTTATTCTGCTCAAGCTGAATAAGTTTTGAAAAAATTGTGTCTGAAATCATAACTTTAAAAAATATATAAAAATATCATCAGATACGTTAAGATGTTTTTCGTGGCTGTGCAGCAAAAGCTTCATCCCGAAGACAAAATTTCACTATAATTTCATCATGGCTATGCCAGTGGTGTAAAACACTCTCTTATAAACTTAAATGGATAACATGTTGAATTTTATTGTCGTTGTTACAGTTCGGCCATCAAATACGTTAAAATCAGATACGTTAGTTAAATTTTATCATTAGATTTTCAACCCCGTCTGAATCCCCCAAATCAAAAATTATCTTCGTGTCATGACGTCATATTGTTTTCTGATTATTCTACGAGAACTTCAAACCATATGATAAGCATAGCCTGATAGTTACATCGTGTTTGTGAACTTGCAAAGTGTGCATGCAGTTCAATATTATATAAAGGCTAAAAGTGTATCAATTCTCTTTGAAATTGTTTTTATTACCTCCTGCTTAACTCAATGTTATACAATATAACATATATTTACATAATGATGATCGTGACAAAAGGTGTAGTGCTTAACTTTGACACTATCTGATATCTAACGTATCTGATGAAAAAATCTAACGTATTTGATGAAAAGTACATTTGTGATTTAAGTTGTATTTAGCAAAACATATGAAATTCCGTCCATTATAATGTCAAAATAAATACAAAAAAATATTTTTTCAATGATTAGCAATACATATACATCCGGCAATACGAGTTTATTTAAAGTCATCAAATACGTTAAATGATCTAAAATATTTGATAAAAACATATTTTTGATATGCTGTGTTGTGATATATACCTACCAAACTGTAATATGACTGAACTGTTCAAATCGCATTCATTTAAAAGAAAAGGACAAACATTTTGAAGATCTACCTTTAATTGGAAAAAGTGTTTTTGCTTCAAAATAAAATACAACAGTTCCTGCTTTGAAAAATGCTTGATAGTTTGATTATTACTTATTATGCTATAATCTATTTTGCTAACTTCTTCAAAAAAAAGTATGACCGTTCATAATTTGTTAAAGTAAAGGAGTTTTTTCTCACAAGGAAAGGCATAATACATGTGTATAAGCAGATGGTATACCCTAACGTATCTGACGTATGAAAAATAAGGACCTTTGATATGCGTGATTTTTCCCGAAAATTGATGTACATTTGAGGCCCCTTTTAAATGATTAATGAACTAGACATAATAGACTATTCATATACGAAAAAATATATGACTTAGAGTCTGGTTGATATTTTTCATTTTTGAACCGCTACTTTGTACATTTAACGTAGAATCAGTGTACTAGACCAATTTCAACCAAACTTCACAGAAATCTTCCTTACATGAATCTCTACCAAATTCCTTCAACAGAATAAAATCCGTGCAGAACTTGAATTTTAATTAATTTAATTGAATTAAATTTTCGAAAAATCTTTTAAAATTCTTCTTCTCCAAAATTACTGGACCAATTTCAACCAAACTTCACAGAAATCTTCCTTGCATAAATCTCTACCAAATTCCTTCAAAAGAATAAAATCTGCGCAGAATTTGAATTTTAATTAATTTCATTGATTTAAATTTTCAAAAAATCTTTAAAAATTCTTCTTCTCCAAAACTACTGGACCAATTTCAACCAAACTTCACAGAAATCTTTCTTGCATGAATCTCTACCAAATTCCTTCAAAAGATTAAAATCCGTGCAGAACTTGAATTTCAATTAATTTATTTGATTTAAATTTCGAAAAAATCTTTAAAAATTCTTCTTCTCCATAACTACTGGACCAATTTCAACCAAACTTCTCAGAAATCTTCCTTGTATAAATCTCTTCTTAAATCCTTCAAAAAGATAAATTCTGTGTATAACTTAAATTTAAATTAATTTATTTGAATTAAATTTTCGAAAAATCTTTAAAAATTCTTCTTTTCAAAAACTACTGGACCAATTTCAACCAAACTTCACAGAAATCTTCCTTGTATGAATCAAATTCTTTCAAAAGAATAAAATCCGCGCAAAACTTGAATTTTAATTAATTTAATTGATTTAAATTTTTCGAAAAATCTTTTTGAAATTCTTCTTCTACAAAACTACTGGACCAATTTCAACCAAACTTCACAGAAATCTTCCTTGTATAAATCTCTTCTTAATTCCTTCAAAAAGATAAATTCTGTGTATAACTTAAATTTTAATTAATTTGATTGAATTAAATATTCGAAAAATCTTTAAAAATTCTTCTTCTCCAAAACTGCAGGACCAATTTCTACCAAACTTCGCATGAATCTCTTCCAAATTCCATCACGATTGGATGAAAAGCTTGGCCGCTGTGGGCTAGGCTTATTTTTCGCTATATGAAACATAGTGTAATTTTAAGAAAATTTTAAAAACATTTCTGCTCCTTAATCATTTATTGGATTTCATTCTGGCGTAGCATGAATCTTCTTTGGATAGACCTCTATTGTATTCCTTGAAGAATTTCGTAGTCTAATTGTCTAAAAGCCAGTGGAGCGATACAGGGCCATCTTGGCCCTCTTGTTTTCCTTAATGTTTTCCAAGTCTTTTATTTTGTAGGGCGTCAAAAAGGCGTCATTGTGTGGGAATGGGTTAAAATCGTGTCCAACAATCTACTTGAAATCCATATGGCACTTTAAATTTGATTTTCATTTAAAGTTTTGTATTATTGTTAAGATAATGAAATATTTCATTTTGAGAAGCCTTCAATCCCTCTTATCTGTAGCTCTGATATTGAAAATGTTGAAAGGTAGAAAATGCCAATTGTCAGCATTTACTGCTTTTCTCTAAATATTTTTCTGTTTGTAACATAATCATGGTTTGTTTGTTAACAATTTCTTGTCCACTTTATTAGTTCATTTATCCATATATTATTATTATATATGACCCGTCATGCTAAAAGGGACCTTATCAGAAGTCCAAAAATCTAAGTTTTGACAAGCTGATCATGCTCAGCATAGGTAAACCAGAAGACGTATTTGGAAAAGGAACACATGCTAAGACAGATTAAACATTATAGTTATAGAAAATTTTATTAGAGAGGAAAGGATCGGCCTGAGTCTGGCTGCGCGGACTGCGCAGACAGGCTAGTGTCCATATTTTTGACACTTCCTATAAGGTCCCTTTTAGCATGATTCGTCACATATGTTTCCAACATCAGTATCATGAGACCAAGGTTCAGATGTACCATGGCTGAATAATACAGATGTTGAGCTACAGATAAGAGGGAGTGAAGCCTTCTCAAAATACAATGTTTCATTCATTGTTAATCAAACCCTGTGTTGTGGGTACTCATTGGAATCGACTTGTCGAGACAATTTTTATGAGTACCCACAACATAGGATTTTGATTTGAAATAAAATTTCTAGAATGTCTTTAGCCCTTCTTATCCACAGTGGATAACCCACGTGACTTTTGGGAAGCGTTAACACTGAAAAAATCGTCCGCTTCAATGTATTTTTTGTTTAATTTCTCAGCTTATACTCTATTGATTTTGACGGGATAAAGTGCACGGAACTCGCACTTGAGAGGACTTTTCCTGTTTGTAACTCGCTCTGCTCCGAATCCCGTGGTTTCTTCAAACATTCAAGCGAAAGTTTTTTTCGGTGCACGTGAACGCTTCCCACTTTCGTTTTGCACTTACAAACTATATGGCTGGAATGTTTGAATAAACCACTGGATTTGGAGCAGAGTGAGTTAGAGCTGGGAATAGCCCTCTCAAATTCGCGTTCTGTGCACTTTATCTCGTCAAAATCAATAGAGTATAAGCTGAGAAATTAAACAAACATACCTTGAAGCGGACGATTTTTTTCAATAATAACGCTTCCCAAAAGTCACGTGGGTTATCCACTGTGTTATCTGCTGCTCTGCAATATACAAACTTTCTGGCATGGGTTGTTGAAATTTTGTGGACAAACACCTTTGAATTTGAACTAGTCTAAAATTTTGCTATTTGGAGAATAGCTAAATTAATGTATTTTATTTGTATAATTTTAATTTCAGATCTCTTCCAAAATATGACATGTCAGAAGAGGCGCTGCTAGCAGAAATAGAGAAAGAATACGATTTCTAGCATTTCATATTTTTGGTCATCAATATTTTTCTTGTGCTACACACGTTTATTGAGCCCAGACTTTATCTACGGGGAGCCAATGTCACTGCTGTAGAATGCGCGGATCCAGAGATTTTTCCCAGAAGGGGCCAAGTGCATTTGCACATTTAAAATTCCTTAACCCTTTTCCTAAGGACAAAATTTGAGGGTGGTCCAATTACAAAGCTGCTACAGACGACAAAATTGATGTTAATAAAGATAGGATTTGTTTATGATAAAGCACAGAAAATATTGATGCAAAAGGAGAAATTGCTGATTATCAGCAATTTCTTCTTTTGCCTCAATATTTTTCCAAGCCATTTCTTTTATTGACATCAAAATAAGGCCATGTTTGGGAAAGGGTTGAAAGAATAACTTTGACAAGATATTTTTTGCAAATTCAAAAGGGGGCCTGAGCCCCACGGCTAGATCTGCGCATGTCTAGTGTTGGTATTGACCTTTTTTGGGGAATAAAAATGAGAAGAACTGATTAGAGGGGGTAAAGACATTCTAACTCTTTTATTTCAAATCCAAACCCTATGTTGTAGGCACTTAGTTGAATTGTCTTGAGTACCCCAAATACAGGGTTTGATGATCATTGAAAGATATTTTGCATTTAGAAAAGTCATTACCCCCTGTTATTCGTAACTTCCAATATAATAATGGCGGACAGGATGGAATATGCTCAAATTTCTGCAAAAGCTCAAGAAAAGTTCTTCCAAAAGTTTCAGATTTAGAAATATGGGACGTAACTGAATCATTTTCCAAACAAGATCTGAGGTGCGTTTTTTAGAGCGAGATTTCTTGAGATCTCTTAAGATATTTTAGGATAAAGCGTTCTTTCGACCAAGATTTTTAAGACGCTCAATGGGAGGCGCCATTACCCTATTCTTCGTGCGGAACCCCTCGGTCGACTCAGTAGAAACAATATAAATGAGATTTGACCGAGATGTTCCGAATGCTCCATAATTTAGAAACCGTAGTGTTCCGAATGCTCCATACTTTATACAAATGACGTCATGATGACGTCATTTGTATAAATATGGACCATTCGGAACAACTCGGTCAAAGCCTCGGTCTTAAAAATGCTTTATCCTAAACATCTTAAGAAATCTTAAAAAATCTCGATCTAAAGAACGCGCCTCGGATTTTGACATTCCTAATACAGAAAAATTTGAAAACATACAGGCAGAAGTGAAAATGCTGGTAACCAATCACTGGTCACTGCTCTCAATTATTCTTTACATCTTAACCCTTTACCAGACGGCAAAATTTGGACTCTGCCAACTTGAAAGGTGTTGCAGACGACAATCTTAAGTTGATAAAATTTTAATAAGATATTTCATTTTTTGACTACAAAACATCATGGAAAATGAAGAAATTGCTTTTGATAAGCAATTTCTTCATTTTCCACAATGTTTTCCCAAGCATTTTTCTTGAAAGGGCGTCAAAAAGCGTCTATGTGTGGGGATGGGTTAACCCATTGTCAGATGGCAAAATCTTGAACTGTTCCAATTTGAAAGGTGTTGCAGACAAGAATTTCAAGTGAATGAAACTTAACAATTTTGGTCTTTTGGGGTAGAAAACATTGTGGGAAATGAAATAAATTGTTTGCCACAAGCAATTTCTTCATTTTCCACAATGTTTTCTAAAGCCATTATCTTGTAGGGAGTCAAAATGAGTCATTGTGTGGATATGAGTTTATGGTGAGAATGAAGGGATCCGTATTTAAATTTTCTGGCTAATCTAATCAGCCTTTTCCCACACATCGACGATTTTCGACGTCTAAAAGATAATGGGGTTTGGTAGAAAATTGTGGACAATGAAGAAATTGCTTGTGACTTTAATTTCTTCATTTCCCACAATATTTTCTACCCAGAGACACAAAAAATTGTAAACTGTTGTTCATTTGAAATTTTTGTCTTCAACATCTTTGAATTTGGACTAGTTCAAAATTTTGCCCTCTGCTAATGTGTTAACCCTTTCCCAAACAAGACCTGGTTGATGTCACTAATAGAAATAGTTTGGAAAAACATAAAAACAAAAGAAAAAATTGCTGATGATCAGCAGTTTCACCTTTTGTGAGGTTTTGTCTCAATATTTTCTGTGCTATATTATTCACAAATCTTATGTTTGTAATCACCAATTTTGGTGTCTGCAACATCTTCGAAGTTGGACTAGAAAAAAATTTTGCCCTCTGGTAATGGGTTAAAGTAGGAAAGACAAAGACCAGAAAAGTCAACAAAATACATTAGTTGAAGCCACCTTTGATATGACACGTAGTGATGTGATCCCTTTGAATTTCTTGTTTGTTGAATAAGTTGTTTTCTTGCCATTACAAACCTTTCCAAAAGAGACCTGGTATTGACATCCAAAAATAGAACTGCTTTTGGAAAACATTGAAGGAAATGAAGAAAAAAATGATGATGCTCAGTAATTTCTCCTTTTCCCTCAATATTTTCTATGCTATGAATTTTCTACTTTTGATGTGAATAACCATGTCATCTGTAAGATTCAAAGATTCAAAATTTTAAATGAGCACCTTGGTTGCATTGAATAAAGATTTCTTAAGTTGTATATTGCCATGACCCTCTTTAATATTGTTTTGAATGTGTTTATTAATTTATGATAGCAATTTTGGTTTCAATACCTCAGCATTTGAAAATACTTAATTTTACTTTCTTAATTATGATTACAACGCATCATTAACTACAAAACACTTCATGTATCTTTGGGCGTGAGCAGTAGCAACGGAAATTGACAAGGCAGGGTTCTCCCCAGAATAATCTGAAGCCGTAGTGGCAAATTATTTGTAAGTATTGGTTTAACCTTGAAATGCATTGTTTTCATGCAAATAATTGTGAATAAAACCATTATGGGAAAAGAAGAAATTGCTCAATTTGAGCAATTTCTTCTTTTCCCATTATGTTTTTAAACAGAATTATTACATTTTATATTATAAGAATACATTAATTATCACTTTTTGACATGAAATGATTAGAAATTCCCCTATATGGTGACCTTTTTAGCTCACCTGAGCACAAAGTGCTCAAGGTGAGGTATTGTGATCGGTCGTTGTCCGCCGTCCGTCCGTCCGTCCACAATTTCTTTAAAGATCTTCTCCTCCTAAACCGGTGGACCAATCTTCTTGAAACTTGGCAGGAATGATCCTTGGGTGAAGGGCTTTCAAAGTTGTTAAAAGAATTTGATACCATCAAAGACTCTGGCTGCCGCGGCATGAGAAAAGCGGAAAATAGCCAAATCTGTTAAAAATCTTCTTCTGCCTAACCAGTAGGCAAATATTCTTGAAACTTCACATGAATGATGTTTGAGTGAAGGGCTTTCAAAGTTGTTAAAAGAATTTGATTCCATCAAAGACTTTGGCTGCCGCGGCACGAGAAAAGCGGAAAATAGCCAAATCTGTTAAAAATCTTCTTCTGCCTAACCAGTTGGCCAATATTCTTGAAACTTCACATGAATGATCCTTGAGTGAAGGGCTTTCAAAGTCTTTAAAAGAATTTGATTCCATCAAAGACTTAGGCTGCTGCGGCATGAGAAAAGGGGAAAATAGCCAAATCTTTAAAGAATCTTCTTCTGCCTATTTAGCAAGCCAATATTCTTGAAACTTCCCATGAATGATCCTTGGGTGAAGGGCTTTCAAAGTTTTTGAAAGACTTTGATTACATTAAAGGTTTTGACTGCCGCGGCATAAGAAAAGGGGAAAATAGCCAAATCTTTTAAAAATCTTCTTCTGCCTAACTAGTAGGCCAATATTCTTGTAACTTAATATGAATGATCCTTGGGTGAAGGCCTTTCAAAGTTGTTAAAAGAATTTGATTCCATCAAAGGCTTTGGCTCCGGTGGCATGAGAAAAGGGGAAAATAGCCAAATCTTGTAAAAATCTTCTGCCTTCAACTAGTTGGCCAATCTTCTTGAAACTTCCCATGAATAATCCTTGGGTGAAGGGCTTTAAAAGTTTTTGAGAGACTTCTATTCCATCAAAGCCTTTGTTTGCTGCGGCATGAGAAAAGGGGAAAATAGCCAAATCTTTTAAAAATGTTCTGGCTTACTACATGTAGTTGGCCAATATTCTTAAAATTTCACATGAATGGTCTTTGGGTGAAGGACTTTCAAAGTTGTTATACGAATTTGATTAATATCAAAGCTCTTAGTGCAGCGGCATCAGAAAAAGGGCAAAAGAGCAAACACTTTTGAAAAGGCTGAATTTTGTTTCATTCTTTTGAAAAACTAAGGAAAAGGGGCTTTATTGCAAAATTCTTAATTTGCTGCTATACAGGTCAAAATGTTTATTTCAACAAGGCAAAAAATTTCAGGTGAGCGATCTAGGGCCATCATGGCCCTCTTGTTGAAGTAAAGCTGCAGGGGTACTTTTGAAGCTGTACAGGGGCATTACAGATTTACATGAAGCTGTAGATGGGTCGATACAGCTTATTGGGCTGGGGAGAACACTGCAAGGGTATCTCTAGTTAATAAATGCTGTAAAATGACTGGATGGGAAACATAGAGACATGCTTCCAGTTGATCTGACTTCCCGACCGGTTTCGTTCAATGGTTTGAACTCATCAGGGGATTTTTGTTGTTTTAAGGCAAGAGAGATGTCTTGCAATGTTGGTGAAGCAGAACCCGCTGATTCTCCTTATATATACCCAAGTGCTGCCGGTTGCTGCCGGCGCTGCCGGTGTAGCCGGTTTGCTGTCAGTACTATCCATGACGTCATGATCTCCCGTTTCTATTATAGAACAATGGGCGACGACTTCATTTGTTCTATTTTTAGAACAGAGCGTAGATAGTGCCATATTTTCTATCTTGTAGAACACAATGGCAAAGGATTGTTAAGTTTCTAACAGAATACGATTGTCACTACCTTGGTGTATGTAGTGACACAGCATTATGAATTAGGCTGACTGCTTGGGTAATAGGGCTGAATTTGCTCATTTTGAACATGACAAGGGACAGCTTTATTTAGCTAGTAAAGAGCAGTTTCCCTCGAAATTTCTCCTAACTCCATTGTTAGTATTCATTGCAGATTGTTGCAAAATGTTTGCTGCAGTATATTTGCAGTGCCTAGATGGTGCAAAAGTGTGAATTTTATACAGTCTTGTGTTCATCTATTGAGAAACAGTCTTTTCATGTATTGGTTTAACATGATGTCATGTTGTCATTATCACACACTTTTGTACGTCTGCCTCTCTGGACAACATCTGAGAAAGATGTACTCCCTGCTCAAATAAGAAATTTGAGATCACTTAATCTAATTCTAGATTATTATCTGCACACTCGTAGGTATATCACACATACAGGCAATTAAGCCAATCACCATATGACAATCTGTCACAGAAGCAAGTGTAAGAAGAGCTCCTCCCTGACTTGCTCCAGTAGTGGACAAATAAGTCTACCGATATAAGATACTCAAATATCTAAGCAAGTCCAACCAAGAGTTCTTTTTCTACACAGCAAGCTTCTTACACTCTGTAAAGAATACTAATACGGAAAAGCATGCTCAAACGAGTATACAGCGAATTTTATAGGGATACATGTTTTATCTCCAATCAAAAAAAACTTTTGAGAAGTTTAGGCATAAAAAATGTCTCTACATCAAAATGATCATCAAATCCATTCACAGTAGCTTCTCCCCCTAATAGTGATAAGCCTCTCCGAACAACAAGAAAGCAATCAGTCATTTTCATACAGTTTATCTCTAGTTAATAGTCTATAAATTCTGTTGTTAAGGATGACACCTAAAGATGCACAAAGTGTTTGGTATCTAATGATGGGTTGTAATCCTTAAGTTATGTTTCTTTATTTTGACAAAAGGATATTTTTCTAAAATGATTTGTTAACTCTTTCCTAAATCACATGGTTTTGTTGTGTCTTGTAAAAATGTCTTTAGAAAGTATTGAGAGAACAGAAAATGCTGAAATCCAGCATTTCCTCTCAACACTTTACATGTAATAATGAAAACTTTCATACACAAAGTAACACTCATTTTGATGTCTGCAATCCTTCAATTATTGTGTCATTTAGGAATGAGCTACTTAATTTTGTTGCTATGGAAGTAGTCATATATGACATATCTTGTGAATCAATGACATAGATTGTTTTAACCCATATCCAGATGGCAAAATTCTAGACTGGTCCAAATTGAAAGATCTTGGTGACAACAATTTCAAGTAAATGGAATTTTACTTTTTAGCTCACCTGAGCAACATGCTCAAGGTGAGCTTTTGTGATCACCCTGTGTCCGTCGTGCGTCGGAAGGCGTCAACAATTTCTTTAAACATCTTCTCCTCCTCAACCACTGGGCCAATTCTTACCAAACTTGGCAGGCATGTTTCCTGGGTGACCCTTTTCAAAACTTGTTTTCAAATTTTTGATTCGTCAAGAAATGTGGGCGTGGCTTATCAGACTTAGAGAAATTGTTAAATAATTCTTCAAAAATCTTCTCCTCCCTAATCATTAAGTCAATTTTTACCAAAGTTGGCAGAAATGTTCCTTGGGTGACCCTTTTCAAAACTTGTTTTCAAATTTTTGATTCGTCAAAAATGTGGGCGTGGCAGGGCGGGGCTTATCAGACTTAGAGAAATTGATAAATGATTTTTCAAAAATCTTCTCCCTAACCATAGAGTCAATTTTTACCAAAGTTGGCATAAATGTTCCTTGGGTGACCCTTTTCAAAACTTGTTTTCAAATTTTTTATTTGTCAAAAAATGTTGGCGTGGCAGGGCGGGGCTGATCAGCCTTCGAGAAATTGATAAATAATTCTTCAAAAATCTTCTTCTCCCTAACCATAGAGTCAATTTTTACCAAACTTGGCAGAAATGTTCCTTGGGTGACCCTTTTCAAAACTTGTTTTCAAATTTTTGAGTTGTCAAAAAATGAGGGCGTGGCAGGGCGGGGCTTATCAGACTTAGAGAAATTGTTAAATAATTCTTCAAAAATCTTCTTCTCATTAACCATTGAGTCAATTTTTATCAAACTTGGCAGAAATGTTCTTGGGTGATCCTTTACAAAATTTGTTTTCAAATTTTTGATTCATCAAAAAATGTGGGTGTGGCAGGGCGGAGCTTATCAGACTTAGAGAAATTGTTAAATAATTCTTTAAAAATCAAATGTTGATCCAATTTGTACCAATCTTGGCTGGAATGTTCCTTGAGTGACTGTCTTTACTGCCTGTTGATGAATTTTTAATTCGTCAAAAAATGAGGGCGTGGCAGGGTGAGGCTTATCAGACTTAGAGAAATCGTTAAGTAATTCTTAAAAAATCTTCTTCTCATTAACCATTGAATCAATTTTTATCAAACTTGGCAGAAATGTTACTTGGATGACCCTTTTCAAAATTTGTTTTCAAATTTTTGATTCGTCAAAAAATGTGGGCGTGGCAGGGCGGGGCTTATCAGACTTAAAGAAATCATGAGAAAATTCTTTAAAAAACAATCATTGGTCAAATTTAAAACAAACCTGGCAGATCTGTTTCTTGAGTGACTGTTTTCAATGTGTGTTCATGAATTTTTTTATTTGTCAAAAAACGTAGGCGTGGCAGAGCGGGGCTTATCAGACTTGGAGAAGTTATTAAACGAATCCTTGAAAATTTTCTTCTTAACTGTTGGACAAATTATATCAAATTATCCAGGAATGTTCCTTGGGTACCCCTTTTTAATTTTTTTTACAAATTTGTGATCGGTTGAAAATGTGGGCATGGCAGGATGTTTATACGACTAGGAGAAATGACAAGAAAATTCTTTAAAAATCAACTGATGGGCCAATTTGAACCAGGGATGTTGCTTGAGTGACTCTTTTTAACAATAATATTGTTTGTGAATTTTTGATTTGTTAAAAAAAATTGAGTGTGGCAGGGTAGGGCTTATCAGACTTCAAAAAATCATAAAGAAATTCTTCAAAAATCAACCATGGGGCCAATTTAAACCAAGAGAACAAAATGCTTATTGAGTTACTCTTTTCAAACACTTGGTTATAAATTTTTGATAGGATAATAAATGTTGATGAGGCAAGGAGGGTTTTATCATATTAAGCGTATTAATGCCTGTAATGTATCATTCTGATGTTTCAAAATTGTAAATTGTTAATTGTAAAAGTTTAATCCTGATTATAAAAATCGAACTGGAACAGCACATGATATTCAATTTTAAAGATGTATGCAAATGCTACTACTTGCAATATGATTGAATACTAATGTGACTTCATTGTCTTCATTGGAAATTATGAAACTTAATTTACAATAGTTTGATATGACATACATATTTGTTTACAACAAAATTTATATTGTACACCATCAAATACAGGAAGAACTCAGGTGAGCGATATCAGTGCCTTTCAGGCACTCTTGTTTGGTGTTTCTCGGTAGAAATATACTGGTGAAAATGAAGTAATTGATTGTCACAGGCACATTCTTTATTTTCAATGTTTTCTAAAGCCATTCGTGCATCAAAAAAGACATGTGGACAGAGCAACTTATAAAAGGGAGTGAAGCCGTCCCAAATTTGTTATTTCAAATCCAAACCCTATGTTGTGGGTACTCATTGGAATCGTCTCGACGAGACGATTCCAATGAATACACACTACATAGGGTTTGATGAATACTAAGTGAAATATTCCATTTTGAAAGGCTATCACACCTTATTTGTAGCTCTGTGTTGGAATGGGTGTGATCAAGTTATCACTTCGTCTTGGGGACTAAGATCAAAGTAACATTTTAGAAATTATCTTGGCTATAGATTCGTTAACGATTTGTCTATTTATTGCATAATGTGATTTTTTTGTCATGAGCATTCCTTTATAATTATTTTCTGTGATACAATTCATTTATCATATTCTTTGTAAATGTTCGGGTATTTACATATTCACTAAACTGCGCATCCGTCTGTTTGTTTGTCTATGATGTGTCTGTTCATGTAAGAGGTTAACTATGTGTTTTGGAAGCAAAATTCATATTCAATGTCTTTTGTTCATAAATATGCAGATTATAGATATAATTTAATATTGGTCGTATATTTAAGAATCCACTCAAAAGTCTTGTTTTGAAATTATATAACAAGCAATCCTATTTGCTTAGACTAATAATCTGTCCAATCAGCTGGGATCTTTATTATGAACTAGATGACAATTTTTGATTGGTCCAATTGGATGAAAAAAAGAAATTGCTGATATTATTTCATTCAAAGTTTTCTAAACCTTTTCAATGAATGAAAATCTGCAATCCTGTGGTAATAGTGCTGTAGTGATAGGATTTAAATTTATCTATATACTTATTTTATAGCTTGCATAATTTCTGAACTGCAATAAATTAATTCTTTATTTTGTTTTCCAAACAGACTGTAATTCAGACATGTTGTACAAAAGGGGCCCCCATCTGGGAAGTCATGACAGTCAGACTAGGGCTGAAACGGGTGCAAAATTTCTACCCGGGTACCCGTCTAACAATTGCTCGCGGGTACCTGGGTACCCACACAAGATACTTCATGAATTTAGAAAGCTAAATCCAATTCAAGAATAGGAGCTATCCACCAATGGGAACATGCTGGCGAGTTGACTCGGTCGAGTCAACTCGCCTGCATGTCTCCATTGGTGGATTGCCAAATGTGCCACCCCTCCACCAATTTGATCCTTGACAACACATTGTGCACTATTTTCGTCATTGCATAAGATTTTGACTGTCTGGATATGCAATTAATCATTAATAGCTAGGGCTCCTCTGCCAGGCCAATTATCTTGAGCTTTAACCTTTTTGCTAGATGGGGGAAAAAGTGTTTTTGAGAAGAAAAACAATAACAACAACAACATTATGTCAGGTGCAAATGATTTATAAAAACATACAAACATGAATAAAATATTTATAATTTGATTTATATTTGATTTATATAATGATTTATTTATACTGCTTTTACATGTCATTTTCATTCAATTTGTTTCTTATATCATTTATCAGGCTACAATGGATTAAGAATTGATTATGCAAAATATCTAACCCTATGATCTGGGTACTCGTTTTAATTATCTTGAGACAAATTAATGAGTACCCACAACATATAATTTAGATTTGAAATATAATACCACTCTTACCTTTTTCTCTGACCATTTGTTGGAAAATACAATCCTACATTCAATTTACCCTTACCAAACAACAAAGTTGTAGGGAAGGCCGGAAAGTCATAACAGAAGCACAGTCTCGTTAAAAGAAATTCTGTTTAAATTTAGCACACAGAATATTGGGAGAAAAGAAGAAAATGATGGATATCAGAATTTTGTTCTTTTCTCTCAACATTTTCTGTGACTTCTCTGTAAGAGACTTCAAAACCAGGTCATGTTTGGGAAAGGGTTAAATTTTGCCTGATGCACAATGATAACATCTGTTTGGCAGCTTCTCTAGCAGAAGAAGTGTAAACAAGAGCTGTCCATAAGACAGCGCGCTTGACTTTTGTAAGTTGCTTAACCAAGAATTTCTAAGTCAAAAAAGGTTAAAATTCCAGTAAATTAAATGTGAGAGTAATGAATCTTTGCCTAGAGGCTAATATTATGGTCACAAAAGCATGTGCAAAGTTTCAGAGCAATAGCATAAGTAGAAACAGATGTTTGAAAAAACTTTAACCTGTGTTGCAATGCCAACACCAACGCCGACGCCCGAGCGACAGTATAACCTCTCATTTTCTTCGAAAAGTCGAGCTAAAAATATTGTGGAAAATGAAGAACTTGCAATTTCTTTGCTTCTAACAAGCAATTTCTTCATTTCACTTTTTTTTCACCCAGAAAGTCTAAAAATGTTCAATTTCATTCTAGTGAAATTGTAGTCTGTAACATTTTCGAGAGTGGACAAGTCTAAAATTTTGTCGTTTAGTAATGGATTTATGAATTATGCAGAGGTTTACTTGTAACATGCAATACAAAAGTTTATATATGTCCGTCCATTTTTGTTTTCAATAAAGATTAATTTTCATAATTCTGTGTATTTGATGTTCCTTTGTATACCCATTTATGATGAAATTTGTGTGCTGGTATCTAGAAAACGTTCCCTTTTGTCCCTTAACCCTTTCCCAAACTAGACCTGGTTTTGACGTCCCTAAAAGAAAAGGCTTGGGAAAACATTGAAACAAAAGAAACTGCTGATAAACAGCAGTTTCTCCTTTTGTCTCAATATTTTCTACGACATATTTTACACAAATCCTATCTTTAATAACATCCATTTTGTCATTTGTGGCAATTTTTGAAGTTGCTCACCCTCAATTTTTATACGCCGCCGGAGGCGTACGTATATTGGCGTCATCCTCTCCGTCTGTCTGTCCGTCTGTCTGTCTGTCCGTCCATCTGTCCGTCCGTACGTCCATCCACTTTTCTTGTCAACGCAACTCCTAAGTTTCTGACTGGATCTTCTTGAAACTTAATCAATGTTATCACATTAATTGGTAGATGTGCATGAAGGAAGGATTTTATGGTTCGTTGATTTTTGCCTGAGTTATGCCCCTTAAAAACTTAGTCTCTGGGGCTTATTGAAATTGCAGCCTTGTCAACGCAACTCCTCCCAAGTTTGTAGCTGGATCTTAATGAAACTTGGTCACTGTTATCACCTCAATTGGTAGATGTGCATGAAGGAAGGATTTTGATTTCTGCGAGAGTTATGCCCCTTAAAACTTAGTCTCTGGGGCTTATTAGCTCACCTGAGCACGAAGTACTCAAGGTGAGCTATTGTGGTCACTTTGTGTCCGTCGTCCGTCCGTCCTTCCGTCCGACTGTCCGTCCGACTGTCCGTCCGTCTGTCTGTCAACAATTTAGTGTTAACACTCTAGCATCCACAAATATAAGCCAATTTTGACATAACTTGGCCAAAATATGTTTGACCATAAGGTCTCGGATGAGTTCGATTTTTGGTCTGATCGGACCAGAAAGTCCGGAGTTATCTGCCCTTGAATGCGAAAAATAGCTACTTTTGACTTTGTTAACACTCTAGCATCTACAAATATTTACCAATCAAGATTAAACTTGGACACAATGTATATAACAATTAGATCTTGAATGAGTTTGATTTTGGTTATGATCATACCAGAAAGTCATGAGTTATGTGCCCTTGAATTCGACGAAATTGCCATTTTTGGCTGTTTTCGACCATGTTTACACTCTAGAATCTACAATTATTATTCAATCAAGACAAAACCTAGACACAATGTTGAGGACCATAAGATCCTGGATGTGTTTGATTTTCAGTCTGATTTGATTAGAAAGACAAGAGTTATGTGCCCTTGAATTTGACA
The DNA here is from genome assembly GCA_963680895.1 of Fragum sueziense. Classification (NCBI taxonomy): domain Eukaryota; kingdom Metazoa; phylum Mollusca; class Bivalvia; order Cardiida; family Cardiidae; genus Fragum; species Fragum sueziense. The sequence continues at coordinate 38,934,133 of OY804608.1, read as the reverse complement.
AAATTGCCATTTTCAGCTGTTTTCCACCTTGTTTACACTCTAGAATTTACAATTATTTTAAAATCAATTAAGACAAAACTGGGACACAATGTTGGGGACCATAAGATCTCAGATGAGTTCGATTTTCAGTCTGATATTATTAGAAAGTCGAGAGTTATGTGCCCTTGAATTCGACAAAATTGCCATTTTCGGCTGTTTTCCACCTTGTTTACACTCTAGAATCTACAATTATATAAATCAATCAAGACAAATCTTGGACACAATGTTGGGGACTATAAGATCTTAGATTATTGCGATTTCAGTTTGATCTGATCAGAAAGTTGAGAGTTATGTGCCCTTTAATTTGACAAAATTGCCATTTTTGGCTTTTTTTTTATCTTGTTTACCCTCTAGAATCTACAATTATCAATCAATCAAGACAAAACTTATACACAATATTGCGGACCATAAGATCTTGGATGAGTAGGACTTTCAGTCTGATCTGAGCAGAAAGGTGAGTGTTATGTGCCCTTGAATTTGACAAAATTGCCGTTTTCGACTTTGTTTACAATGTAGAATTATTATTGGACAAATCTTTGACACAATGTTGGGGACCATAAGATCTCTGATGAATTTGATTTTCATATTGTTATTGACGATAAGTTAGTTTTCAGTCTTAAAATCATAAATATCAATTGAATTGAATAAAAGTGTTGCTCATATCAGTTTGGTTCAGGTGAGCGATATAGGACCATCATGGTCCTCTTGTTGAAATTGCAGGCTTGTCAACGCAACTCCTCCTAAGTTTCTTGCTGGATCGTAATGACACTTGGTCAATGTTATCACCTCAATTAGTAGATGTGCATGTAGGAAGGATTTTATGGTTCATTGATTTTTAGCTCCACTGGCCTTCAGGCCAGCGGGCTATTGTCATGGCGCTGTGTCCGTCGTGCGTGCGTCCGGTCGTCAACTTTTTCTTTAAAAATCTTCTCCTCAGAAACCACTTGATGGATTTCATTCAAACTTCACAGGAATGATCCCTAGGTGGTCCTCTATCAGATTCCTAAATTTAATTCTGATTGAACTAGAAAGTCTGGAGTTATCTGCCCTTGAATTAAAAAAATGGCTGTTTTGACTTTGTTTTCACTCTAGCCACTACAAATATTTATCAATCAAGACAAAACTTGGTCAGAATGTTGGCGCTGATAAGATCTTGCCTGAGTGCAATTTTCAGCTTGATCTGAATATTATGTCTTGAGTTATGTGCCCTTGAAATTGGCAAAATTACCATTTTTGACCTTATTTTTACTCAAACAACCATAAATATCCACCAATCAACACAAAACTTTCATGTAATCTTACTGGCCATAAGATCTTTGATGTGTGTAATTTTCAGCTTCATAGGAATCTTAAATCATGATTTTTCTGCCCTTGAATTTGACAAAATTGCTGTTTTTGACTTTGATTTTACACTCTTTACATCCACAAATATTGAACAATCAAGTCAAAACTTAAACAAGATGTAGGTGAAGTTAACATCTTGCTTTAATGTGATTCTTAGCTAGATAGGAATATAAAATCCTCAGTTATATGCCTTTCAATTTGACAAAATTGCTAATTGTGACTTTTTTCACTCTAACAGCCAAACTCACTCTATTAAAGACAAAGCTTGGTAACCAATTGATCTTATACGAATGTGTTTTCAGCTTTCTAGTTACTTTGTTATTGCTTTAAGAACAACAAGTTTTGAAAAATTTAGTCAAAACTTGGACTTGATATGACAAGAAATTCAGGTTTCATCAGCCATTTGCATTAATTTTGGAATATGGTATTTCCCCAAATCTATTTTTAGCTCAAAATCTATTTTTAGAAATATGAAATATTTTGGAGTAATCAATGGTCTGTTAATTTAGATCTGTTTGGAAGATGGAAAATTTTAATTGCTAATATCATCCTAAGCTGGAATGTTCTACCATTTCCTTTTACCCTTTCTCAAATGGCAAACATATAGTTTTACTTTCTTTAATTCAAGAACCAAACATTTTGAACAATCTAGTTTTGTAACTTTCTTTTTGCTCTATGAAACACAAGCATTGAACTATCTAATCTAATCTTGGATTAAATATTACATGAAACTCAGGCCTGTGGAGCGACTCAAGACCTTCAGGTCTTCTAGTTTCAAGAGTTATGCCCCCTTAAAACCTAGTCTCTGGGGCTGATTGAAATTGCAGCCTTGTCAACGCAACTCCTCCTAAGATTCTAACTGGATCCTAATGAAACTTGGTAGATGTTATTACCTTAATTGGTAGATGTGCATGAAGTAAGGATTTTATGGTTCATTGATTTTTGCCTGAGTTATGCTCCCCTTCAATCTTAGTCTCTGGGGCTTAATGATATTTCAGCTTCGTGAACGCAATTCCTTCCAGGTTTTTGACTGGATATTTATAAAAACCTTTTTGTGAACACAACTTTTTACAGGTTTTTGAGTGAATATTTATAAATCCTTGTCAATGTCATTTTTTTGTCTCGAGTTTTATAAGTGGCGGCGTATATTGTGACCATGGCACTCTTGTTTCGGTTTGGGAAAGGGTTAAGCATCCAGACCATATACATCTTTGCGCAGTCTGATCTTTTAAAGCTTCTTCACAGCCAGTGGTAAAAACTTCAAGACAGCAGTGTAGATCCTGATCAGACTGTACTTTTGTACAGGCTGATCAGGATCAATGCTTAGCCTATAAGCAGAGCAACAGATAAGAGGGAATGAAGACAATTATAAATTTGTTAGTTCAAATCCAAACCCTATATTGTGTGTACTCATTTGAATCATCTCAATGAGACAATTTCAATGAGTACCCACAACATAGCGTGAAAAATATTTTACATTTTGAAAAGCCATTACCCTTTGTTATCTGTGGCTCTGTTTAAGGGCTCTTTTTTCCGTAGAATAAAGTCCTAGCTCCCTAAAAACAGTTTCATATAAATTTGTCGGCCCATTCTGTCACAATATCTGCCATTTCTACACTAGCATCAACAACAAAAGCGTGACTATACCCATGTTGACAAAGTCGTATATCGCCATCCGGAAACCGCTTAACTAAGTCGTGGTAATATTCCCGCGGACACCAATCATCGTTCTGCCCATAATAATAACTTGAACAGTCTATAAACTTTTCGACAAGTTTGTCGTCCAAATCCCTGATGTCTTGCATTTCCCCATGAGCCATATAAGCTGAGTTTGAGAAGTTCGGAGTTTTGATGAAGGATAATGTGGCATTTAGAACACATGCCGGAGCATTTGATCCGCCCTTCTTACCAGAGAAATGCCATCGTATTAGCCACTTCTTCAGGCTAAGTGGTAAAAGTGAAATAATCATCGTCAATGGATTTGATAGCCATCTGAAATATTTTAGAGTTGGTGTGTAAACAACTCCATTCGGAGAGACTGCCATTCTTTCTATTGTTGGGAATAGCTGGAAACATCTTTGTATCTTGTGTTCTAATTGGTCCATTACTTTCAAATTCACATAACAGCCAACAGAATGACCAATGAGGAAGAGGCTAACATCTTTTGGTATGTTTTCATTGATGAACGCAATCTTGTGTCGTATTTGGCCCTCTAGCGTGCAGACGTCATCACTGAGCAATTCTGAAATGCAAAGTTGGTACGAAATTTAACATGTTATTGTATCTGGAAAATGGGAGCTTAACCTTTCCCTAAAAGGCAAAATTCATATTTCTGTGAAAGCCTAAAACATATACATGATCTCAAACAAGAGCTGTCACAGACGGATTACGAGTATGCTCCCCGAATAAGTGTTTGTCACAAAATAAAAACTATCATACATTAAGCCCCCTTTTCCCATGACTGATTTTTTGTGCACACATTATTTATAAAATATGGTACACACATTATTTATAGAATATGGTCTAGAACATCTCATTCATCACATAAGCACAAAATTTCATTAAATTCTGCCCATTGGATGAAGAGAAATTCAAGAAAATCTAATTTTTACATTACGGCCCCTTTTTCCATGACGCAGCCTCAAATTAAGAAACGGATAAAAAGTCCCTAGGGATTATTCCAGGGAGTTCACATGTGAAGTTTCATTGAATTTGGTCCAAGGGTTGCTGAGATATGGCTGTGGACGGACGGACGGACGGACACACAGACACACAGACAGCATGGCGACTATATGCTCCCCCGAAATTTTTTCGGGGAGCATAAAAACCCTCTCCCATTCCAGTCCCACTGTTGATGTCGTCCATAATACAGGAAGCTTAAGAAAACTTTGAATGAAAAGACGAAATTGCTAATCATGAAAATTTTCTATGCCAAAATGGACACAAATTCAAATTTCATTAATATTCATTTTGTTGTCTGCAGCAGCTTTCAATTTTAACCAATTTATCATTTTGAAAAGTGTAAAACTTAAAGTGTACTCAATATATAGAATTGGTTACCACCCTGTGGCATCACATGAGCTGCATTGAACTATTATTTTTTGTGTCATTCTGAGTAGAAAACATAGTGGTAGGCTAAATGAAGAACTTGCTTGATACAAACAATTTTTTTCATTTTCCAAAATGTTTTCTACAACACTTTCCTTGACGGGCGTCAAAAAGCACCAATGGGTGGTAAATGGTTAAACAAACAGACTCTTAAACTTTCCCAACATGTAGTTTGGCGTATAATAACTGGTGTACTCACTATATAAGGCTTGGTTACCACCCTCCGGCATCACATGACCTGCGTGAGACACGCCCCAAACTGGTATAGTACAGTCATGGTGTTGGTAAAGTTTTTTCATAAACTCATCGTAGTACTCCACTATACCAGGATTTCCTGCAAAATAGCAAGAAAGAAAATTAATCATTTCTAGTTTCTTCATAGTATTAGAACTCATTTTCCCAAACAAAACCTGGTGCTCTGATTTCCCTTACGATAAAGGTTAGATAAACATTGAGGCAAGAGAAGGAAATGCTGATAACCAGCATATTGTCTAAACTATTTGGTATTTTCTTTTTATGCCCCCGATAGGGAGGCATCATAAATTTGACTTGTCCGTCCGTCCGTCTGTCTGTCCGTCCGTCTGTCTGTCCGTCCGTCATTCCGTCCAAAAACTTTAACATTGGCCATAACTTCCTTATTACTTAACATATTCGCTTCATACTTTACCACAACATTCCTTGGTACATTACCTTTCTGTAGGCACATACTTTGGTGACCTTGACCCCTGGATGACCTTGACCTTGAAAATAGATTGGCCATAATTTAAAATCAAAGCGGTGTCGGGGGCATTGTCATCTTACAGTGACAGCTCTTGTTTTTCATTGCTCACAAATTTATCCTAGCACTATAAACCTCTACTATTTAGTCTGCAGTAGCTTTTCAAATTTGAACCTTTAGTCTATTTTTTTTTCAATTTGGGAATGGGTTAACAGCTGACTTGTGGGTAAAAATGTGTAGTGGATATTTAGAAACTTTAAAGCCATGCTTAAATTTGTGATCAGATAATGTTTATTTTTTCATGACTCATATACTGAACAAAAGTGAAAACGCTACACCTACTTTGCTCGTTATATTTCTTCTAAATAAAACAAATAAAAAAATCAAATGAAAGTGTTTCGCATTGTTCAATGACTTGGCTGTGCCAAGCACAAAACGTTTTGTGGATCTGATTTACGGGGATGAAAAACGGACGCTTTTAATGTGACAGGGGTCCGTTTTTCAAGTGTATAATTTGAACGGTAATTTTACACAATTTAAACCTTCAGAAATCCTAGCAGAAGAATGTAAACCATGCCGGACTGCACGGAATGGTAGTCTGACAAGTTATCAGTCAGGAAATGTAAAGAAGCTTGCATAACATTGTTTCAGCGTTCAGAAAATGATGTTTAAAAACCAGAATTTTAATTATGTTCCAAAGCTTGGAAATTTTACAATGTAATCTCTATAGGAAATTGAAATCGCTATTGCATGGACATCTGGGAACAATCCTAGTCGAAGGAAGAATTCAAATATCCCCTGTAAAGCATGCTTGATTTTGAAAAAAAAATCAATCGAAAAACGTGATGAATTTGTGAATACCAAACATTTTAAATTCCCTATTTGTTTATGTCAAAGGGAGGTAATTCGCAAAATCGAAAAGTTGGACCTTGATTTTAGAGCTTGCTGCTATAGATGATTGAGATTTTAAAGTGACATTTTAGAATTTTTTGTCATAAATTTTACTTTTGTTTTTATCTGAAAGAGCATATTTCCTTATGAAAATTCTGAAAATTTCAAGTCAAAATATTGGGCCGTTTACGAGAAATTTATATTTTTGTGTTGCAATTGAACAAATTGTTGTGGACAACAGTTCGGATTTATATGCAATTTATCGATTATGTCTCAACTTTAAATGTGTGTTTCTCGCTTATTGGCAACAACTTAAAAACACTTATAGTATTTATACTCATTAGAATAACCAATCTTGGCATCGAGACACACTTTAAAAAATTGAAATTGGAATGAAATGTCCCTTTAAGTGTTTTTTATGCAACCCAGATATGACCAATTCCGAAAAAATAATGACATGTTTTCTGCGCATGCGCATATGCGATATTAGATGTAGTTAGCTCTAAACGCATTAAGGGCTGTAACTCTGACATTAAAGGATACAAGGCAATGAAATCTCAACAAAACGATTGCTAAAAGCCTGGTATATAACGTCAAAATGTATTTCATGCTGTCAGTTCGATACTTTTCCAGAAATTAGAATTCTTGCAGTGTAGCGTTTTCACTTTTGTTCAGTATATTTCACTAGATGAACAAAACTTGAAAAATCAATGTCTGTAAGCAATAATATCACTTTAACCAAACAAAAAAATTTAACCTTATCCAAATTTTAAGCTTGTCCAAATTCAAAGAAATTTCAGAAGGTATTTTCAATGATGAATTTTGAATTTCAAGGAAATTTGGGTCAGAAAACATTGTGAGAACTAAAGGAATTGCTTATGACAAGCAATTTCTTCATTTTCCACCTTGTTTTCTAAAGCCTTTATCTTGTGAGGCGTCAAAAGGTGTCATCATGTGATAATGATATGAGGCGTCAAAAGGCGTCATTATGGGAGAATGGGATAATCTCACTTACCAGGTATGACCAAAAACATATATTTTGTTTTCTTATTAATGAGACCAAACTTCAGCACACTGGTTGGCATTCCCAGTACAGGTATGAACCCCATCCATCGGCCTAAATCTGCCATTTCTATTTGTCATGCAGTAAATCTGCTGAAAAAAAGAAATAAACACGTCATAACATATGAATACATATATACTGCAGAGTTTTTCTTAATTGCAAATCAGTGATAAATAATTTAAACACACATTTGTGGGCTGAGTGCAGGCAGAATTCCAATCTATCTGTATGAATCAATCATTTTTGTTCTTGATGCAGTAACTCTTACTTGGTCTCTCTTTGATATCAGCTGATAATATCATTAACATAATATCATCAATATGAAAGGAAAAACAAGATGTGTTTGTGAAACACCAATGCTCCCGAAATGGCTATATTAAAGTGACATTTCAGAATTTTTTGTCATAAATTTTACTCTTATATTCATCTGAAAGAGCATATTTCCTTATGAAAATTCTGAAAATTTCAAGCCAAAATATTGCGCGGTTTACGAGAAATTTATATTTTGGGGTTAAAATTGAACAAATTGTTGTGGACAACAGTTCGGATTTATATGCAATTTCTCGATTATGTCTCAACTTTAAATGCGTGTTTCTCGCTTATTGGGAACAACTTCAAAATACTAATAGTATTTACACTCATTAGAATAACCAATCTTGGCATCAAGACATACTTTAAAAAATTGAAACTGGAATGAAATGTCCCTTTAAGTCTTCAGACTTAAAGATGGATGGACAGACACATAGACAGATGGACAGACAGACACGAGTAAAACAATGTGCCCCCGCTCTTTCAATAAGGAGACATAAAAACTTTTTGAGTGCAAAACTACATTTTAAGCTCATATTTAGCATAAAATCATATACATTTAATATAATAACCAAATTACAAAATTTATTCAGAGTAAGTTTTACCAATCTATTCAATTCTAAATTATGAATAAAATCATATATTATTATCTTATCAAAAATCTGTAATCATTTAATCATCAGGTCAAATACCAAAGAGCAATGATGATAAAGTTGGAAAGTAAACATCATAACAAATTGTTTGATTGTTACAGTGGTATCTTATAGTGGGTACATGGTTAAAGTTGTGTTAAGTTGTATCTAAAATAGGTATTATTTGAGCCTTCTCTTTTTCTATTCTATGAATTAGAAATTTCAAAATTTCAGATTTAAATGAAAGACCATAAGTCTGCTTCTCAGAGAAAAACTTTATAACTTCACTTGACCTTTAACCATGTTGGTTTGCATTTCCATATGATTCCCCCAATGATTTTGAAGCCCTTTTCTAATCTAACCTGTACACTGTAGACAGAGCAACAGATAAGAGGGGGTGGAGACATTATATCATATTTATTTCAAATCCAAACCCAATGTTGTGGGTATTCATTGTAATCATCAGGACAAGACAATCACAATAAGTACCCACAACTTGAGGGTTGATGAACATTGAAAAATATTGAACATTTTGAAAAGCCATCACCTCCATCTTATAATCTGCTCTGAAGTGCAATGACCTGGCATGAATTAACCTTTTCTGACTTGAAACATTGAAGAGGCAGTGAGAATTTTTTAAAGTTTAGTTTATCTATCTCAACACAATTAAGTTCATACAGCTTCATATACTGAGGCATGTAACATCAAGTTTTGACCAAGAACACAACCCTGCCACTGCATAATCAATGGGTTGATCTCATCATCTGACACCAGTTTACAAGTTGAGACCGCTAACCACAGCCCCATCGGGTTGGATTGATTGGAGTTTATCGCCCCACTGAACAGATAAGGGCATAGAAAGTGGACCTCAATTCAAATTCTAAAACGAAAGTCTGGAGTGGCAGAGGATCAAACATATGACATATGTGTTACAAGCTTAGCATGTTACTCCTTCATACCTTGATCTTCGGGCCGTAACCAGGGCTTTTCTTCCAAAAATTGGGAAGGGGCCCTGGTCAGTCATTTTGGGAAATTTCAGCGCGATTTTGGTCAAATTGGGAAAAAAAATAATAAATGGAAATAAATATAGAAATGAGAATATATTTTCTTAAACAACACTTTAGTAAAGTGTTTACAAACAGAATAACTGAATTATAGAAGACACACTGCTTCTTTGTGACTTGAATTGTCAGTTGATAAATGAACATTATCTATTTTCCAAATTTTAGTTTTGTAAATTGGGAAATTTTTACTCTGAAATTGGGAAAAAAGGAGCCCTTTTCCAATTGGGAAGCCACCGAATTTCGGCCCCTATTATAGAAGGATGAAAAGCCCTGGTAACAATGGATGTTAGTCCGGCCATAATGGCCCCTCTAACCTTCTTTAGCCTCTATAATACATGTTCTATATGGTTGCCTTAACACGATGGCTTAATTTTTTTCCCATTCCTATCATCAGCGTTTAGCTGTGACTTAAAAATGTTCAATGACTTCGATGAAACACATTCTTCAGACAGGTTATTCCATAAGTCTACAGTTCTTTGAGTTTGAGTTTATTAGGGTTTTACGCCATTTTCAACTACCAGGGTCATATCGCGGTGGCTGGAGCACCTACCCATGGATTCCTGTTGTTTCTCAAACCAGTACTACCACAACACCCTTACCGAGCCTCCAGCTGCTCGCCCACTTAGGTTAACGATATCAAACCCATTGGTGAGTGACAATTTTGTCAGAAAGGGTATTAGCCGCGGCCGGGTATCGAACCCGGGACCTCTCGAATGAGAGGCAGATGCACTACCAACTGCGCTAAGGCCGCGGCCCTACAGTTCTTTGACTAAGTGTATAAATTTAGAGGTACTCCTGCATCAAATCCACCTCCACAGCGGCACTGTCACAATTTAACATGAACAGAACTTCGAAATTTCTTCCAAACAATCACACTAAGAAGCCAAGAGTTTGATATCCGATTTTTCAGCAATTGGGACAGACCATCATTGTGAAATGGCCTAAACTCAAGAAAACATAGAGGAAAATTCGGAAAAGGAAAAAAAAAATGTAGACGACACCAACTGATCAAAATACTAAAACAACAACAATTTGTCAATGGTGTTTTAAAAGCGATCTAACACAATCTGAATGAATTTTAAACTTACGTAAGTTAAATTTTATGAACGGACGTCTACCATTTTGTACAACCCCAAAGTCACGTGATGGTCATGTGACTTAAAGCTGTAGGCCAAAGTTTACCCCAAACCGTTTTTCGTACTTTTTTGCCAAAAACATTTTTAGAACGCAGAAATTCTCATAAGGAAGAAAATGCAACAGCAAACAGATTTACTTTTGTATGAATGGTATAATTTTCCATTAGTTATCCTGAAATGCACCGCCAAATTTTTCAAGACCAAAATGTACCTCGGTTTACGGTGGTTTGGGGTATTTTCTTATAGGCCGGTGTCGTGTGTTTTACCAATATATAAAAATCGTGCAAGCCAAAACAAACAAAAAATTCCCACAACTTTCCTGCTCTCAAGGATCAACGATCACTCAATAAAGATGACAAGCTAATCTGGATTTTTGTAGCAGACGAAATGGGTGATCAAGAAGTGCCGAGGTTGAGCCAGTCTGTCACAACAGATGAAACTGCTGAAGGTAAAACTTGCAAACTTCAAGCTCTCTTTGCACGGACCTATCTTTGCATGCTGAGGTCATCTAACAAATTACTGATTTAAGTTTTAACCCTGTCCCAAACAAGACCTGGTTTTGACATCCCTGATAGAAAAGGCTTGGGAAAACATTGAGACAAAAGAAGAAACTGCTGATAACCAGCATTTTCTCCTTTTGTCTCAATATTTTCTTGATTTTATTATACACAAATCTCGTCTTTAATAACATCCGTTTAGTCATTTTTGACAATTTTTGAGGTGATTATCCTAAAATTTGGCCGTTTGGGAAAGGGTCTTAATCCTTTTACAAAGAGCAAAATTGTGGACTGTTCCAATCTGAAAGTTTTTTAGGTTGTTGAAATTTTGAAAATCTTTCAAGTTTGCATTTATGTTAAGAAAACAAGCAATTTCTTCTTTTTTCACAATGTTTCCTTTTTTCTTCCAAGGCGTGTTAATGGGTTAAGGGATGTCGCTGTAAAAAAATCTTTTAGCTCGTCCCATTAACATGGTGTTTGTGGTTGTGGGGCAGTGCGGCGACTGCATCCACGAGGTCCCTGGCTAGATCCTGGGTAGTCCTTTATAAGCCCTGACATATTTTCATCTTTGTCAAGAATGTCAGATCATATCAGATCTGCCATTTTTTCTATAGCACTTCAGGGAGCGGTCTATTTCAGAGGTTTAGCTGTGACTGAATTACTGTTTCACCTTTACATGGTGTTCAACTGCCTTTGACTTTATATCAACATTTGACTGAAATCATTTGTGAAATTGTCTCAGCAACAGATTGATTGATTAAATGTGATGGTGGCTCGAATAATGGGTTTTGATGTTGTGTTTGCACTGGTGGGGTAAATAACAGGAACACATTGTTAGATGGTTGCTAGAAAAGGATTAAGTAATTACATGTGCTTGTTTTTACAGAAAATGTTGGAAAAATCATTACTTGTTTTTACAGATGCGTGTGACACTGACCTGGTTCAGGTATTTAAAAGATTGTCCCCTGACTCACAGACCTCAGTTCAAGTCTTGATGCAGAATATAGTCAAAGGAGACGGTGAGTTGTACATCACAGCAATAGATAAGGCCAAATAAAAAAAATATGTGTGGTTCAGGTTACCCGACCGACCCTAGCAAAATGGGGCCGACCCAATTTTTTTTTGTCCTCAAGGGAAAACAAGAGGCGTCATAGACGGATTGCGCTCCCCGAATAAGTGTTTTTCACGCAAAAATAACCCATCATACATTAAGCCCCTCTTCCAATGACAGATTTATTATACACACATTATTAGTAGAATATGATCTAGAACATGTTGTTTATCACACAAGTATAAAATTTCATTAATTTCTGCCTATAAGTTGAAGAGCAATTAGAGAAAAAATAATTTTTACATTAAGGCCCCTTTTTTCCATGACACAGCCTCAAATTAGGAAACAGAAAAAAAAATGTCTCTAGGGATTGTCCCAGGGAGTTCTCAGCCGGACGGAAGGACAGCGTGGCGACTATATGCTCCCCCGAATTTTTTTCGGGGAGCATAAAAATCCAAGAAACAACAACAACAGCAACAAAGCCCATATGAAAAATTAAATAATAAAAAAAAGAAAGCCTACAAACCGACCCTAATTTCTTTCTCCATGCAACCAAAACCACACATATTTTTCATATGGCCTAACCCTTTCCCAAACAAAACCTGCTTTTGATGTCCCTAACAGAATTGGTTTGGGAAAACTTTGAGACAAAAGAAGAAAATGCTGATAATCAGCATTTTCTCCTTTTGCCTCAAAGTTTTCTATGTTATAGATTAACACAAATCAAATCTTCAACAATATCCATTTTTTGTCTACAGCTGATGACTTATGCATTATATGCAATACTTGTGCTTTTTGCAATAGTATTATTTTTGCATGTTTCAAGAAATAGTTTAAGAATTCTCTTGTTGAAAAAATAGCTTGGTTCCTGGAAAATTGAATTTTATTAGTTTTGTATGAAACAGAATCAATTTTATTTGTTAAAGAGAATTTATCATAAGAAAATTGACAAAGAGAAAATGTCATTCAAAATTCCTGTATATAATTTCCCTTCAATGTTTTCTGTGCTACAATGTACATTCACATCAATACATGTATTATTTTGTCATCTTCAGCAGCTTTCCAATTGGTCGAGTCTAAATTTTAGTTGCGTCCCAAAGAGCTAATAGCTCTATGTACATGTATAGATCTATGTATTTCATTGCAGTATACCTTAACCTAGATGAAAATGGACGGCAGATTTTAGAGTATCTGGAGAGCAAGTAAGAATAATATTGACCAGTCTCTATTGAGTACCTACAACAAAGTTATTGATAAACAATAATTGCATTTTGAAAGGCTTTTTACCTGTAAGTCTGGCCCAGTTACAATGAAATTTTGTCCCCTGAGAAATGGAACATTTCTAAAAATTAATTTTGAATGACATTTGAGAAAGGAATTTGTAGGAAGAGTCTAAGGTAAATCTTAACTTATTTTCCCTGAAATAAGCCCCCCTTACTTATTTATCAATGCAAATGATTTAATAAGTTAGTTGAACTGACATTTATTTGTATAGAAAGAAGTTTTATGTACCGTAATTATTCTAATAAACGCCCATATTCTAATAAACACCCATCCCCCAAATCTCGGCTGAATATCTGCTTGTTTCAAGCACAATTTTAGCGAAAAGGGATCATTCTAATAAACGCCCATACCCTGATTCCGGATTAAAATATTGTAAGTCATAATCAAAGATCATTTCCAAAAGCAATGAAATAGAGGATGTCTTGTCCTAAATCTGTTGGTAATGAAGGAATTTCATCGAAAACCGTATTTGCAGTCCTTATAACAAACCTTTGTCAAATTCGACTTGCTGAACTTAGAGTCCATGAACTGACTCTTGATTCACAAATTTTGACAACCTAGATTAGAATACCTCTAATAAACGCCCACCCCCAACTTTTCCATCGACCATGTTTGTAATAAACGCCCGAGCGTTTATTAGAATAATTACGGGTATGTCGCAAATGTTTTTAGCTCACCTGAGCAACATGCTCCTGTGTCCGGCGTACGTTGTGCGTCGGAAGTCGTCAACAATTTCTTTAAACATCTTCTCCTCCTTAACCAGTGGGCCAATCCTAATCAAACTTGGCAGGCATGTTCCCTGGGTGACCCTTTTTAAAACTTGTTTTCAGATTTTTGATTCGTCAAAAAATGTGGGCGTGGCAGGGCGGGGCTTATCAGACTTAGAGAAATTGTTAAATAATTCTTCAAAAATCTTCTTCTCCTTAACCATTGAGTCAATTTCTACCAAAGTTGGCAGAAAGGTTCCTTAGGTGACCCTTTTCAAAACTTGTTTTCAAATTTTTGATTCGTCAAAAAATGTGGGCGTGGCAGGGCGGGGCTTATCAGACTTAGAGAAATTGTTAAATAATTCTTCAAAAATCTTCTTCTCCTTAACCATTGAGTCGATTTTTACCAAAATTGGCAGAGATGTTCCTTTGGTGACCCTTTTCAAAACTTGTTTTCAAATTTTTGATTCGTCAAAAAATGTGGGCGTGGCAGGGCGGGGCTTATCAGACTTAGAGAAATTATTAAATAATTCTTCAAAAATCTTCTTCTCCTTAACCATCATGTCAATTTTTACCAAAGTTGGCAGAAATGTTCCTTGGGTGACCCTTTTCAAAACTTGTTTTCAAATTTTTGATTCGTCAAAAAATGTGGGCGTGGCAGAGCGGGGCTTATCAGAATTTGAGAAATTGTTAAATTATTCTTTAAAAATCAAATGTTTATCCAATTTGTACCAATATTGGCTGGAATGTTTCTTGAGTGACTGTCTTCACTGTGTGTCGAGAAATTTTTGATTCGTCAAAAAATGAAGGCATGGCAGGGCGGGGCTTATCAGACTTAGAGAAATTGTTACATAATTCTTCAAAAATCTTCTTTTCCTTAACCAATGAGTCAATTTTTACCAAACTTGGCAGAAATGTTCCTTTGGTGACCCTTTGCAAAACTTGTTTTCAAATTTTTGATTCGTCATAAAATGTGGGCAGGCAGGGCGGGGCTTATCAGAGAAATCATGAAAAAAATCTTTAAAAATCAACCATTGGTCAAATTTGAAGTAAACTTGGCAGATCTGTTTCTTGAGTGACTGTTTTCAATGTGTGTTCATGAATTTTTTTATTTGTCAAAATATGTAGGCCTGGCACTGCGGGGCTTATCAGACTTGGAGAAATCATTAAACAATTCTTTGAAAATTTTCTTCTCCTTAACCGTTGGACCAAATGATACCAAATTATTCAGGAATGTTCCTTAAGTACCCCTTTTTAGCTCACCTGAGCACGAAGTGCTCGAGGTGAGTTATTGTGGTCACTTTTTGTCCGGCGTCCGTCCGTCCGTCCGTCCGTCCATCTGTCCGTCCGTCAACATTTGGGGTGTTTACACTCTAGCATCCACAAAAGTTACTCAATCTTGATCAAACTTGGCCAAAACAAGTATGATCATAAGTTCTCGCACAAGTTCGATTATGGGCCTGATCGGACCAGAAAGTGCGGAGTTATCTGCCTTTGAATGTCAAAAAATGCTGTTTTTAAGTTTGTTTACACTCTAGCATCTACAATTATTGATCAATCAAGACAAAACTTGGACATAATGTTGGAGACCATAAGATCTTGGATGAGGTCAATTTTCAGTCTGATCTGACCAGAAAGATGAGAGTTATGTGCCCTTGAATTGGGCAAAATTGCAATTTTTTTGCTGTATTCAAAAAAGAGTTAAGGGAAGGAACTCTGACACTACTTTACTTCAGTATAAGTAGAGTTACCTAGTTTGATAGAGGATATAAATAGATTTACACTCTTATTAACCCATTACCAAACAACAAAATTTTAGCCTAGTCCAAAATCATAGGTGTTGCAGACGACAAGTTCCATTGAACAAAATTTAACATTTTTTGGTCTTTCTTGGTAGAAAACATTGTGGGTAATGAAGAAATTGTTTGTCACAATGTTTTCCAAAGCCTTTATTTTGTGGGGCATCCAAAAGCACCAATGTGTGGGAAAGGGTCAATCAAGACAAAACTTGGACACAATGTTGGGGACTTCAAGATCTCAGATGAGTTTGATTTTCAGTCTGATCTGATCTGAAAGTCAAGAGTTACGTGCCCTTGAATTTGACAAAATAGCCATTTTCGGCTGTTTTCAACCTTTTTTACGCTCTAGAATCTACAATTATTATTCAATCAAGACAAAACTTGGACACAATGTTTTGGACCAGAAGATCTGGGATTAGTTTGATTTCCAGTCTGATCTAATCAGAAAGTCAGGAGTTATGTGCCCTTGAATTTGACAAAATTGCTGTTTTTTACTGTTTTCGACTTTGTTTACACACTAGAATCTACAATTATTGACCAATCAAGACAAATCTTGGACACAATGTTGGAGACTATAAGATCTCAGGTAACTTCGATTTTCAGTTTGATCTGATTAGAAAGTCAAGAGTAATGTGCCCTTGAATTTGATAAAATTGCTGTTTTTGGCTGTTTTCGACCTCGTTTATACTCTAGAATCTACAATTATTTATCAATCAAGACAAAACTTGAGCACAATGTTGGGGACTATAAGATCTTGGATGAGTTTGATTTTCAGTCTGATCTGACGAGAATGTTGAGAGTTATGTGCCCTTGAATTTGACAAAATTGCCATTTTTCGTCTGGTTTCGACTTTGTTTACATTCTAGAATCTACAATTATTGATCAATCTATACAAAACTTGGACACAATGTTGGGAACCATAAGATCTCATATGAGATTGATTTTCAGTCTGATCTGATCAGAAAGTCGAGCGTTTTGTGCCCTTGAAATTGACAAAATTGTTGTTTTCGGCTGTTTTCGACCTTGTTTATACTCTAGAATCTACAATTATTTATCTATCAAGACAAAACTTGGATACAATCAGGGCTACAGATAAGTGGAGGTGAAGACATACTAACATTGTTTTTTTGAATTCAAATCCTATGTTATGGGTACTCATTTGAATCGTCTTGACGAGACGATACAAATGAGTACCTACAACATAGGGTTGGATGATCACTGACAGCATTATTGCAGTTTGAAAAGTCACCACCCCCTCTTATCTGGAGCCCTGTACAATGTTTGGCACCATAATTTAGATCTTGGATGAGTTAGATTTTCACAACCTTATTGACCATAAGTTCTTTTTCAGTCTTAAAGTAATAAAATATTAATTGAATTGAACAAAAGTGTTGCTCATATCATTTAGGTTCAGGTGAGCGATATAGGACCATCATGGTCCTCTTGTTATTTTTATTACAAATTTCTGATTCGTAAAAAATGTGGACATGGCAGGGTGGGACTTATTCGACTAGGAGAAATGATAAGAAAAATCAACTGTTGGGCCAATTTGTACCAGGGATGTTGCTTGAGTGACTCTTTGTAACAATAATATTGTTTGTGAATTTTTAATTTGTTAAAAAAAATGAGTGTGGCAGGGTAGGGCTTATCAGACTTAAAAAAGTCGTACAGAAATTCTTCAAAAATCAATTATGGGGCCAATTTAAACCAAGTATAGCAAAATGCTCATTGAGTTACTCTTTTCAAACACTTTGTTGTAAATTTTTGACAGGTTAATAAATGTTGATGAGGCAAGGAGGGGCTTAAAATATTAAGCATATTAATGCCTGTAATGTATCATTCTGATGTTTCAAAGTTTAATTGTAAAAGTTAAATCTTGGTTATAAAAATCAAACTGGAACAGCACATGATATTCAATATTTAAGATGTCACTACATGCAATATGATTGAATACTAATGTGACTTCATTGCATTCATTGGAAATTATGAAACTTTATTAACAATAATTTGATACGACTTATATATTTGTTCACAACAAAATTTATATCATACACAATCAAATACAGGAAGAACTCAGGTGAGCGATATCAGTGCCTTTCGGGCACTCTTGTTTGTAGTAAAATCTGAGGTTGTACTTTAGGCTCTTGATTTTAAATAACTTCATATTATGTTTTAAAAGAAAGAAATGCTTTGTAGATGCCTCTAAAGCAATAAAATGACCATATCATCTTTAAAAATTCTTCCAAACAGAAAGAAGGCCTATGTAGATGCTTCCCAAGCCAACATAATAGTTAAGCCAAGAACGGAGACAGATGTTCATGATAAAGTCGAAGCTTGTCTAGAACTGATTGATTATCTCAAACATGACAAATCACCTGCGGGCGTGGTGCTAGATAGCTCAAAGGTATTTCACTATTTTCTTATGCGCCATTAGTCGGTCTGTCTGCTGAATTTTAAAGCCGAGAACTGAGACAGATGTTCAAGATAAAGTTTAGGCGTGTTTAGAACTGATTGTTTTTCTCAAATATGACAAATCACCTGCGGGCGTGGTGCTAGATAGCTCAAAGGTATTTCGATGTGTTTAAACGTTGTACCACATGTATAGAAAAGGCTTGTGAAAATATTGAGACAAAAGAAGAAAATGCTGATTACCAGCATTTTCTCCTTTTGTCTCAATATTTTCTGTGCTACATTATACACAAAAAATATTATCAACATCGCATCGTAACATCGTATCGCATTATCAACATTTTATCGTCAGGGGGAACTTCCCAATTGGAACCGTATAAATTCTGCCATTTGGAAAAGGTCTAATCTTGTACTAAAAACATTGAAGATCTGTCTAGAACTGATTAGTTACCTTAAACATAACAAATCACCATTGGGCAAGGTCCTAGATAGTTCAAAGGTATTTTGGTATCGTTATTATCACACATTGCCAGAGATTGGTATTTATTTTATTACTCAAAATAGTAAACCAATCAAATTGTTCCATTTGTACCATGTGAGTATAGGATAATTTTGTATGCATGAGATATCTACCTTGGACAAGATTCTTGCCCAATCTCGATAAAGTTCTAAGTTAGGTAGTTCCGAAAATAGGATTTGGATTGGAATTCACATATTTAGAATGTCTTTGCCCCATTTTATCTTCTACCACGAATAAGCGTAATGATATTTCAGATACATATCAATCTTGGACATAATTGGATCTTGGATTCACACCCACCAAAAGATTTCTTTCAATATGCGTCAAACACTATCTTGTGGGTACTCATTAGAATCGTCTCGTCGTTGCGATTCCAATGAGTTCTCACAACATAGGGTTTGGATTTAAATTTAGAATGTCTTTTTTACGTTTTATCTGGAGCTTTAAATTAGTGTAATTATATTTCAGATACATATCAATCATGGACAGTATTGAGACAGGTTTAAATTTTCACTCACCAAAAGAATTTTTTCAATGTGTACCAAACCAAATTTGTAGGTATTCATTTT
Source organism: Fragum sueziense (assembly GCA_963680895.1). Lineage (NCBI taxonomy): Eukaryota > Metazoa > Mollusca > Bivalvia > Cardiida > Cardiidae > Fragum > Fragum sueziense. Next base: position 38,914,993 of record OY804608.1, on the reverse strand, counting down.
AATCATATTGTGAAGACAATTCCAATGATTATCCATTGCATAGGGTTTGGATTTCAAATAACAAATAGAATTTCTTCTTCTCTTTCATCTGTTACTTTGAATAATTCTAATCATATTACAGATTCATATCAATCATGGTCAATATCGAGATGGATTTGAATTCACACGCACCAAACAGATTCTGGGAAGTGGCAACTCTGCTGGTGATATAATAGTTGTCAAGGACACCCATACAAAACATAAACATGCGCTCAAAACTGTGAGTAGTTAAACTCCTCCCAGGCTACAATGGTTAGTCTCTTATATTCATCAAATTGCAATTACATGCAGACTGAAATTATTTTTTTAGCTCCACTGGCCATCAGGCCAGTGGGCGGGCTATTGTCATGGCGGTGTGTCCGTCGTGTGTGCGTGCGTCTGTCTGTCCATCCGTCCGTCCGTAAACTTTTTCTTTAAAAATCTTCTCAAAAACTACTGGATGGATTTCAATCAAACTTCACAGGAATGATCATTGGGTGACCCTCTCTCAGATTCCTTCAAAGAATTTGGATTGAATCAGAATAAGCTGAGTTATTTGCCCTTGAATGTCAAAAATAGCTGGTTTTGACTTTTTTTTTTACTCAAAAATCTACAAATATTGAACATTCTAGACAAAACTTTGACAGAATGATGGTGACTATAAGATCTTGCCTGAGTATAATTTTCAGCTTGATCTGAATTTTATATCATGAGTTATGTGCCCTTGAAATACGTATTGGTCAACATGAATGCATAGATCATTTCTGTGCAGTGAAACACAAATCAAGTTTGCCAAAACCAGCTTTTGTTTGGAAAGAGTTAACCCTTTCACAAACAAGATCTGGTTTTGACATCCCTAATAAAATAGGCTTGGGAAAACATTAACACAAAAGAAGAAAATGCTGATAATCAGTATTTTCCCCTTTTACCTCAATATTTTCTGAGCTATTTTGTACACAAATCCTGTCTTTAGTAGCATTCATTTTGTTGAAGTACCCTGAAATTTGGTCGTTTCGGAAAGTGTTATTTCTATTTATCATTTCAGATAATGATCTCAGTGTTCCGGAAACATGAAATACAATGCTGGGTAGATTTAGCAGAGACAGGTTATGTCCCTTGTTTGTACCTCTTCAAAATTAGAGGTAATAAAGTTGATGTCCACATGGAAATCCTCAAAGAGTGTAAGTTTGATATTTATTATGCTACTGTGTTTTGATATGTCTATCTTTGCATCTGCCTTTCACTAAACGTTATGTTTCTGGACTGTAACTCATTTAACCAAACGACAAAATTGTAGGGTCGTCCAAATTGAAAGATCCTGCTGACGAGAATTTTATGTGAAAGGAATTTTAAATTTTTAGGTCTTTTTGGATGAAAAACATTGTGGGAAATGAAGAAATTGCTTGTCACAAGCAATTTCTTCATTTTCCACAATGTTATTCCAAGCCAATTTCTTGTGGGGAGTCAAAAAGAGTCACTGTGTGGTAATGGGTTAACTTTACACATGAAGTGCTCAAAGTGAGCTATTGTGGTTACTCAACATCAGTCATCCTTCTGTTTCTCTGCTTGTCTGTCCATCCACAATTTTGTAAAAGAAATCTCCTTAACCATTGGGCCAATTTTTACCAGACTTGACAAGAATGTTCCTTTGGTGACCTTTTCAAAACTTATATGAGAATTTTTGATTGGTTAAAAGATGTGTGGAATAATTCTACGATTCCCAGAATTTTTATGTACAGGACAATTGCCACAGACTCGCAGCTCATGTTGTTTGCGTCAGTGAAACCCTTTTCAAAACAACAAAATTTTAGATTATGAAGGTTTTATAGAAAATGCTGGATGTCAGCATTTTCTTCTTTTCTCTCAATGCTGTCGAAAATCCTTCTTTATAACAGATTATATCAAAAATTTGTTTTGAAAAGGAAATCTCATTTTCTCTTTCAGCCCTGACCATGCGTAGCATAATAGATGATCACATGATGAAACTAGACAGATCTTTGCTCAAACCTTTTTCCCTCTATGTTTTAAACGGCACCCTCGAGGCGGTCTCGGCCATGCATGGAAAAAATTGGGTGCATAAAGATTTACATGGTAAGATTTTTAGCTCATTTGGTAAACTTCCAAGACACATGAAGTTGGTAACCATTCTCCAAATGACAATTTCTGGATGTACGAATGTTCAAATTCGAAGACCATGTAGATGATGATGTCAATATTGGTTATTGTACAAACTATATTGAAGAATGGAAAGCATTGGAACTTTTGGTTATGGGCATTTTCTTTTCTCTCTATGCTTTCCAAATTTTGTCTTATTAACCCCGTTCCCAAACAAGACTTGGTTTTGACGTCCTTAAAAGATGAGGATTGGAAAACATTGATGCAAAAGAAGAATGTGCTGATCATCAGCACTTTCTCCTTTTGCCTCAATATTTTCCATGCTATACTGTGCACAAATTCCATCCTAATCTAGACCCATTTTGTTGTTTTCATTACTTTTTGAATTTGGTCCTCCTTAAATTTTGCCGTTTGGGAAAGGGTTAAGCATGTCAAAACTAGTCATAGTTTTACCATAGTCATAAAGTTACCACTAAATTCACAGCTGTGGCAATGTCTAAATCAACAACTTAAGTTAGTGGCACTTTAGACTCATAATTATGGCTGCCGCTAATATCCTTTAAGAGATCTTAATTTAGATAAGGCTAATTCTTTTTGTTTAGGAAAAAATAATTTCTCATTGCAGCTGGTAATGTAATGTTACAGAAAAACAAAGAAAAGATGCTAGATTTAAAAATCATAGACTTTGGAATGGCTGCTCATTTAGAAACACCAAGTACTGGATTAGACTTTCGTGGATTTAGATCGGACATAGCCTCTGTGTTGAGGATTTTTTGTGGACTTTATGTGTCAAATGAGTTTAACAGTGTTCTAGACATACAAAATAATTGGAGAGATAGCTTAGAAAAAGTAAGTATTTTCCTATTTGTAACATCATGCCATTTTACCATATCAGTTCAATGAGCATAGACCTAACCTTTTCCCAATAAAGACCTTGTTTTGATGCCATGATAGGAATTGGATAGTAAAACCTTAACCCAATCCCAAACAAGACCTGGTTTTGAAGTCCCTGGTGGAATAGGCTTGGGAAAACATTGCAACAAAAGAAGAAACTGCTGATGACCAGCAGTTTCTCCTTTTGTCTCAATATTTTCTATTTCATATTTTACACAAATTCTTTCTTTAATAATGTATATTTTGTCATTAGTGGAAGTTTTTGAATTTGACCTCCCTAAAATTTTGTCGTTTGGGAAAGGGTTAAATCAATAGAAGAAAATGCTCATACCCAGTTTATATTGCCTTTGTCAACATTCTCATTGTTGTCTGGGCCACGTGTGATACAATATTATCAGAAAATCTTCAATAATTTTGTAAATACTGGACCGATTTGAATTCAGTTTGAAGCAGAGAATGTGGACAGACGTCATGCATTAGATGGACGTGGTTGATTTTTGAAAAATTAATTGATATAAAAGTTATTGAAGATAAACCAAAATTTTGGTTTATCTTCAATAACTTTTTCATCAGTTGATTTTTAGTCCAACACGTCCAGCTTATTTCTGGCATTTTCCCACCTTTTCTGCTTCAAGCCGAATTCAAATTGGTCAAGTATTAAAAAAGATATTGAAGATTATCGGAAATTCTGAGTCACATGATTATACACCGTGATGGCGCAGTTAGTGGCACATTTGAACTCATTCATGAGGTTAGGGTTTGATGCCCAGTCGCAGCAAATGTCCCGTCAGACAAAATTGTCTTCCGCAAATGGTTTAAATGGTTTTATATTGTTAACCTATGTTTTCACACGAAATGACTGAAATGCTTTTAAAAATGGCATTTAACGTAAATTCAAACTTTATTTTATTCTACAGGTTACTAGTCAAATGAATAAAGACGAGAAAACAGAATTATTTTGTTTGGTTGATTTAGCCATGGGTATTGTCCATCCCGAGGATGTCAGAAATTATAACAAAACAGTGAAGGAAAAGTTAAACACAGGTTGGTATAGATTAACAATTATTTTTACCCATTCCCAAACAAGACCTTGTATTAGCATTATCAACGATCTTACAGCCACGTTTTTGTGTAAAAAATGTAAGAAGAAATCTGGCCCTGGTTTCCTGAAAAAGTTACGTACATACTCATGACTCCATGAGTACATGCTAAACTTCAAAGGAATACTCTCCAATGTTGAAGAGTATTGGATTGAAGTTCACATGAATTTTGTGTGATTTGAGTATGGTGCTCAGATTTGAGTCTGAGAACAAACTTAAGTTTTTTAAGAAACTGCATCTTCGAAGATGGAGAAACTGGGGCCTGATTGAATGAGAAATAAGATCAGGCCAATCAGGGCCCGTATTCACCAACGCATTCTAAATTTTAGAATTAGACTAAATCTAAAGAATTTGCTAAATTGGGAGTCTAATTCTAAAGTACGTATTCACCAACGCATTCTAAATCTAAATCTTTAGAAAATTCTTTAGATTTCCAAGTCTACCACCTGCCGTGCTAAAGTACGTTTCATGGGTGAAAAAATGGCCGCCGTTCACCGCTTCAAGGCTTGATACATGCTTAAAATCGTCAAAGGAATACAAAAACAAAACAAAAGGTCATCTAAAACTTAATCTTATACAAAAATTCGACGAGATGGCACTTTTTGAAGATATTTGAATGCGCAAATCGTAACTCGACAAGCTCATAAGGTCAGCCGGGAAGAAAAGTGCCATTCTTGTAAACATGGCAGATTGTCAACGCAAAATCTTGCACTTGTCATGGGCAAAAAACATGTTAGCCTACATTTCGTTAATCAAATATTGTCAGAGAGAAATCAAAGAGAAATCAGCTCAACAACAAAGAATGCAACTCAACTTTACAACTAGCTATGAACCTTGGCCGGTGTGTTTTTGTGTGCACATGAGCGAGTGTGGGTTGGGATCGGAAGCCCGAAAGGTCCGTTTGAACAAAGAACAAAATTAACTTGAAACGGAGAAAAACGTAGCAAATTTAACACGATCATGAGCACATACCATGATATTCTTTGATCTCTTATTCCCTCTAACTGCAACTTCCTAAATTCTTGACCTTAGTCCTGTTTATCGGGGGTCGTCCATTTTCAAACAGTCTCCAAGAAGTTGAACAAGACGAGAGATGATCGTGGCCAAAAGGCAAATTTCAAACCAACGGTACCCTGACTTATCACAAGGCATACCATTTTCTTGAAATAAGATGAATAACCACTTTCTTGATGATCTATATCCCTCCAAAATCCACAGAATTAGAATCCTCTCGGTTTGTCGTTCAGTAAACATTGCATCTACAGAGAAATCAAAACGTCACAGATTGTGTGAATTACGTCACAAAAAGCTTTGAACTTGACCTTGGGTTTATATTTAGATCATTAATCGAGGGGCCTACAATGGGGAATTTTATGTCTACAGGATAATACGTGCTCTCGATAACAATTAAGGATTTAATTAATGGCAAGTCTATTTATCATTTTCTGATTCACAGACATTTTCCATATATTATGGGGGTAAATATAAAACTGAGTTGTTGTACACTTTAGCAGAGCTGAATCTAGGGCGCGGGATTGCGGGATTCCCGCAGTAATTTATTGCTTGGCGCAAAAACCGATAGGCCGCGCAGGAGAAGTCACGCACGTTGTTTCAGATTGGCGCATTTTTCAATATACGTCGCGTAATAACGTAGGTTCATAATCATTGAAAAGTTGCTAAAAACAGATTGCAGAGAAACCCCTGCAATTCTATATTTATATAGTGTTTTATATCAAAAATAGATAGATCTATTTGTCTTAGAAATGAAATAGATTCATGTTCGAAATATAAACCGAAAACGGGAAGAAAACAAACGAGTTGAATGAAGGGGGAAATGGCTGTGAAAATTTCAGAATTTGTAATTATTACGGTGCATCGCAACAACAACAACACCAATAGCGGTCAAAACAAACAAAATAAAGAAACTCTGTGTTAAAATCGTTTTTAAGCACATAAATGGACTGAGTGATATGCTATCATCGCGGCACACAATCAAAATGGCCGACGAAACAAAGGAACTCTGCCTGAAAATTGTTTTTATCACAAAATGGTTTGAATTAATTGATATTAAGTGATCCTCCTCGGCGTAGATGTCTACTGCAGTAGCCACATCATGTATGGTGAATTCTGCCCAGGGTTACGATTGAAGTTAAATGGTCCAGCCTTTTTTTCTACAGCCCTGAGACTATTTTAAAAATCTGGAGAGAAGAGTTTTAAAGCAAAATTCAAAATGATTTTGTGGTGTAAATAATTTGCTTCAACCAGTCTTGGACAGTGTAATCATTTTCTATTAACCCTTTCACTGCCATAGGCGACTTTTGTCGACTATAGGGGGTCCCTGCCATAGGCGACTTTTGTCGACAAATTTATGGGGACGAACAACAACAACAACAACAACATAAAAAAGAAAAAAAATATTGTCATTTCATAAATTACCTTTAAATTTTGGTCACATATAGGTGCTTCATTTGTCTGTATGTGCTGAAAAATTTGAAAGGAATCCATCAAATGAGTCAAAAGTTATGCATGTTTTTGTGAGCAGGGTATCAAAATTTCTTCGAATTAATTCAGCAGTGAGAAACACGTCCGAAAAAAATATTTGGCAGTGAAAGGGTTAATAGTATAATCTAAACTTTAAACATCCTTCAGTTTCATATAATGGCTCTAGTTACAGACAAGTTATAACTTAATATTTTTGCGATAAAAAGTTAAATTCACTTTGGCTCAAGCCTGAATCCTGTTGGCCCACATTTTGAAGTATGGTGGGGGAGTTGGCCCACTTTTTTGAAATCCTAGATTCAGCTCTGCTTTAGTTAGGATGCAGAATTTTATGCACTTAAATAAATATTTAATCGTTATCTATTAAGATATCGTTTGCTTTGCAATAGACATTACTGAAGATGGGACACACTGCACAAATGATTAATTATCGACGGTATAAGAAATGTCAAAATTAAAACAGTGCTTGCCGATTGTCAAACAGTCTGTCATTTCGTTCGTTCCGTTTTGATCAATGCCGTCTCTTTGCTTTGGCTTTGATCCTTAAAGAAGTTGAAGGGTGTCTACTACGCTTTGATCCTCAAAATATACAGACCATGATGCTGGTTGCATAATTTGCCTACGCTCTATCAAAATCCGGAAACCAGCGCAGGATTGTGGCCGCTTACGCCGCGTACAAACTATTCTAAATCAAGACTCGTCTAAATTGCGTTGGTGAATAAGGAATTTAGAACTTTCTTGGCTGAGTAAAGAATTTAGAATTTAGACAAAGTCTAATTCTAAAATTTAGAATTTGTTGGTGAATACGGGCCCAGGTGTGTTGTTACAAGTAATTACAAAAAAATAATCATATAATCATTGATAATACAGGCCCTAGGTTTTGACGTCCCTGATAGACAAGTTATGAGAAAACATTGAGTCAAAAGAAGACATTTTTTCCTTTTGTCTCAATATTTTCTGTGTTACATAGTACACAAATTTTATATCATAATCATGTTTTGCCATCTGCAGCAGCTTTCCCAAACGACAAAATTCCGGGTTGTCCCATTCGAAAGCCACTACAAACAACAAAATGGACATTGATAAATATCAGATTTGTGTAAAATATAGCATATAAAATATTAAGGCAAAAGGAGAAACTGCTGGTTATCAGCAGTTTCTTCTTTTGTCTCAATGTTTTCCCAAGCCTTTACTATCATGGACGTCAAAACCAGGTCTTGTTTGGGAAAGGGTTAAATGGAAAACCCTAAATATTTTGCCATCTGATAATGGGTTAAAGAACTGCTAAATGAGGAATATAAGTAGATCTAGTTACAAGTTTGGCAAAGAAAATACTGCTTTGCCGGACAGCATAGCCCTTTCCCAAACAGCAAAAGTTTTGGGTGGTTCAATTCAAAAGCTGCTGCAGACGACAAAATTATATATATGTCAAAATTATTATTATACCCCCCAAATTCAATTTGGGGGGTATATAGGAGTCAGGTTGTCGGTCTGTCTGTCTGTCTGTTGGTCTGTCTGTTGGTCTGTTGGTCCGTCTGTTGGTTTTTTTAGCTCACCTGAGCTCAACGAGCTCAAGGGGAGCTCTTAGGGTCAGTCACTATCCGGCGTCCGTCGTCCGTTGTGCGTTGTGCGTCGTGCGTCGTCAACAATTTCTTTAAACATCTTCTCCTCCTCAACCACTGGGCCAATTCTTTCCAAACTTGGCAGAAATGTTCCTTGGGTGACCCTTTTCAAAACTTGTTCGTGAATTTTTGATTCGTCAAAAAATGTGGGCGTGGCAGGGCGGGGCTTATCAGACTTAAAGAAATCATTAGGAAATTCTTCAAAAATCTTCTCCTCCTCAACCATTGGGCCAATTCTTTCCAAACTTGGCAGAAATGTTCCTTGAGTGACCCTTTTCAAAACTTGTTCATGAATTTTTGATTGGTCAAAAATTGTGGGCGTGGCAGGGCGGGGCTTATCAGACTTAAAGAAATCATTAGGGAATTCTTCAAAAATCTTCTCCTCCTCAACCACTAGGCCAATTATTTCCAAACTTGGCAGAAATGTTCCTTGAGTGACCCTTTTCAAAACTTGTTCGTGAATTTTTGATTCGTCAAAAATTGTGGGCGTGGCAGGGCGGGGCTTATCGAACTTAGAGAAATCATGTGAAAAATCTTTAAAAATCAATTATCAGGCCAATTTGAAACAAGCTTGGCAGAAATCTCCCTTGAGTGACTGTTTTCAACACATGCTCATGAATTTTTGATTCGGTGAAAATTGTGGGCGGGCCAGGGCGGGGCTTATCAGACTTCGAGAAATCGTAAGATAGTTATTCAAAAATCTTCTTCTCCTTAACCATTGGGCTGATTCTTACCAAACTTGAAAGGAATGTTTATTGGGTGACCCTTTTCAAAACTTGTTCGTGAATTTTTGATTCGTCAAAAATTGTGGGCGTGGCAGGGCGGGGCTTATCGGACTTAGAGAAATCATGTGAAAAATCTTTAGAAATCAATTATCAGGCCAATTAGAATCAAGCTTGGCAAAAATGTCCCTTGAGTGACTGTTTTCAACACATGCTCATGAATTTTTGATTCGTCAAAAATTGTGTGCGTGGCAGGGCGGGGCTTATCAGACTTCGAGAAATCGTAAGATGATTATTCAAAAATCTTTTCCTCCTTAACCACTGGGCTAATTATTACCAAACTTGAAAGGAATGTCCCTTGGGTGACCCTTTTTAAAACTTGTTCGTGAATTTTTGATTTGTCAAAAATTGTGGGCGTGGCAGGGCGGGGCTTATTGGACTAGGAGAAATCATGTGAAAAATCAAGGGGGGGTATGATCACTTTCAGTGATATTCTAGTTTACAATAATTTAATTTGACATAATACTGACATATATATTTGTTTACAACAAAATTTATATTGTACACAATCAAATACACAAAGAATTCAGGTGAGCGATATCAGTGCCTTTCAGGCACTCTTGTCTTTAAAAATCTTCTCCTCCTCAACCACTCAGCCGATTCTTACCAAACTTGGCAGGAATGTTCCTTGGATGACCCTTTTCAAAAGTTGTTCGTGAATTTTTGATTCGTCAAAAATTGTGGGCGTGGCAGGGCGGGGCTTATCGGACTTAGAGAAATCATATGAAAAATCTTTAAAAATCAATTATCTGGCCAATTTAATGCAAACTTGGCAGGAATGTCCCTTGAGTGACTGTATTCATCACATGTTCATAAATTTTTGATTGGGTGAAAAATGTGGGCGTGGCAGGGCGGGGCTTATCAGACTTCGCGAAATCATTCAATAATTCTTCAAATATCTTCTCCTCCTCAACCACTCAGCCGATTCTTACCAAACTTGGCAGGAATGTTCCTTGGGTGACCCTTTTCAAAACTTGTTCGTGAATTTTTGATTCGTCAAAAATTGTGGGCGTGGCAGGGCGGGGCTTATCAGACTTAGAAAAATAATTATAAAAATCTTTAAAAATCAATTATCAGGCCAATTTGAACCATACTTGGCAGGATTGACCCTTGAGTGATTGTATTCAATTTATGTTGATGATTTTTTCATTCGTCAAAAAATGAGGGCGTGGCAGGGCGGGGCTTATCCGACTTCAAGAAATTGTTAAATAATTCTTCAAAAATCTTCTCCTCCTGAACCACTTAGCCAATTCTTACTAAACTTGGCAGGAATGTTCCTTGGGTGACTCTTGTCAAAACTTGTTCGTGAATTTTTGATTCGTCAAAAATTGTGGGCGTGGCAGGGCGGGGCTTATCAGACTTAGAGAAATCATGTGAATTTTTTTTTGAAAATCAATTATTCGTCCTTTGTGAACTTAAGTTGGCACAAATGTTCCTTTAGTGATTGTATTCAATGCATGTTCACAAATTTTTGATTCGTCAAAAAATGAGGGTGTGGCAGGGCGGGGCTTATCCGATTTCGGGAAATCGTCAGATAATTCTTCAAAAATCTTCTCCTCCTTAACCACTGAGCCAATTCTTACCAAACTTGGCAGTAATGTTCCTTGGGTGACTCTTTTCAAAACTTGTTCGTGAATTTTTGATTCGTCAAAAATTGTGGGCGTGGCAGGGCGGGGCTTATCAGACTTAGAAAAATAATTATTAAAATCTTTAAAAATCAATTATCAGGCCAATTTGAACCATACTTGGCAGGATTGACCCTTGAGTGATTGTAATCAATTTATGTTCATGATTGTTTCATTTGTCAAAAATGTGGGCGTGGCAGGGCGAGGCTTATCCGACTTCTTCAAAAATCTTCTCCTCCTTAACCATTGGGCCAATTCTTACTAAACTTTGCAGGATTGTTCCTTTGGTGACTCTTTTCAAAATTTGTTCGTGAATTTTTGATTCGTCAAAAATTGTGGGCTTGGCAGGGCGGGGCTTATCGGACTTGGAGTTCTAAATCATGTGAAAAATCATTCAAAATCAATGCTTTGACCATTTTGAACTTAAGTTGGCACCAATGTCCCTTGAGTGATTGCATTCAATGCATGTTCATGAATATTTGATTCGTCAAAAATTGTGGGCGCGGCAGGGCGGGGCTTACAGGGTTTTCATTAAGAGGTGGCAGGCGGCCAAAATGACCACCTAAAATCAAATTTTGGCCGGCTACTATCGTTTGACAAGGGGTGCTGCCCCTATTACCCCTGCTGGGGGAGGATCCCCCATGCCGCCTACAGTTCTTTTTCAGCCTCCTACCTCAAATCTTATTGAAAACCCTGGGCTTATCCGATTTTGAGAAATCGTCAGATAATTCTTCAAAAATTTTCTCCTCCTTAACCAGTGAGCCAATTCTTACCAAACTTGGCAGGAATGTTCCTTGGGTGACTCTTTTCGAAACTTGTTCGTGAATTTTTTATTCGGGGATTTTTTTTATCAAAATTGGCAGGAATGTTCATTGGGGGACTTATTTCAAAATTTGTTCGTGAATTTTTGATTTGCAAAAAATGTGGTAATGGCAAGGCAGGGCTTATCAGACATAACGAAATCATGAGAAAAAAGCAATTAAACAGTAAATTTGAACCAAATCCTACAGGAATGTTCCTTGATTGACTGTCTTCAATGCATGGTTGTGAGTTTTAGGTTTATTGAAAAATATGGGCATGGCAGGGTGGGGCTTGAGGATTGTTAAATGTGTTGTTTGGTCTGTTGATTTTTTGTTCGCTCTATTTCCCAATTGATCAGCTCACAGTTCAAATGAAATCAATTTCTCAAAATGCACAAAAACTGCGCTTTTGGGGGGTATGATCACTTTCAGTGATATTCTAGTTTAGATTGGATTTGTGGACAATATAGCTCAGAAAATATTGAGGCAAAAGGAGAAAGTGCTGATCATCAGCACTTTCTTTTTTTGCCTTAATGTTTTCCAAAGCCTTATCTATTAAGGACGTCAAAGCCAGTTCTTGTTTGGGAAAGGGATAGACCATGATCATGCTTCACATATGGCATGCCCAGATCCAGTAGGTTGGGGGTGTCTGTGTGGGGGGTCTTAGGTTACTGATCCCTTTTTAGCTCGACTTTTCGAAGAAAATGAGAGCTTATACTGTCACCCGGGCGTCGGCGTTGGCGTTGCAACCAAGGTTAAAGTTTTTTCAAACATCGATAATTTCCATACTATCAAAGGGATTCAACCCAAACTTGGAATACTTATTCACCATCACACCCTCTACCTTACTATTAGGGCCCATGACCCTGGGACCACTCTATTTGGAGTTATGCCCCCTTTATATACTAAGCACCTTAGAAAGTCGAGCGCGCTGTTTTCGGACAGCTCTTGTTAAATTTGGGACTTTGGGGAAAAAAACCATGTTGTTGAGGTTTTTCATGCACCAATCGAGAGGGTGTCCTGTTGCAAATATGCTTTGATCGATAGATTCTGCACTTGCATGTTTAAATAAGGTTTTATTCAGCCAAGGATATCTTGATAAAACGCATATAAGGCAGATAATATTTTAGATGATCCCCAAATTAGGATGGATACAAAACTTTGTTGGTGAAAATATGTTTTGACAACTTTATGCCCCCCTATCGAGAGATGGGGGAGGCATATTGTTTTACTCGGTCTGTCTCCCCGAAAACCTAACATTTTGCCTTTTCTCCAAAAGTATTTGAAATACACAGCTCAAATTTGGTTTGTAACTTTCTTTCAATGATATCTATCTGTTCCATGCAATTTGACCTTCCTCAATGTTATCCGTTAACCCTTATCAACCCTTTACACGAAAACTTAACCTGGTCTTGCTGATCCCGGAATATTACGGTCACTTCGGCAGGCAGAATAGAACAAGACCAGCCTGCACATACATGCAGTCTGGCCTTATTCTATACTGCCTGCTTCTTGAAATTTAGCATGACAAGGGATAACATTTGAAAAAAATGGCCACATCTTGTTTTAATTTTCTGTCCACAGCTTTGAGTGAGATAGGTAAATCAGAGATGGATGTTTTGAAAGAAGTGGCCACCCTTTTGTTTCCTGAACAACTGCCAAAACAAGTATGTATCATGATTTTTTTTATGCTCCCCGAAAAATTCGGGGGAGCATATAGTCGCCATGCTGTCCGTCCGTGTGTGTGTCCGTCCGTGTGTGTCCGTCCACAGCCAGATCTCAGCAACCCTTGGGCCAAATTCAATAAAACTTCACTCCCTGGGATATTCCCTAGGAACCCTTTCCTCCGTTTCTTGATTTGAGACTGTGTCATGGAAAAAGGGGCCTTAATGTAAAAATTAGTTTTTCTCTAATTTCTCTTCATCTAATGAGCAGAATGTAATGAAATTTTGTACTTATGTGATAAATGAGATGTTCTAGACCATATTCTATCAATAATGTGTGTACCAAAAATCTGTCATAGGAAAAGGGGGCTTAATGTATCAGGGTTCTCCGCAGAATAATTTGAAGCTGTAGTGGCATATAAGTAAACATTGAAATGCATGTAGTGTTTAACAAAAAATGTGAATAAAAACATAATGGGAAAAGAAGAAATTGCTCATTTTGAGCAATTTCTTCTTTTCCCATTATGTTTTTATACAAAATTATTACATTTATTACTATAAAAGTGCATTATTTATCAGTTTTTGACAAGAAATGCCTAAAAATCCCTCTTTTGGGGAAATATTTTCAAGAAATTAAGCTGTGGGGTACTTTTGAAGCTGTAGGGGCATTGCACTGATTTACATGAAGCTGTAGTGGGGCCGATACAGCTTATTGGGCTGGGGAGAACACTGTGTATGATAGTTTTTTATTTTGTGACAAGCACTTATTTGAGGAGCATAATCCGTCTGTGACGGCTCTTGTTTGCCAAGCAACAAAAGACGTATGGAGCATATAGCCTAACATTCTATATTGTGAATGGTCATGCTAAAACGGACCTTCTTGAAAGAGTGAAAAGTATTGAACCTAGTCTGTCTGTGCAGTTTGGGCAGACTGACAAAAGGTCAATACTGCCTTCGCTTGTATATTTGTCTGAATCTAGAATATTTCCATATCTTACCTATCTTTCTTGGACATAGTCTTTTTCATCAATTTCTCGCATGCTGTTGGTCAGTTGAATTTGTGATAATCAACATTTTCTCTCAATATTGTGTTATTTATCTCCACAGGTAGAAAATAGCGAGGCAAAAGAGGAAATGCTTGTTACCAGCATTTTCTTCTTTTGCCTCAATGTTTTCCCAAGCCATTTCCGAAAGGAACCTCAAAATAAGGTCTTCTTTTGGAAAGGGTTAATCTAAATCAGCATTTTCTCCTTTTCCTTCAATATGTTAATTTATTATTCATGTTTCACAGGTCAGTCTGGATGAGTCAGACGACATCGGTCATCATTTTGACGAGGGGGATAGCGTCTCATTACTACCACATCCCGCGGGTCTTGTCTCAGAAGACTTTGTGATAATCAACATTTTCTCCTTCCCTCATAATACTATGTTATTTATTTTACACAGGTCAGTCTGGATGAGTCAGACCACATGGGTCATCATTTTGACGAGGGGGATAGCGTCTCATTACTACCACATCCCGCAGGTCTTGTCTCTGATGATTTTGTGATGAAATTACGACTTTCCATGACAATCCAAACTGCCGCTCGATTTTAATTTACAATGTATTATCAGATTGCAAGATTTTTTACTACTCCAAATTTAAAGATGTTGCAGACGAAATTTTTGAAGGAAAAAAAAAATTACATTTATTGTCTTTTTGGGTAGCAAACAGAGTGGAAAATGAAGAAATTGCTCTTTATAATTGCTTATAAAGAGCAATTTCTTCATTTTCCACAATGTTTTCCATAGCCTTTTACTTGTGGGGCTTCAAAAATTGTCATTGTGGGATATTGGTTTGATTACAAAACCATTTCCTAAATGATGTATGCCTAACTTTTAGAAAATGTTTTAAATGTCATGCCAAATTCTTGTCTTCCAATAACATTTGGTATATTTTGGGTTTATCCATGTACATCAGTGTCTATTTTTCTTTGTCTAATATTGTGATATTTCTTTTAACTAATAACCCCGGCCGAAACTGCCATGTTTTGCAAATTTAGCATGAGTTCAAATCTTTTCGGTTGTTCACATTTGCATAGGCCTGCAACATACATTTAAAATCATGCCTCAGAGGCAATTTCTTCATTTCCTGCAGTGGTTTCTACCAACTAATTGCTATATTTACAAGTACAATAATGTTTGATAATTGATGAATTTTATATTTCGTTTTATTTTTTTGTCCTAAAAATAATGAAGAACTAATGATGAATTCTTATTTTAGTTTATTTTTTTTTGTTTTTACAAATGACGAGATCTTGAACAGATAGTCAGTACTAGCATATATTTTTATTATAATGTCTTTTAGTTTTGCACAATCATAGTTATTTTTTTCCTTTTTAAGCACTTTCTTGCCCTGAGAATCTGATTTGTTTTACTATATTTTTGTTTGTTAATCTCATTTTACGCCACAATTATAGTCACAATAAATAGTCAATCAAACTGTGTATATTTTTGAAGATAAATGAATTTCAAAAAATAAACAAATATATGTTAGTTAACTCTTTCACAAAGAATGATGTCTATTGATGTGGCTTATCAAATTAGCCGGGGAAAACATTAAGGCAAAAGAAGAAAATGTTGAGATCCTTCATTTTCTTCTTTTGCCTCAATATTTTCAATGCTTTATTGTACATAAATCCTATCTTTATTTTGCTCCAATTTTGTTGTCTACAGCATCTTTCAAGTTGGACCATCTTAAGATTTTGTTGTTTAGGAAAGGGTTAATATTCATGATACACCAATATTGTAGTCACGATTTATAGTCAATGAAATTATTAATATATTTATATATGTACTGGTCAAATGAATTAAAAATGTGCCTTTGTACTGTTGTAAACCCTTTAATCATGTTGATTTTACAATAATTATGTACATATTTACCCTTTTTCCATGACAGTGATCATACCTTTTGACATCCTTACTCAATATGGATTAATTGTTGGCGCAAGATCATATGTCACATGTTTACGTATTTTTCAAATGTAAACAAAACATGCCACTACTTATAAAGAATTTATTCATCTTTTTAGCTCACCTGAGCACAAAGTGCTCAAGGTGAGCTATTGTGATCACTTTTTGTCCGTCGTCCGTCTGTCTGTCTGTCTGTCTGTCCGTCTGTCTGTCCGTCCGTCCGTCCACAATTTCGTGTTTACACTCTAGCATCTACAAATATAAGCCAATCTTGACCAAACTTGGTCAAAACATGTATGGCCATAAGATCTCGGATGAGTTCGATTATGGGTCAGATCGAACCAGAAAGTCAGGAGTTATCTGCCCTTGAATGCCAAAAATACCTAGTTTTGACATTGTTTACACTCTAGCATCTACAATTATTGATCAATCAAGACAAATCTTGGACATAATGTTGCAGACTATAATATCTGAGATGAGTTCGATTTTCAGTCTGATCTGACCAGAAAGACGAGAGTTATGTGCCCTTGAATTTGACAAAATTGCCATTTTCGGCTGTTTTTGACCTTGTATATTCTCTAGAATCTACAATTATTCATCAATCAAGACAAAACTTGGACACAATGTTTGGGACCATGAGATCTCGGATGACTTTGAATTTCAGCCTGATCTTACCACAAAGTCCAGAGTTATGTGCCCTTGAATTTGATAAAATTGCAGTTTTTGACTGTTTTCGACCTTATTTACACTCTAGAATCTACAATTTTTTCCCAATCAAGACAAATTTTGGACACAATATTGGAGACCATAAGATCTCAAATGAGTTTGATTTTCAGTTGGATCTGACCAGAAAAATGAGAGTTATGTGCCCTTTAATTTGATAAAATTGCCATTTTCAGCTGTTTTTGACATAGTTTACACTCTAGAATCTACAATTATTTATCAATTAAGACAAAACTTGGACACAATGTTTGAGACCATAAGATCTTGGATGAGTTTGATTTTCAGTCCCATCTGATTAAAAAGTCGAGAGTTATGTGCCCTTGAATTAGACAAAATTGCTGTTTTCGGCTGTTTTCGAACTTGTTTACACTCTAGAATCTACAATTATTGACCAATCAAGACAAATCTTGGACACAATGTTGGGTATCATAAGATCTCGGGTGAGTTTGAATTTCAGCCTGATCTTACCTCAAAGTCGAGAGTTATGTGCCCTTGAATTTGATAAAATTGCCGTTTTCGACTGTTTTCGACCTTGTTTATACTCTAGAATCTACAATTATTGATCAATTAAGACAAAACTTGGACACAATGTTGGGGATCATAAGTTCTGGGATGAGTTTGGTTTTCAGTCTGATCTGATAAAAAAAGTTGAGAGTTATGTGCCCTTGAATTTGACAAAATTGCTGTTTTCGGCTGTTTTCGATCTTGTTTATACTCCAGAATCTACAATTATTTATCAAACAAGACAAATCTTGTACACAATGTTGAGCACCATAAGATCTTGGATGAGCTCGATTTTCACAACGTTATTGACCATAAGTTCGTTTTCAGTCTTAAAGTCATAAATATTTATTGAATTGAACAAAAATGTTGCTCATATCATTTTGGTTCAGGTGAGCGATATAGGACCATCATGGTCCTCTTGTATATATTCTGTTTTTTTTCGGGAGACAGGGCGGAGCCTAGTAAACGGTTCATTACATTTAAGTTTGAGGAGAAACAGCCTTCTCGTTTAGCGGTACATCGTCGGTATTGTTACAAAACATTATAACTACAGCGTGAATCAATCTGTAGTTACGAGGTTTTATGACAACACATTTTACAATAGCGCATTTTCTTTCAATTTCGAAATATGTTCATGCTCGTGCCGCACGTTTTTTCTCTTCTATCAACCAAGGTATCCAGAAGTAAACTCGTTGAATAACTTCTTTACTTAGCCACACCCTGTCAGGTGAATAAAAACGGAATATACAACACTGTTTTGTTTACATTTGGACAAAATGTAAACATGTGCCATACGATCTTGCGCCAACAATAGAATCCCTTACAGCATTTTGTTCTTTCCTGTAAGGGATTCTAAGCTATTACATGATAAATATTGATAAAAAATTGATTTAATTTTGTGGTCTGCAACTCCTTTCTATTTCGATTGTTTTAAAGATTTTGTTGTTTGCGAAAGAGTTAATCATTTTAAGATCCATGTTCTAGGACAAGCTAGCAATGTAGACAAAGATCAGCCTTCAAATATATACTGGTTGATCTGTATTTCGCTGCTTTTCAACAAAAACCTCGTAACTGCAGCTTGATTTAAGCTGCAGTTATGAGGTTTTTGCTGAAAAGTGATGATATTCATTTCCTATCAAATCAGGAACAGTTAAACCATTACCAGACAGCAAACTTTTAGACTGGTTCAAGGATGTTGGTGACGGGCAATTTCAAGTGAATATAATTTTACATTTTATGATCTTTTTGGTTAGAAAACATTGTGGCAAATGTAGAAATTGACAAGGCTGGAAGCAATTTCTTCACTTTCGGAAATGTTTTCCAAAAGCCTTAATCTTTTGGATCACCAAAAGGCGCCATTTTGTGGTAATGAAACTGACAAAAAAATGCAATCCATTTTGAAAGGTGAAATGTCTGGTTATATTTTAATTTTTTTCCCCTATTTTTAAAGTAATCAAAATGTTTTTTCTAGTCTGTAACTTTTTATATTGTAAGTGATTCAAGACATTGTTTAATCCTGTTTACAAGCATATCTTTTATGTCTCATGGCTTTTTAGCTCACCTGAGCACAAAGTGCTCAAGGTGAGCTATTGTGATCGCTTTTTGTCCGTCGTCCGTCCGTATGTCCGTATGTCCGTCCGTCCGTCTGTCAACAATTTGGTGTTTACACTCTAGCATCTACAAATATGAGCCAATCTTGACCAAACTTGGTCAAAACATGTATGACCATAAGCTCTCGGATGAGTTTGATTTTGGGTCAGATCGGACCAGAAAGTCTGGAGTTATCTGCCCTTGAATGTAAAAAATAGCTACTTTTGACATTGTTTGCACTCTAGCATCTACAAATATTAACCAATCAATACAAAAATTGAACACAATGTTTGTGACTATAAGACCTTGGATGAGTTCGATTTTTGGTCTGATCAGACTAGAAAGTCGTGAGTTATCTGCCCTTGAATTTGACAAAATTGCCGTTTTTGACTGTTTTCGACTTTGTTTACACTCTAGCATCTACAATTATTGATCAATCAAGACAAAACTTGGACACAATATTAGTTACCATAAGATCTTTGATGAGTTGGATTTTGGGTCAGATCGGACTAGGAAGTCTGGAGTTATCTGCCCTTGAATGTAAAAAATAGCTACTTTTGACATTGTTTACACTCTAGCATCTACAAATACAGTCGAAACTGTTGTATGCAGCCAGCCAAGGGACACACCAAAATTGGCTGCATACGACAGTTGGCTGCTTAGCACAGAAAAAGAATATTCTGAAGGCTGGGTGTAAATGTCTACTTGTTTGACTGGCCCTATTAATATGAAGAAAATGCAAGTGTTGTAAAGTAAAAAGGGTAAAGTTTTATATGACATTTAACTGTTTATCACACCTTTTCATGGTTTATGCACATAATTAGGCAAATTGCCAGATGTGTTATCAATATTTCACACATTGCCTGTCACCAATTTGTTGTGCATGGCTGCTTAACGAGATATAGGTAAAGAGCAATTGGGACAATTAAAGCTGGCCACTGACCACATTAGACAGTTTAGTGTTATTCACAGTTACTTTAAAGAGTAAAATTGCTTGGGAGGACCTGGACTGGCTGCATACGACATTTTGGCTGCTATACACAGGTGGCCGCTAGCACAGTTTTGACTGTATTGACAAATCAATTCAAAACTTGGACACAATGTTGTTGACCATAAGATCTCGGATGAGTTCGATTTTTGGTCTGATCGGTCTAGAAAGTTGTGAGTTATCTGCCCTTGAATTTGACAAAACTGCTGTTTTCGACTTTGTTTTTACTCTACCACAAATGTTGACCAATCAAGACAAAACTTGGACATAATCTTGATTATCATAAGATCTTGGATGACTTTGAATTTCAGCGCAATAAGACAAGCAGTTGCTGAGTTATCTGCCCTTGAATTTGACAAAATTCTCGTGTTTGACTTTGTTTTTACTTTTCACAATCAGATATTTATTATATTGACTTGTGAAAACGAAACGTGGACACAATGTCGGTGACCATAAGTTTGTTTTCAGTCTAAAAGTCACAAATATTAATTGATTCAAACATAACTATGGCTCATGTCATCTTGGTTCAGGTGAGCGATATAGGACCATCATGGTCCTCTTGTTTAGTTATAGTAACAATTTCTATATTTTGTGAACAAATTTAACATGTACTTATTTGCCTTAGACCTTACCCAAACGATTAATCTTAAGACTGTTCTGATTTATAAGCTGCTGCAGATGGCAAGCTAGAGATAGTGAAAATGATATATGCTAATTATAAGCATTTTCTTCTGACATTACTTTCCAAAGCCTTTTCAATTATTGTAGAAGTCAAAACCACACATTGTTTGGGGAAGGTGTTATGATACCTTTACCCATTACCAAACAACAATATTTTCGACTGGTGTAAATTCAAAAATGTTGCAGATGACACTTTTTTTGTAGAAAACATTGTGGTAAATGAATAATGGGTCAAAATAAAGTGCCTTAATTGCAATGTTCCAAATAACTAAGATTTACACATTGCTTGCATGTTGTTAGCCTGTCTAGACTCCAAAACAGAAAAAACTTCTAGAATTTATACTTTAATATTTGATTTAATGGGGTTTTACGCCGTTTTCAACTATGGTCATATTGCGACAGCTGGAGCGCTCAACCGAGGATTTCTGGTATAACTCTCACCAGTACCACCACAATATCTAAGCCGAGCCTCCAGCTTCTTTCTCACATAGATGATTCACACCCATTGGTAAGAGACAAATGACTTTTGTCAAATGTCAGAATGGATACTGGCCGAGCCGGGGTCGGAACTCGCAACCCCTGGATTGACAGACTCAGACGTTACCGACTGAGCTGTCCGGGCTCGGCTTTTAATATTTGAAGAAGTAGGAATCATTTCGGGGAAAGTTTTATACTTAAAGATCAACAGAATTTTTTTTTGTTTTCCATGGAAAATTTATGTTTAAATACTTTGTGTACTATTTTATTGATCAAATACTGCTTTTACATATACTTATGTGTTCATATGTATAAACAAGAAATGTTGTAATGTCTCATTTAAGTTTACCTATTTTGTAAGTTAAATAGTAATTGGTACAATTATTTACGTGACACTGCTGTTTGTGTATGTATTTTGAATATCAAACCCATCCAAGATTTTTATGTTACCCCCCTCAACAAACAAGACATTGTTTGGGTGTTTCTAATATGTGACCCGTCACGCTAAAAGAGACCTTATCCGAACTCCAAAAATCTAAATTTTTACAAACTTGTCAGACTCATCGCTGGTCAACCAGATCCTGTATACGAAGAATGAACGTATAGTAAGATAGGGAAAACATTCCGGAATCAGAAAATTACATAAATGTGACCCGTCGCGCTAAAAGGGACCTTATCGGGTGTGTGAAAAATATCGACCCTAGTCAGTCTGCGCAGTCCGCGCAGCCAGACTAGGGCCGACACTTTTCACTATAATGTACTTCTTTATATCTGGAATGTTTTCGTTATCTTACTTTACGTTCATTTTTCGCATACAGTATCTGGTTAACCTGTGCTGAGTCTGACAAGTTTGTCAAAATTTGGATTTTTGGAGTTCGGATAAGGTCCCTTTTAGCGTGACGGGTCACAAATGTGAAAAGTGTCAGCCCCAGTCTGGCTGCGCGGACTGCGCAGACTGACTAGGGTCGATACTTTTCACACTTCCTATAAGGTTCCTTTTAGCGTGACGGGTCACATATACTTAGTACTTATAGTTGAGCTACTGACAGAATATGAATGTAAGTAATTTTTTACATCTTATGTAATATTCATTATAATTGAAGTTATCAAACATATTGTGGCATTATTACTGAAATTCATGTTGTAAATTTGTGACCCGTCACGCTAAAAGGGACCTTATTCGAAGTGTGAAAAATATCGACCCTAGTCAGTCTGCGCAGTCCGCGCAGCCAGACTAGGGCCGACACTTTTCACTTTTATGTAATTTTCTAAATTCGGAAAGCTTTCCCTATCTTACTATATGTTCATTTTTCACATACGGGACCTGGTTGACCTGTGCTGGGTCTGACAAGTTCGTCAAAATTTTGATTTTTGGAGTTTGGATAAGGTCCCTTTTAACGTGACGGGTCACATTTTTTTGAGCTGAGATCTAGATCCAGATCAGCCTGTTGTAGTCAAATGCAGCCTTATAACACGGTGTATTATCATGTGACTTAGAATTTCCGATAATCTTCAATAACTTTGTCAATAATTGATCAATTTTAATTCGGTTTGAAGCAGAGAAGGTGAAAAATGTCAGGAATAACCAGGACGTATTGGATTTTTGAAAAATCAACTGATAAAAAAGTTATTGAAGATAAACCAAAATTTTGGTTTATCTTCAATAACTTTTTTTATCAGCTGATTTATCAAAAATCCATTACGCCCATCTAATGCGTGACGTCTGTCAACCTTCTCTGCTTCAAACCGAATTCAAATCAGTCAAGTATTAACAAAATTATTGAAGATTTTCTGAAAAAATTGTATTGCGTGATTATCCACTGTGTATAAAGATCCATTCAGCTAATGTTATGACAGATAATAAAGCAGTCATCAGAACAATGTGAGTCTGGATCAGACTGTGTATATCCAGGCTGATCTTGATCCATGTTGGTATCAAATGCTATAATGGTTCTTTTTCCAGCGCTTGGTTCTTTTCTTTTCTAAATTTTTGTTTTATGTCTCAATCTGTTTACCATGGTGCTGGTTTTATGCCGAGATTCAACCCTGTTCCAAATTACAAAATTTCAGGCTCATCCAAATGCTTGTGACAAGCTATCTCTTTATTTCCGGCAATGTTTTCTACCTAGAAAGACCAAAAATGTAAAATTTCATTTACTTGAAATTGTTGTCTGCAACATCTTTGAATTTGGACCGGACAAGTATTTGCTGTCTTGTCAATGTTTCCCAAAATGCAAAAATTTATACCCTTCAAATTTGAAAGGTGCTGCAGGCAAAGAAGATTAGGTTGATTAGGATAGGATTTTTGTAACATATAGCTCAGAAAGTATTGAGGCAAAAGTAAATATGCTGGCTGCCTGCATTTTCTTCTTTCCCTCAATATTTTCCAAAGCCTTTTCTACTAAGGACGTTGAAACCAAGTCTTGTTTGGGACAGAGTTATTCAAATAAAATTTGTTTGATACGCCTTTTGGTGAAATGTTCACAGCCATGAATGGCATATGTCTATGCAATCACGATTGTATTTTCACTATAGTATTACAAATTATATTCCTTATATAAATATCTGATGTTGTTGATTCCTCTGGGCTGCGTTCTGTAGACAAAATGTTAGCTAGCGTTAGCAACAGTCGCAACTTCTTTGACACAAATTTCACAGAATCGACCGAGTATTCTGAATTAAACGGCCAACCTTAGCTAAGGTTTTGTCTTACTGAACGCAGAGCTGTACTTAACTTCTCCCAAACAACAAAATCTTAGATATAGACAGTTTTATTCGGCATAAACTGTTTTCATTATTATACGCCCGAAGGGTCGTATTATGTTATGGCCCCGGTCGTCCGTCCGTCTGTCTGTCTGTCTGTCTGTCCGTCTGTTAGTAATTTCTTGTGTGCGCAACTCCTCCTACAGTTTTGATCGAAATTTGATCAAACTTGGCACAATGAATCTCTGTGGTGTCTAGTTGTGCACACCACTTACGGAATTCAGATAACTCTTTTCGTTCTTGAATTATCTGCCCTTGAATTAAAAAAATACCCATTTTCTTGTGTGCGCAACACCTCCTACAGTTTTGATCAAAATTTCATCATACTTGCCACAATGAATCTCCATTGTGTGTAGTTGTGCACACCGCTTACGGAATTCTACTGTTTTCGTTTTTGAATTATCTGCCCTTGAATTTAAGGAAAATTGCCCATTTTCTCAAAAATGCCCATTTTCTCGTGTGTACAACTCCTACAGTTCCAACCAGAATTTAATCAATCTAGAGTGTCTTGTTGTGAAAACAAAATTTTGATAACATTTCATGTTGAATTTTCTGCCCTTGAATTGACAAAATGGCCAATTTTACTGACAAGCCCCTCTCGGGCGTATATGCGCCGCTCTGCGAAGCTCTTGTTTTTAGCTCGCCTGGGATACTAGCAACTGGAACCATAAACACAGCATAACGCGGACATCAACACTGACTTAAATAGCCTTTCTTTTTTAGCTCACCTGAGCACGAAGTGCTCGAGGTGAGGTATAGTGATCGGTCTGTTGTCCGGCGTCTGTCTATCTGTCCATCTGTCTATCTGTCTATCTGTCTGTACGTCAACTTTTCACAAAAAAATCTTCTCCTCCTAAAGTACTTGGCAGAATTCATTCATATTTCACACATATGATCTATGGGTCATGCTTTTTCAAAATACTTCAAAGAATTTGAATCGGGGCCATAATGGGGTCAAAAAGTAGGTCACTAGGTCAAATCTTCTTTTTGCTCTAGGGGCCACATTTGTTGCTCAATCGTTGTGAAAATTATTCAGAATATTTGTCTTGATAATATCTAGGTCATGATAACAAATAGGTCAAGCCAGGTCAAAAACTAGGTCACTAGGTCAAATATTGTAAAATCCATCTTTTTACTCTATAAGTGCCAATTTTGGCACACACTTTGTCAAAATTGTCCTGAATGTTTATCTTGATGATATTTAGGCTATGTCAAGAAGTGGGTCATTCCAGGTCATTAACTAGGTCATGAGGTCAAATCTTGTGAAATCCTTCCTTTTGCTCTGGAAGTGGCAATATTGGTCCAAACTTTGTCAAAATTGTTCTAAATGTTTATCGTTATGATATCTGTGTCATGATCAAAGGAGGGTCATGCAAGGTCAAAAACTATGTCACAAGGTCAAATATTACAGATCCTTCCTTTTGCTCTAGTCTACAAAAAGTTCACTAAAAACACAATTTATTGCAATAAAATAAATGTACCAAACATGTCTGCGATTCTACATAACTAAGAATGGGTCTATATATTATATGGTTTGCACGGATGTGCGTTGTTTAAGATGTATTCTTTGTGAGACAGGCTTTACACATACATACGCTTTCATGGACACAAATAATGCACCCACTTCATCAAATTGATGCTTTTCAACTAAAACCTCGAAACTGCAGCTTATATCAAGTTGCAGCTACGAGGTTCTTGTTGAAAAGCAATGAAATGCAGGTAAGAAGTAAGGTTAACAAAATACCACCAGAACAAAATGCAGTGTCTTATTTGTTTATTCCTAATTTTCTGTTTTATAAAAATCACACATGTCTTCACAATATCATAAGCATGAAACATAAATATGGTACATTCATCGACCCCTTCCAAATGATGACAAAATTGTGCTCCAAATTGAAAGCTGATGCAGATGACAAAATGGATGTTAACAAAAGATATAATTTGTGCACAATATAGTACACAAATTATTGAAGCAACAGTAAACAAGATGTGTTTGTGAAACACAAATGCCCCCAAAATGACCAATGTTAACCCATTACCAGACGGCAGAATTTTAGATTGTCCAAATTTAAAGATGTTGCAGACAGCAATATCAAGTGAATGGAATTCTATAGCTTTATCTTTTATGTAGAAACAAGCAATTTCTTCATTTTCCACAGTTTCCAAAGCTTTTATCTTGTGAGGAGTCAAAAGGCGTCACTGTGTGATAATAGGTAAAGTTTTCCAACAGACGGCCTGATAGACACAAGAAAACAATATGCTCCCCATCTTTTTATACAGGGGCATAAAATGCTGATAATCAACATTTTCTTCAATGCCTCATTGTTTCCTCATTTTTATGCCCCCGTATCAAAAGATTGGGTGCATATTGTTTTACTCGTGTCTGTCTGTCCGTCCGTCTGTCTGAAAACTTAACATTTGCCTTTTCTCCAAAAGTATTTGACATCAAGATCAAATTTGGTATGCAACTTCCTTTCAATGATTTTCGTAAAATGGCCCTTTCCGAGGAATTGGTGTTCCACAAACAAGTCTTGTTTTAGTAGACATCAAATCAGCTTTCAAACTGGGAAAGTCAAAATGTTTGCATTTTGCAAACAGGCTGACAGAAAATAATGCTTTGATTACATGAAATATGCATGCAAGTATGATTAAATAAATGAACACAAAAATACACACTGACATTAAAAATTGCATTGATCAGAAAAATACACTAGTTTATTACACATTAATTATTTACACTTGTCTACCAATGTAATAGTCTTTGTTTGGGCTGGTGTCTTAACCCTTTCCCATACAAGACCTGGTTTTGACACCCCTATTGGAAAAGGCTTTGAAAACATTGAGGCAAAAGAAGAAAATGCTGATAATCAGAAATTTTCTCCTTTTGTCTCAACATTGTGCTATTATATTCAACTTTTTACCTTAAGTAGCATCAATGTTGTCAAAAGAAGTAGCTTTTAAATGGCACTACCCTAAAATTTTGGGAAAGGGTTAAAATGACCTTTTAAGGCATTTGAGACAAACATGGATCCAGATCAGCCTGCATATTCATGTATTCTGATCAAATATTAAGATCCATGTTGTTCAATATTTCGTAAGGTGTTTTACGATAAAGCATTTTTTAGAGCATGATTTTTAAGCCGCTCAATGGAAGGCGCCATTGCTCTATACTTCTTGTGGAATCCCTCTGTGAATTAAGTAGAAACAATTTAATAGAGAAATGACCAGAGTTGTTCTGAATGCTCCATGATATATAAACCCTGGTGTTCTGAACGCTCCATACTTTATACAAATGACGTCATGATGATGTCATTTGTTTAAAGATGAAGCATTTGGAACACCTCGGTCA
This sequence comes from Fragum sueziense, assembly GCA_963680895.1. NCBI lineage: Eukaryota > Metazoa > Mollusca > Bivalvia > Cardiida > Cardiidae > Fragum > Fragum sueziense. The sequence goes on along the minus strand of OY804608.1, from coordinate 38,887,847 downwards.
GTATCTCGATCTTAAAAACACTTTATCTAAAACATCTTAACCCTTTCCCGAACAAGACCTGGTTTTGACGTCCATAATAGAAAAGGCTTTGGAAAACATTGAAACAAAAGAAGAAACTGCTGATAAACAGCAGTTTCTCCTTTTGTCCTTATATTTTCTGTGCCGAGTTTTATACAAACCCTATCTTTAATAACATCCATTTTGTCATTTGTGGCAGTTTTTGAAGTGGATCACCCTAAAATTTTGTCGTTTGGGAAAGGGTTAAGAAATCTTAAAAAAAAATTCCGCCTAAAGAATGTGCCTCAGATTGCACTTGAATACAAACAAATCTGAATCTATGGTAGTCTCGAATGCTGTAAGGGACCTTTTTAGCTCACCTGAGCACGAAGTGCTCGAGGTGAGTTATTGTGGTCACTTTTTGTCCGGCGTCCGTCCGTCCGTCCGTCCGTCCGTCCGTCCGTCCGTCCGTCCGTCCGTCCGTCAACATTTGGGGTGTTTACACTCTAGCATCCACAAAAGTTAGGCAATCTTGATCAAACTTGGCCAAAACAAGTATGATCATAAGTTCTCGGACAAGTTCGATTATGGGCCTGATCGGACCAGAAAGTGCGGAGTTATCTGCCCTTGAATGTCAAAAAATGCTGTTTTTAAGTTTGTTTACACTCTAGCATCTACAATTATTGATCAATCAAGATAAAACTTGGACATAATGTTGGAGACCATAAGATCTTGGATGAGGTCAATTTTCAGTCTGATCTGACCAGAAAGATGAGAGTTATGAGCCCTTGAATTGGGCAAAATTGTCACTTTTGGCTGTTTTCAATCTTAATGTTTTCAATGTTAATCTAAGGGAAGTAACACTTGACACTACTTTCCTTTAGTATAAGTAGAGTTATCTTGTTTGGTAGAGGATATAAATAGATTTACACTCTAGGATATAAATAGATTTACACTCTGTAGAATCTACAGTTATTAATCCTTTCCCAAACAAGACCTGGCTTTGACGTCCCTAATAGAATAGGCTTGGGAAAACATTGAAACAAAAGAAGAAACTGCTGATAACCAGCTGTTTCTCATTTTGTCTCAATGTTTTCTGTGCCATATTATACACAAATCATATCATTATAAACATCCATTCTGTCATTTGTGGCAGTTTTTAAAGTGGATCACCTTTAAAGTGACATTTCACATTCATTTCATTTTTTAAAAGTATGTCTTGATGAAAAGATTGTTTATTCTAATGCATAGAAATGCTATCAGTTTTTTAAAGTTGTTATCTATAAGAGAACGATAAGCCTTACAAGTTGAGACAGAAATGACAAATTCTATATAAATCTGAACTGTTGTCCACAACAATTTGTTTAATTTTAGGACAAAAATATATATTTCTCGTATACGGTTCAATATTTTGGCTTGAAATTTTCAGAATTTTCGACAAAATTGCCATTTTCGGCTGGTTTCGACCTTGTTTACATTCTAGAATCTACAATTATTGATCAATCTATACAAAACTTGGACACAATGTTGGGAACCATAAGATCTCATATGAGTTTGATTTTCAGTCTGATCTGATCAGAAAGTCGAGCGTTTTGTGCTCTTGAATTTGACAAAATTAATGTTTTCGGCTGTTTTCAACCTCAATCAAGACAAAACTTGGATACAATCAGGGCTACAGATAAGTGGAGGTTTAAGACATACTTACATTGTTTTTTCGAATTCAAATCCTATGTTGTGGGTACTCATTTGAATCGTCTCAACGAGACGATACAAATGAGTACCTACAACATAGGGTTTGATGATCACTGACAGCATTATTGCAGTTTGAAAAGTCACCACCCCCCTCTTATCTGGAGCCCTGTACAATGTTTGGCACCATAATTTAGATCTTTACAGATTTTTACAACCTTATTGACCATAAGTTCTTTTTCAGTCTTAAAGTAATAAATATTAATTGAATTGAACAAAAGTGTTGCTCATATCATTTAGGTTCAGGTGAGCGATATAGGACCATCATGGTCCTCTTGTTCCAGATAGAGGCTCGTATAGTATACATGTAGTATCTCTTTAACATAACATCTATTTCCATCTATTTCACGTAATTCTTCTTTCATTCAAAATCTCTCTCTCTCTCCATTTCTCTGTCTCTCACTTTCTCTTCTCATTCTCTCCATCATATATTTCTCTTTAAATCTTAAAGATTTTTCAAGTTTAGCAAGCATTAGTTTTGGACCCTGTCATAACTTGAAACATCAAGCGCTTTAATATAAGAATAAAAGATGTTTACAACATCCAAAATAAATCTTTATCTGGGTTGACATTGCATGTTAATATTTCTATTCAATCCCCAGGTTCGCAAATTTTATGAGAAAGGTTTGAACAAGAATTGTTGCAGAGCGAACAAATACGCTACCCCCCGCCAGCAGCTTGTTTGAGCAACAATTCAAGTCAAGCTATCAGTCTTAGATGAGATTTGAGAACAAAGAAATTTCCTCTGCAAATCTTGACAAATATGAATGGACAGACAGGATGATTCCTTTAGTGTTCGTCCCAATTTTTGGATCAATGAAATTGCAGTATATTTGAAAATGTCGGCGCTATATTTCACATAAACGCACTGCCGGACAGTTTATACATAGCCACGCCCCCGTTTCCTGTGCAGTTATGAAAAATGATGTAATATTTTTAGGAAAATGATGTAACTTTTGGGAAAATGATGTAATTCTAGTAAGATCCGCTAAATAGTAGCTCTGGTCTGAGGCGTGATTTGAAGAGCGTATGTTTCATTGGTTGACAAACACTAAGTCAGATAGAGTCTGTATAGTAGATTCTACGCGACATAAACGTTCAAAGGCTGCGCCTTTTGAACATTTATATCGCGTAGAATCTACTATACAGTCTCTATCTAATACTTAAATCCCCCAAAACTTGTGTGTGTGTTTGGGTATAAAATTGAAGTGATGAATCTGTATGTATTGTGTTCAAATTCCATATCTGTCTTATGTAACTAATTTCAAATTGGTCCAGAAAACTTTTACTTTGAAAATCGCAAAATTCGACATACAAGGTTTTGCATTTACACCGGCAATTTATTCTATCATGGTTTAAAATTGCTTTTATACAATTGTTGCATTGTTGCTGCAATATATACTTTTGGCATTACACACTATACTTTGTAATCGATATTCAACACCAATTAGACAAAATATTTCACTAAAATAACAAAATTTGACAGGAAAAAAATTGAAATCCATCATATAGTTTTGTTCTCAATAAATTAAGACTATAATGCACTAATGTATCCATAATATCGTCGGTGTAAATGCAAAACCTCGTATCTATTGGTGCTATTTTCAAACTTGTGTGCCCTATGTAGACGATTTTCGCAGATTTTGAGATATTTTGACTGATCAGTATTGTTGACACATTGTTTGTGAACTATATGTCCAAATTTCAGGAAAGACATTTGACTTTGGGAAAAGTTTCTACACTTTTTTACCTCTCCTTTAAAATTTTCCAAAACCGAGATACGAGGTTTTGCATTTACAACGACGAGATGATTTTTTTTTTCAACTTATCACAAAATACCAATAGTAAGGTAGTGACATCCATCGTGTTGTCAATAAATTAACCCATTCCCACACAATGACACCTTTAGACGTCCTACAAAATAAAAGTCTTGGAATACATTGAGGAAAATGAAGAAATTGCTTGTGACAAGCAATTTCTTCATTTCCCCCAATGTTTTCCATTCAAAATCACCAAAAAATGTAAAATTTCATGCACTTCAAATTGTCGTCTGCAACATCTTTGAAATTGGAATGGTCAAAATTTTGTCATCTGGTAATGGGTTAAGGCTGTAAAGCACACGTTTCTTGTCCATGGGAGATCAAAAACTCGTAGCTCCAACTTTTTCAAGCTGGAGTTATCACGGTGGATAATCACGTGATACAACAATTTCAGAAAATCTTCGATAGTTTTGTGAATACCAGGCCGATTTGAATCCGGTTTGAAGCAGAGAAGGTGGACAGACGTCACGCATTAAATAGATGTGGTTGATTTTTGAAAAATCAACTGATAAAAAAGTTATTGAAGATAAACCAAAATTTTGGTTTATCTTCAATAACTTTTTTATCAGTTGATTTTTCAAAAATCCAAAACGTCCAGCTTATTCCTGGGATTTTCCCACCTCTGCTTCAAACCGAATTCAAATTGGTCAAGTATTAAAAAAGATATTGAAGATAATTGGAAATTCTGAGTCACGTGATTATACACCGTGGTTATGAGCTTTTTGTCCCCCACCAACATTACTCACTAAAGCTTACAATGCTTTTCCACACTTATTAACCCTTTCCCAAATGGCTAAAATCTGTTTGTCTAATTTAAAAGCTGCTGCAGACAATAGGTGTCACTAAACGTAGAATTTGTGAACATTAAAGCCAAGAAAACATTGAGGCAAAAGAAGAAAATGCTGATTATCAGCATTTTCTTCTTATGTCTCAATGTTTTCCCAAGCAAATTCTAATAGGAACGTCAAAACCAGGTCTTGTTTGGGAAAGTGTTAAACATGATATCCTTTAAAATCATAAGATTCCATTTGTCAGATATTGAAATCCATCATATAACTTTGTTGTCAATGAGTTAAGGCTAGATTCCACTAAATTGTCCACGAGAAGTTGTAACTGTTCTTCGGTACTACTCAAATGAAATCTGTCCTTTAATGCCCGAATTATACTGACGCCTTTACTGAAACACTGCAACTGCGAGCCTAGAATAAAAGAAACAAGATGTGTTTTTGAAAGATAAATGCGCATGAAACAAATATACATGATAAATATTGTTGGCTGTGTTCAGAAACGTCGTAACTACTATTATGACTTTAAGCTGTAGTTACGCCATTTGCTAACACAACCAACGATATGACCTCAATATTTTCCTGTACATAAATAGTTTCACAATCAACACCACTTTGTAGTAAGCAGAATCTCTATTTGTTTGTCAGTCTAAATATTTACTGTAAGTAAAAGGTTAAGACATTGAAGAGGGAGAATTTAATGAAGTGACACAAGCGTCTACTATAACTTTTGCCAAGTAGACTAAAATGACGTAGTAGACCCAAGAAATTTCACCAATGAAATCTCCCTGTTCATGCAAGTCATCATCTTAATCTTTTAACCTGTTTGAGAGGAGTTCCTCTAATCACGGTGGAGATTGTGCATGATGGGATGGATAACAAATACGGACAAATTTGCCTCGCTTCAGGTAAGAAATTGTGCAATAATTTTCTTATTTCTGCGTCAATTTTCAAGCAGTTTGTTGCATTTACCCCGCATTATTGAGCTCTTTCCTTAGATATATGACTTGTCAGTAGAATCTTTGTACTTTGTCCAAAAATTGATCTCAACCGACCAGGAAAACGACAAAAAATCCAGGTCAATTTTTCTAGTTGGTTGGGATCGATTTTTGAGAAAAGTACAAGGAGTTTCCAGATAAGTAATACATCTGAGAAAAGGGCTCAGTAAGGTGGAGTACATGCAACAAACTGCATGAAAATTAACGCAGAAATAAGAAAGTTATTGCACAAATTCATACCTGAAGCGTGGTTAATTTGGCCATAGTCGTTACCATTTCGCTTTCTGGTCGGTTGGGACAATATTTTGGAAAAAGTACCACGAGTGATCTAATACGAGGTATAGTCAAAAAATTCCCGGACTGCCTTTGAATTGTATTTTTTCCGACGTATTTGATTCATGTCTTTAATCGATAAGTAATTTCGAAATGTAAACTACCACTTTGATAAATTTTTGTGGCTTTAAAATGTTAAAAATCAATATTTCCAAAGGCGTTAGAGCATAGAGTTCAAGGGTACGGATCACTTTGAAATAACGCTTGTTCCCAATATTCTTACTATTATTCAAAGGACCATATCTTAAAAATTACAAGCACTTTTACATGCAGCCTCGATATGCCATCACATCAACATATTTTCTGAACAATTTCAAAATTTTAACGTCGTAGCATAAAAATTCTTCGTTTCATGCATATTTCTCTCAGCAATGGATGAAAGACAACTGAAATCAAGGCGACGTCACCACAGCGTACGGAACAAATCTGCGCTATTAACGTCTATGTGAAGGCCGGAATGACGCCTACGGAAATTTAGAAGTTCTTTAATCCAAGAAACAGCTTCAGCGCATATTCTAGGACACCTTTGTTTAATTGACACAAGAAATTTAGGATTTACCGAGCAAAAAATAAACGATGATCTTAGCAATGAGCGGCCTAAAAACGTGTTCATTTAGACATGAAGACCGACATTCTCACGGACCGGTGGTAATCATTCGACGATGTGGCTAATATTGTTGAAATTTGTCGTGGTGCAATTCATAAAAAAAATTCAATGAAATAAAACCCGTCTAAACTGTACACAGGATGGGAGGCGCGGCTTTAGACGGACGATGAGCAAAAGGCCCACGTCGTGCACACAATGTCTTCTTTGAACGTTTCCTAAGAAGCGCGTCAACGCTAATTTTACAAGGATAATATACCTTACCAACCTAATGCATCCATCGTACCGATATGAAAATAGGAACCACATAATTATGTTCTAAGCTATGAAAGACTGTCCCGCAGGTAAAACAGCCCGGATTCAGTAAAATGTCATTTCAGCATTTTCCTCCTTTATTGAAATGTCCCCGATGTTGCAGGTTTTAGTCAAACGAAGAGCTTTGGTCTGCGACCTGGTCAGCTGTGAAATGTTATGACACTGAATTCATTCGTTTGCTCCATATGTGTATCGCGATGGGAAGTATCTAGATCATTCTGATGAATAATTTGAAAAGTTTGAACTAACCCGAAATCATTGATTTTGGCTCTGTAAAATACGACGTTATGTAGACGTCGCTCTGCGACGTCAAAGTGATCCGTACATTGTTTATGTATGTTTTTGCAACTGTAAAATATTATGTTATATGTATTGTATCAATATAAATGATATATGTACTTAGTGGACAAGATTTCCTCTTTTTATGTATATAAGTTTTAGAACAAGAGGGCCAGAATGGCCCTATATCGCTCACCTGAAAGAAGTTTAAGACAAAGAGTCACCCAAGGAACATTTCTGCCAAGTGTGGTTCAAATTGGGCCAATGGTTGATTTTTAAAGAATTTTCTTAGAATTTTTCAAAGTCCAATAAGTCACGCCCTGCCACACCCACTTTTTCAGACAAAACAAAAATTCACATTTTTATTTAAAGAGACACCAAAGGAACATTTCTGCCAAGTTTGGTTCAAATTGGGCCAATGATTGATTTTTAAAGAATTTTCTTATGATTTCTCCAAGTCTGATAAGTGCTTACCTGCATTGCCCACAATTTTGGACGAATTAAAAATCCGCAAACAAATCTTAAGAAGGGTCACCTAAGGAACATTCCTGCCAAATTTGGTTCTAATTGGCCCAATGGTTAAGGAGAAGAAGATTTTTGAAGAATTTTTTAACAATTTTTCTTGGTTAGATAAGCCCCGCCCTGCCACACCCACATTTTTTGACGAAACTATTAATTTATGAACAAAATTTTTAATGTTGAAAAGCGTCACTCAAGAAACAATTCTGCAAAGTTTGGTTCAAATTGGCCCATTGGTTGATTTTTAAAGAATTTTCTTAGGATTTCTCTATGGCCAAAAAGCCTCTTCCTCCCTGCCACGCCCTCATTTTTTGACAAATGTAAAAATTTGTGAATCAATTTTGAAAAGAGAGACTCAAAGAACATTCCTGCAAAGTCTGCTTCAAATTGGCCAAATGGTTAATTTTTAAAGAATTTTCTTATGATTTCCTTAAGTCTGATAAGCCCCTTTCTCCCTGCCACGGCCACAACTTTTTACAAATGAAAATATTTGTGAACAAATTTTAACAAGAGCTGTCCGAAGACAGCGCGCTCGACTTTCTAAGTGCTGGACTTTCAAAGTTGCTATGTATAAAGGGGGCATAACTCCAAATATAGTGGAGCCAGGGTCATGGGCCCTGATAGTAAGGTAGAGGGTGTGATGGTGAATAAGTATTCCAAGTTTGGGTTGAATCCCTTTGATAGTATGGAAGTTATTGATGTTTGAAAAAACTTTAACCTTTGTTGCAACGCCAACGCCGACGCCGACGCCAACGCCGACGCCCGGGTGACAGTATAAGCTCTCATTTTCTTCGAAAAGTCAAGCTAACAAGAAAGGCTTAAGGCACATCCCGACAAAGTCTGGTTCAAATTAGCCCAATGGTTGATTTTTAAAGAATTTTCTTATGATTTATCTAAGTCTGATAAGCCCCTTTCTCCCTGTCACGGCCACGTTTTTTGACGAATCAAAAATCTGTAAACAAGTTTTGAGAAGGGTCACTCAAGGAACAATTCTGCCAAGTTTGGTTCAAATTGGCCCAATGGTTGACTTTTAAAGAATTTTCTTATGATTTCTCTAAGTCTAATAAGCCCCTTTCTCCCCGCCACTGCCACGTTTTTTGAAGAATCAAAAATCTGCGAACTAATTTTGAGAAGGGTCACTCAAGGAACAATTCTGCCAAGTTTGGTTCAAATCGGCCTGATGGTTGATTTTTAAAGAATTTTCTTATGATTTTTCTAAGTCTGATAAGCCCCTTTCTCCCTGCCACGGCCAAGTTTTTTGACAAATCAAAAATCTGAGAAAAAATTTTGAGAAGGGTCACTCAAGGAACAATTCTGCCAAGTTTGGTTCAAATTGGAACAATGGTTGGTTTTTAAAGAATTTTCTTAGGATTTCTCTAAGTGCGATAAGCCCCGCCCTGCCACGCCCACATTTTTTGACGAATCAAAAATCCGCGAACAAGTTTTGAGAAGGGTCACTCAAGGAACATTCCTGCCAAGTTTGGTCAAAATTGGCCTGTTAGTTTTGGAGAAGAAGATGTTTGAAGAAATTGTTGACGGACGGACGGACAGACGGACGACGGACGGTGAGTGACCACAATAGCTCCCCTCGAGCACTTCGTGCTCAGGTGAGCTAAAAATCCGAATGCATATAATTTACGTACGAAGGCAGTCCAGGAACTTTCTGACTGTACCTTGTATGTCATACATCCGATGAAAGAGCTCGGTAAGGCGGGGTACATGCAACAAACCTTTTGAAAATTGACACACAAATAAGGAAGTTATTGCAAAAAATCTAACCAGAATCGAGATTATTTTGTCCGTATTCGTTATCCATCCCATGATGCACAATCTCCACCGTGCTAATGGTTTAGGTGATTTCTATTACATCCCACAAACTTCATTTTCAGTGGATGTTATAAATTATTCTTACCAGTTTGCAATATTTCCACCAAGGACACAATTTTCTCCATGTGTTTTCTGGAAGCTATCAACCCTTGTAATATCAAAATCTTGAAGTATTCAAACATATCACTGCCTTCTCCACCCATAACCTACAACAGAGTTACAAACAATTTACAAGTGACCTTCATATGTGACCTTGACCTTCATATTACAAATATCAACCCTTGTAATATTAAAATCTTGAAGTATTCAAACATATCACTGCCCTCACCACCCATCACCTACAATGGAAAAGATAACATCTCATACTTTACATTTGACCTTCACCTTCAAAGGCCCGACTACAATAACTATCAAAGTAAGTAAGTGTAATGCCACTACAGATTGAAAGTTCCTACAGCTTAACCCATAACCTAACTGCAACATTTTGACCTGTCCAAATTTAAAGATGTTGCAGACGACAATTTCAATTGAATGAGAAATTTCAAATTTTATTTTGGTTTTTGGTAGAAAGCATTGTGGTAAATGAAGAAATTGCTTGTAACAAGCAATTTCTTCATTTTCCACGATGTTTTCCAAAGTCAACTTCATGTGAGGAGTCAAAAGGAGTCACTGTGTGGTAATGGGTTAACCCATAACCTAACTGCAACATTTTGGACTGATCCAAATTCAAAGACAACAATTTGAATGAAATGGATTTTTTTGTCTTTCATGGTAGAAAATACTTTTTATCAGGCAGTTTGATCAGATGACCCTGACCTTGACTGACCTAATTAAGAGTAGCCCATTGGTGACATTGGCACTTTCTATGGAGTAGCCAAACAGCAAAGTTGCCAGCAAAAGAGTTAACCCTTTTCCAAACAAGACCTGGTTTTGACGTTCCTCAGAGAAAAGACTTGGGAAATTATTGAGAGAAAAGAAGAAACTGCTGTTAACCAGCAGTTTCTCCTTTTGTCTCAATATTTTCTGTGCCATATTACACAAAATTCTTATCTTTAATAACATCCATTTTGTTGTCTGCAACCCCTTTGAATTTGGTCAACCCTAAAATTTTGTCGTTTGGAAAAGTTTTAAGCAGAAATTCGACTTATCTGATGTTGACATAACAAGTGTAAACTGTATGTTTTTCATTGTAATTCTTACCTCAGCAAACTCATGTGTAAGTTTAAACGCCGAATTCTCAAATCCCAGATTTTTTCCCGGAGATGTGGACAAAATGAAGCCAAAATCTATATGGATCATATGACCTTCAGAGTCGAGAAGAATGTTACCGTTGTGTCTGAAATGTCAGAATAAACAATTAACCAAACAGTGAAAATTTAGACTGCTTCAAATTCAAAGATGTTGCAGACGACAATATCAAGTGTATGGAATTTTACAGTTTGTGATCCTTTAGGATAGAACACAATGTGGGAAATGAAGAAATTGCTCGTCACAAGCAATTTCTTCATTTTCCACAATGTTTTCCAAAGCCATTATCTTACAGGGAGTCAAAAAGAGTCATCATGTGGTAAAGGGTTAACCCTTCCTTTCCTAAACAAAAACTTGTTTTGATTTCTCTATAAGAGAAAGCCTTAGAAAAACATTGAGAAACAAGATGTGTTTGTGAAACACAAATGCCCCCCAAATAGTCACTGTTAAGTTTTCGGACAGACAGACAGACAGATGGACACAAGTAAAACAATATGCCCCCCAATCTTTTCGACACAGCGGCATTTGCTGAACAATGCCTTATTTTGATTTCTCTGAAAGAGAAAAGAGGAAAATGCTGATTGCCAGTATTTTCTTTTTTCCTCCATCAAAAGCTCCTATCTTTTGGAATAAACATTCAAATCATTGTAATCAGCAATTCCAACTAGAACTGTCGCAAAGCGGACAAATACCCCCCACTAGCGCCTTGTCACTGAAAAAGTGCTGTAGGTCAACCGGTTCTTGACTTAGAGCATGGAAAAGGATTTTAAACAAAGTTCGATTGTGACCTTGACCTTTGACCTTGGTGACCCAAAAACAATAGGGTACCTCCTTGGGTCAAGGGCAACAACTGTGTAAAGTTTCATGATCCTAGGTCAACCGGTTCTTGACTTAGAGCACGGAAACGGATTTTAAACAAAGTCTGATTGTGACCTTGACCATTGACCTTGGTGACCCAAAAACAATAGGGCACCTCCTTGGGTCAAGGGCAACAACTGTGTAAAGTTTCATGATCCTAGGTCAAACGGTTCTTGACTTAGAGCATGGAAACGGATTTTAAACAAAGTCCGATTGTGACCTTGACCTTTGACCTTGGTGACCCAAAACCAATAGGGCACCTCCTTGGGTCAAGGGCAACAACTGTGTAAAGTTTCATGATCCTAGGTCAACCGGTTCTTGACTAAGAGCACGGAAACGGATTTTAAACAAAGTCCTATTGTGACCTAGACCTTTGACCTTGGTGACCCAAAAACAATAGGGCACCTCCTTGGGTCATGGGCAACAACTGTGTAAAGTTTCATGATCCTAGGTCAACCGGTTCTTGACTTAGAGCACGGAAACGGATTTTAAACAAAGTCCGATTGTGACCTTGACCTTTGACCTTGGTGACCCAAAAACAATAGGGCACCTCCTTGGGTCATGGGCAACAACTGTGTAAAGTTTCATGATCCTAGGTCAACCGGTTCTTGACTTAGAGCACGGAAACGGATTTTAAACAAAGTCCGATTGTGACCTTGACCTTTGACCTTGGTGACCCAAAAACAATAGGGCACCTCCTTGGGTCATGGGCAACAACTGTGTAAAGTTTCATGATCCTAGGTCAACCGGTTCTTGACTTAGAGCACGGAAACGGATTTTAAACAAAGTCCGATTGTGACCTTGACCTTTGACCTTGGTGACCCAAAAACAATAGGGCACCTCCTTGGGTCATGGGCAACAACTGTGTAAAGTTTCATGATCCTAGGTCAACCGGTTCTTGACTTAGAGCACGGAAACAGATTTTAAACAAAGTCTGATTGTGACCTTGACCTTTGACCTTGGTGACCCAAAAACAATAGGGCACATCCTTGGGTCAAGGGCAACAACTGTGTAAAGTTTCATGATCCTAGGTCAAACCGTTCTTGAGTTAGAGCACGGAAACGAAAAAGTCTACGGACGGACGACTGGACGGACGGACGGACGGACGGACTGACAGACAGACAGACATGGTGAAACCAATATACCCCCCTCTACTTCGTAGGTGGGGGGTATAATGAATTTGAATCTGTCTAAAATGTTAGGGCTAAGGCCAATTATTCCGCTAGTCATTCGTTGAAATTTACTGACTGTACTTCTTATCCAAACACTATGTTACGGGAACTCATTAGAATTGACATAGGGACAACTGACTATCATCAAAGAAAGGTTTGATCTGTGACACATAATATTTTTCATAGAATTATACTTAAGGTATTCCGCCCATCATTAAATACCAAACACTCTGCGCAACTTTGGTATCATATGTGGTGACGGAACTTGACAAGGGATCCTGTCAATGCATTACATCTAGAAATTGACCATGATATCTCTCATCAATTTCCGTTGCTATGGATGAGGCCCTAAGTTCAATGAAGTATTTGGTATCTAATTATGGATGGAATATCTTAACACTGTTTCTATAACTATTCAAATTCTTACCTATCTTTGACCTGCATTAAGTAACACACAAGTGAATATCCAGCACAGCTCTGAACAAAGTTCTTCTGTGCTGTCAAAAATTCCTCGCTGTTCTGTGGTCCGAATTCATGCTCGAAGTACTGTAGTAGTGTCATTTTACTGTGTTTCTTAATCTGATGGAGCGAGACGGCGTTCAAGACTGGTTCAATCATGCCGCTGTCGTTGGACGTGGCCACTATGTTGTAGGGACGTATCCACAATGGTACATGCTCTTGGTTCCAATAGTGCTGAAATAATTGAGAAGATAAAAGAATAAACCCTTTCCCAAACAGCCAAATTTCAGGGTGATCCACTTCAAAAACTGCCAAAAATGACAAAATGGAAGTTCTTAAAAGATAGATTTTGTGTATAATGCGGGACAGAAAATATTGAGACAAAAGGAGAAACTGCTGGTTATCAGCAGTTTCTTCTTTTGTTTCAATGTTTTCCCAAGCCTTTTTCATTGGAACGTCAAAACCAGGTGTTGTTTGGGAAAGGGTTAATCATGCCGCTGTCGTTGGATGTAGCCACTATCTTGTAGGGACGTATCCACAATGGTACATGCTCTTGGTTCCAATAGTGCTGAAATAATTGAGAAGATAAAAGAATAAACCCTTTCCCAAACAGCCAAATTTCAGGGTGATCCACTTCAAAAACTGCCAAAAATGACAAAATGGAAGTTCTTAAAAGATAGATTTTGTGTATAATGCGGGACAGAAAATATTGAGACAAAAGGAGAAACTGCTGGTTATCAGCAGTTTCTTCTTTTGTTTCAATGTTTTCCCAAGCCTTTTTCATTGGAACGTCAAAACCAGGTGTTGTTTGGGAAAGGGTTAATCATGCCACTGTCGTTGGATGTAGCCACTATCTTGTAGGGACGTATCCACAATGGTACATGCTCTTGGTTCCAATAGTGCTGAAATAATTGAGAAGATAAAAGAATAAACCCTTTCCCAAACAGCCAAATTTCAGGGTGATCCACTTCAAAAACTGCCAAAAATGACAAAATGGAAGTTCTTAAAAGATAGATTTTGTGTATAATGCGGGACAGAAAATATTGAGACAAAAGGAGAAACTGCTGGTTATCAGCAGTTTCTTCTTTTGTTTCAATGTTTTCCCAAGCCTTTTTCATTGGAACGTCAAAACCAGGTGTTGTTTGGAAAGGGTTAATCATGCCACTGTCGTTAGACGTGGCCACTATGTTATAGGGACGTATCCACAGCGGTACATGTTCTTGGTTCCAATAGTGCTGAAATGATTGGGATAATAAAATTAGGGATGTCAAAACCAGGTGTTGTTTGGGAAAGGGTTAATCATTCCACTGTCGTTAGATGTAGCCACTATGTTGTAGGAAAGTATCCACAATGGTACATGTTCTTGGTTCCAATAGTGCTGAAATGATTGGATAATAAAATTAGGGACGTCAAAACCAGGTGTTGTTTGGGAAAGGGTTAATCATTCCGCTGTCGTTGGATGTAGCCACTATCTTGTAGGGACGTATCCATAAAGGTACATGCTCTTGATTCCAATAGTGCTGAAATAATTGAGAAGATAAAAGAATAAACCCTTTCCCAAACAGCCAAATTTCAGGGTGATCCACTTCAAAAACTGCCAAAAATGACAAAATGGAAGTTCTTAAAGATAGATTTTGTGTATAATACGGGACAGAAAATATTGAGACAAAAGGAGAAACTGCTGGTTATCAGCAGTTTCTTCTTTTGTTTCAATGTTTTCCCAAGCCTTTTTCATTAGGAACGTCAAAACCAGGTGTTGTTTGGAAAGGGTTAATCATTCCGCTGTCATTGGATGTAGCCACTATGTTGTAGGGAAGTATCCACAATGGTACATGTTCTTGGTTCCAATAGTGCTGAAATGATTGGGATAATAAAATTAGGGATGTCAAAACCAGGTGTTGTTTGGGAAAGGGTTAATCATGCCGCTGTCGTTGGACGTGGCCACTATGTTGTACGGACATATCCATAAAGTTACATGCTCTTGGTTCCAATAGTGCTGAAATGATTGGGTAAATGAATGAACTCAGAGCAACAACATAAAGGAGGGAGTAAAGGCTTTCTTAAACCTTTCCAAAATGACAAAATCTTAGGGCGATCCACTTCAAGAGTTGCCACAAATGACAAAATGAAACTTATTAAAGATAGAATTTGTGTGAAATATGACATAGAAAATATTGAGACAAAAGGAGAAACTGCTGGTTATCAGCAGTTTCTTCTTTTGTTTCAATTTTTTTCCAAACCTTTTCTATCAGGGATGTCAAAACCAGGTCTTGTTTGAGAAAGGGTTAATTTGTTATTTCAAACCTAAACCATAAGTTGTTGGTACTCATTTTAATCATCTTGAGGAGACAATTCCATTGAACACCTACAACATAAGATTTAACCCTTTCCCAAACAAGACCTAGTTTTGACGTCTCTAGTACAAAAAGCTTGGGAAAACATTGAAACAAAAGAAGAAACTGCTGATAACCAGCAGTTTCTCCTTTTGTCTCAATATTTTCTGTGCCATATTTTACACATATTCTATATTTAATAACAATTGTTTTGTCATTTGTGCTAGTTTTTGAAGTGGATCACCCTAAAATTTTGTTGTTTGGGAAAGGGTTAATGAACATTGAAAGATATTTTGTCGTGTAGTAGCATCATTTTACTGATGGAGAGAGACGGCGTTTAACACCGGCTAGATTATTCCGCTGTCGTTGGATGTGGCCACTATGTTGTAGGGACGTATCCACAATGGTACATGTTCTTGGTTCCAATAGTGCTGAAATAATTGAGAAGATAAAAGAATAAACCCTTTCCCAAACAGCCAAATTTCAGGGTGATCCACTTCAAAAACTGCCAAAAATGACAAAATGGAAGTTCTTAAAAGATAGATTTTGTGTATAATGCGGGACAGAAAATATTGAGACAAAAGGAGAAACTGCTGGTTATCAGCAGTTTCTTCTTTTGTTTCAATGTTTTCCCAAGCCTTTTTCATTGGAACGTCAAAACCAGGTGTTGTTTGGGAAAGGGTTAATCATGCCACTGTCATTGGATGTAGCCACTATGTTGTAGGGAAGTATCCACAATGGTACATGTTCTTGGTTCCAATAGTGCTGAAAATGATTGGGAGATAAAAGAATGAACTCAGAGCAAAATATAGGAGGGAGGGCATTCAGCTTTCTTTATTGTTATTTCAAATCCAAGCCCTATGTTGCAAGTACTCATTTGAATCATCTGAAAGGAGAATCTCTTTCCACATTTTTCTAATGCTCTGTATATTCCACCAATCATTAGATACCAAAGACTGAGTGCAATTTTGCCTCTATGTGCGACTTAATTTGTGGCAAAAGAAATTGACAATGCTTCAAAAATCTGGATAACCTTGTCAATCTCCATTGCTACAGATGACATCCAAGTTGCACAAAACGTTTGGTATCTGATGATGGGGGGATTACATTAAATTCTTAAAAACAGCCAAATCCAACTGAGAAAGTATTACAGTCAAAGAAAGTAAGCATCCTTCCACAAAGGGTTAACAAAAAGATTTGTACCTGTAACTGTGTAAGGACTTGGTAGACCATCAACTCTTGTCTCAAATCATCCCCACATTTTACAATGACAGACAACAATCTCCAGTTAGGTAAATGTCCGTATGGCGATGATTCTTGTATTCTCATCACTTTCTCTTCCCAGGGTTCCTTGAGAGCTGCTGCAGATGGGTCTTCCGGATCACGCTGAAATTCAACAAATTGTTGCTTTTCAACGAAAACCTTGTATCAACAGCTTGTTTTATGCTGCAGTTACAAGGTTTTCACTGAAAAGCTGGGATTTTTCTAAATTATCAACATACATAAAAAGGAAGTATTATTTATCTCCTAAAGGCTTGGTAATGTACTAAACAATTATCTCCATTGTAGATCTATTACAAGAAATTTTTACCCTTTGAAGAACAATGTCTCTAATACAAGAAGAGAGGGAAAACACTGAGGCAAAAGAAGAATATTACGATATCCAGTTATTTCTACTTTGGCAACTACTACTACTGTTCTCTTTAGTCTTTATAACAGTACATCATCTGTTTTGTATTCTACAGGAACTTTCAAATTGTAGACAGTCCGAAGTTTGCCTTTTGGGAATGGGTTAATTTTGTTTTTTTGTTTTTTTTGTTTTGTTTTCAATCAAGTTTCACAATGGGCTTGATGAACAACTAACCTCAAATTTTCCTTTTGGAGCAGAGATGTTTTCTGAGAGTCGACGGCGGATGTCACCAGCCGCAATGTAGACTGGTTCCTTACTGTCTGCACTCGTGGAACTTTCTATTGAAAACTGTGATATCGTGTCACTTGATTTACTGCGCATCGATATTTGGTACTGTAATTGAAAACAGAAATTTAAATCATATGAGCCGGGATCTGGAAAAACGTCCTTTATAGTATTGAGACAGCCAGGTTTCAAGATCAGGCTGTGACTAGATGCAGTCTAGCCATCATTCATGTTACTCTCAAATGGTTGCTACAGACCATGAGAAAGCTATTGGAGAAAAACATGGTTCCTGGTCAGACTGCGTGTATACGCAGGCTGATATGGAACCATGTTGTTCTCAAATGCTATAAGGGACGTTTTTCCAGATCCTGGCTCATATATATTAAGTATTTGGGACTCATCACGCTAAACCAGGCCTTCTGAGAAGCGTGAAATGTATACTGTGCAGACTGATTTGGAACAAAGCTTTTCACTTTAAGATAATTTTCTGAATCAAGAATCTTTCACTGTATATTTATTTTGAAAATACAACTTCTAAATGACCTCTGCTGAGTTTGCCAGAAGATCTTTTAGCATGACAGGTCACATTTGTCTCTGCTGGGATTTAAGACAGTGACTTTTCATTGAATTGGTTGAAATTATCGTTATTATCATAACCAGGTATTTATAGCATGCAAACCTTAGAATAGACAGATTTCGTCTGGTAAAAAGGTAAGAGCAACGGAAAAGATATTCTAACTTATTCATTTCATCTCCAATCACTATGTTGTGGATACATATTTGAATAGTCTCAATGAGTATCGAAGACATGAGGTTCCGTGAACATTTACAGATATTCTCCATTTTGTCAAGCCAATACCCCTCCTTATTTTGAGCTCTTCTATTAAATGAATAGCATAAAACTTCCACTTACCGTTATAATTTCATCATCTTCTTGTGACCAACAATCCGCATCATCAAAATCTCCCATGTTGCCATAGACACTAAAATCCCGCGGTGATGTATTGCCGTGGTGATGATGGAAGTAGTTCAAGGTCAAATCTTCCTCTGATCGCGTATATCGTAGCGTGTTCTCCAACATTTTGTTTGGTATTTGACTAGTAAGGGTATTCTCACATTGTAAGACTTCAATGTATATCAAGTAGGGGGCCTGAAAAGTGTAACAAATTTTCTCTTTCTTCCATTGAAATGAATGCTGATCACATTTACATAAAATAAAATATCACAATGATATCTACCTTTGGCAAACAGCCTATTAAATAATTAGAATAAACTATAAACCTTTGAAGTAATGCATGTAATTGTACTACATGTAATACACTTTATCAGCAATCCAAGAAAAATATGCTTAAGCCTTTCCCAAATGACAAAATTTTAGTGTGATCCACTTCAAAAACTGCCACAAATGACAAAATGGATGTTATTAAAGATTGGATTTGTATAAAATATGGCACAGAAAATATTGAGACAAAAGGAGAAACTGCTGGTTATCAGCAGTTTCTTCTTTTGTTTCAATGTTTTCCCAAGCCTTTTCTATTAGGGACATCAAAACAAGGTCTTGTTTGGGAAAGGGTTAATAGTTTCTAATGCAGATGTAGACAGACAGAAACCAGACAGTTCCTCTAGTCTTAAACCATTACCAGATGGCAAAAATTTGAACTTGTCCAAATTTAAAGATGTTGCAGACCATAATGTAATGTGCTTGGAATTTTACAATTTTGGTATTTTTGCATAGAAAACATTGTGGAAAACTAGAAATCTATCACTGAAGGTGATAAAAATACCCCCGCCACCACCTTTGTTCGGACAAGTATTTTTGTTGATTTAGGAGCCATACTCAGAAATTGTCAATCCGATTTTATTGAAATTTGGTCCAATCAGGGGCCATAACTCAGAAAGTATCGGTCTGATTTCCATAAATTTTGCATCTTGCATATATACAGGTCCTAATGCATACCTGTGCCAAATATGAAGCAAATTGTTCATTAACTGTAGGAGGAATTGTCCGGACAAGCATTTTTGTCAAATCAGGGGCCATAACTCAGAAAGTGGCGGTCTGATTTACGTGAAATGTGCATCTTGCACATGTACAGAAGTTAATGCACACCTGTGCCAAGTATGAAGCAAATCAGATAGTAACTAAAGGAGGACTTGTCCGGACAAGCATTTTTTTGGTAAAATCAAGGGCCATAACTGAAAAAGTAAAGGTCAGATTTTCGTGAAATGTGCGTCTTGCACATCTACAGGTCCTTATGCAGACATGTGCCAAGTATGAAGCAAATCTGATAGTAACTGTAGGAGGAGTTGGCCGGACAAGCATTTTTGGGTCAAATCAGGGGCCATAACTCAAAAAGTATCGGTCCGATTTCCGTGAAATTTGCGTCTTGCACATCTACAGGTTACAATAAACACTTGTGCCAAGTACGAACTAAATCGGTCCACAAGTGTAGGAGGAGTTATCAGGACAAGCATTTTTTGGTCAATCAGGGGCCACAACTCAAAAATTATCAGTGCGATTTTCGTGAAATTTGCGTCTTGCACATCTACAGGTCCTAATGCACACCTGTGCCAAGTATGAAGCAAATCGGACAGTAACTGTAGGAGAAGTTGGCCGGACAAGCATTTTTGGGTCAAATCAGAGTCCATAACTCAAAAATTATCGGTCCGATTTCCGTGAAATTTGCGTCTTACACATCTACAGGTCACAATAAACACTTGTGCCAAGTATGAACTAAATCGGTCCACAAGTGTAGGAGGACTTATCTGGACAAGCATTTTTTGGTCAAATCAGGGGCCATAACTCAAAAATTATGGGTCCGATTTTCGTCAAATTTGCGTCTTGCACATCTACAGGTCCTAATGCACACCTGTGCCAAGTATGAAGCAAATCGGACAGTAATTCTAGGAGTTGGCCGTACAAGCATTTTTGGGTCAAATCAGGGGCCATAACCAGGCCTGGCCATAACTCAAAAAGTATCGTCCGATTTCCGTGAAATTTGCGTCTTGCACATCTACAGGTCACAATGAATACTTGTGCCAAGTATGAACTAAATCGGTCCACAAGTGTAGGAGGAGTTATCTGGACAAGCATTTTTTGGTCAAATCAGGGGCCATAACTCAGAAATTATCAGTGCGATTTTCGTGAAATTTGCGTCTTGCACATCTACAGGTCCTAATGCACGCCTGTGCCAAGTATGAAGCAAATCGGACAGTAACTGTAGGAGGAGTTGGCCGGACAAGCATTTTTGGGTCAAATCAGAGTCCATAACTCAAAAATTATCGGTCCGATTTCCGTGAAATTTGCGTCTTGCACATCTACAGGTCACAATAATCACTTGTGCCAAGTATGAACTAAATCGGTCCACAAGTGTAGGAGGAGTTGTCCGGACAAATATTTTTTGGTCAAATCAGGGGCCATAAATCAAAAACTATGGGTCCGATTTTCCTGAAATTAGTGTCTTGCACATCTACAGGTCCTAATGCACGCCTGTGCCAAGTATGAAGCAAATCGGACAGTAACTGTAGGAGGAGTTGGCCGGACAAGCATTTTTGGGTCAAATCAGAGTCCATAACTCAAAAAGTATCGTCCGATTTCCGTGAAATTTGCCTCTTGCACATCTACAGGTCACAATGAATACTTGTGCCAAGTATGAACTAAATCGGTCCACAAGTGTAGGAGGAGTTATCTGGACAAGCATTTTTTGGTCAAATCAGGGGCCATAACTCAGAAATTATCAGTGCGATTTTCGTGAAATTTGCGTCTTGCACATCTACAGGTCCTAATGCACGCCTGTGCCAAGTATGAAGCAAATCGGACAGTAACTGTAGGAGGAGTTGGCCGGACAAGCATTTTTGGGTCAAATCAGAGTCCATAACTCAAAAATTATCGGTCCGATTTCCGTGAAATTTGCGTCTTGCACATCTGCAGGTCACAATGAACACTTGTGCCAAGTATGGACAAAATCGGTCCACAAGTGTAGGAGGAGTTGTCCGGACAAAGTTTTGGAGACAGACCAACCATCCAACCAACCATCCAACCTTCCAACCATCCAACCACTGGACCGACAGGTTGATTCCAGTATACCCCCTCCAAACTTCGTTTGCGGGGGTATAATGAAGAAATTGCTTGTCACAAGCAATTTCTTCATTTACCAAAATGTTTTCAAAAGCCTTTTTGTAGAGCACCAAAATGCGTCACTGTTTGGGAATGAGTAAAGTCAGTTGAACCAAAATGTTATGGCCAATGCCACTTTGATATGCCGACGGAGGCAGTCATATATTGGCGTCATCTTATCCGTCCGCCCATCCTTCTGTCTCTACATATGTCCGTCCACTTTTCTTGTGAGGGCAACTCCTCTTAAGTTTCTGGCTGGATCTTTTTGAAACTTGGTCAATGTTATCACCTAAATTGGTAGATGTGCATGAAGGAAGGATACTATGGTTCATTGATTTTTGCCTTAGTTATGCCCCCTTAAAACTTAGTCTCTGGGGCGGCGTACATTGTGACCATGGCACTCTTGTTCAATCATTTTGATCAACAAAACGTAACAAAAATCGCTAAATAAATAGCCCACCTTTTCTTTAGAGTTGAGTACCACAGCTTGACTATGTGGTATTCGTACAACATGATGGTTAAACTGTGCTGTTGGTAACCACACTCTCGCAGGTAAATTGAGATTTAACATCGCAAGTTCTGCCATTAATCGTGAAGCTGTGAAATATAGTTAAGAATAAAGTTTAGAATAGAAAGTTAAGAGTAAGACAACTAGTATATTTCAACAACATGATGGTTAAACTGTGCTGTAGGTAGCCAAACTCTCGCAGGTAAGCTGAGATTTAACATTGCAAGTTTTGCCATTAATCTCGAAGCTGCAAAAACGATTAATCCTTGATAACTATTTATCCTTTACAACAAAAACCTTGTAACTACAGCTTGTATCAAGCTGTAGTTATGAGGTTTTTGTTGAAAAGCAACCATAATTATGTTCACAAAAATCTTTGATTAGACCTCTATTTCAACAACATGATAGTTAAACTGTGCTGTAGGTAACCATACTCTCGCAGGTAAGTTGAGATTTAACATCGCAAGTTCTGCCATCAAACACGAAGCTGCAAAATACATTAAAGATATTCTTTTGCTAATAATACATGTGCATGAATGTAAAATGAGACTTCAATTAGACTTATATTTTGACAACATGATGACTGAACTGTGCTACTGGTCATCAGTATTTTCTATTTTTCCCTCAATGTTTTCCCAAGGCTTTTATATAATGGATGTCATAAGACCAAGTCATGTTTGGAAAAGGGTTAAACTAGAACTGTCACAGGATGTGACTTGATACCCCCGCACAATCTTTCATTACAAAAAAGGGCAATAAGTGTACCAAGCTTAAATTTGCTAGCATGGTTAAGAAGATATGGTCTAGGCAAAAATGCAAGGGTACAAACAACAAAGGGCAACAATTCTTAAAGTTGGCATGACAGAGTAACAGTTGTTTTACATGACACTTCCCAACAATGAGATCTATAAGTGTACCATGTTTGAAGTTGGTAGCACTAATGATTTAGAAGATATGTTCCGGACACAAATCCGAGCATAAAAACAACAAAGGACAATCACTCTAATTGTAGGCATGCCAGAGTAATGATTATTGTACATGACACTTCTGCACAATAAGATGTATAAGTGTATCAAATTTGAAATTGCTAGCAGTTATGGTTTAAAAGATATGGTCCGGACAAAAATGCAAGGGTACAAACAACAAAGGGAAATAACTCTATAAGTGGGTGTGGCAGAGTACCGGTTCTTGTACATGACACTTGCCTACAATAAGATCTATTAATGTACAAAGATTGAAATTGCTAGCACAAATGCTTTAGAAGATATGGTCTGGACAAAAATGCAAGGGTAAAAACAACAAGAGGACCATGATGGTCCTTAATCGCTCACCTGAACCTATATAGAAAGAAAGTCACAATGTTGTATAAAGTTCAAGAGCACATAATTTAAGATGTGAGATTATGATCCAGCTGAAAACTGCTTTCATAATCTTGAATGATCAATATTTGTGAAAACAAAGTGGAAGAAAACAACACAGTCAAGGGCACATAACTCTGTTCTAATAAAAGTATTCTCATCAACATTATGTCCAATTTTTTTTTTGGATTGGTCAATATATTGTTAGAGTGAAAATAAAGTCGAAAACTGTATTTTGTGAAATTCAAGGGCCAATAACTCTAGTCAAATCAAGCTGAAAGTTTCACTCATCCAGGATCTTATGGCCACCAACATTGTGGCCAAGTTTTGTCTTGATAAGTCAATAAATGTAGATGCTACAGTGTAAACAAAGTCGAAAACAGCAATTTTGTCAAATTCAAGGGCACATAATTCCAGACTTCCTACTTCAATCACACTGAAAATCAAAGTCAACCAAGATCTTAAGGTTACCAACATTGTGGCAAAGTTTTGTCTTGATCGGTCAATATTTGTAGATGCTAGAGTGGTAACAAAGTCAAAACTAGCCATTTTTGACGTTCAAGGGCACATAACTCAAGATTTCCATGTCCAATCTGACAAAAAATTAAACTCATCTGAGAACTTATAGTTACCAACATTGTGGCAAAGTTTTGTTTTGATCAGTCAATATTTGTAGATGCTAGAGTGGTAACAAAGTCAAAACTAGCCATTTTGGACGTTCAAGGGCACATAACTCCAGACCTCCTAGTCCGATCTGACTAAAAATCAAACTCGTCTGAGAACTTATAGTTACCAACATTGTTGCAAAGTTTTGTTTTGATCGTTCAATATTTGTAGATGATAGAGTGGTAACGAAGTCAAAACTAGCCATTTTTGATGTTCAAGGGCACATTACTCCAGGCTTTCTAGTCCGATCTGACTCAAAATCGAACTCATCCAAGAACTTATGGTCATACATATTTTGACCAAGTTTGATTATGATTGGTTAGTATTTGTAGATGCTAGAGTGGTAACAAAGTCAAAACTAGCCATTTTTGACGTTCAAGGGCACATAACTCCAGACTTCCTGGTCCGATCTGACTCAAAATCAAACTCATCCGAGAACTTATGGTCATCCATATGTTGACCAACTTTGGTTAAGATTGGTCAATATTTGTAGATGCTAGAGTGGTAACAAAGTCAAAACTAGCCATTTTTGACGTTCAAGGGCACATAACTCCAGACTTCCTGGTCCGATCTGACTCAAAATCGAACTCATACGAGAACTTATGGTCATACATGTTTTGACCAAGTTTGGTTAAGATTGGTCCATATTTGTGGGTGCTAGAGTGGTAACAACAAAATGTGAACAGACGGACGGACGGACAGACGGACAGACAGACAGACGGACGCCGACGGACAAAAAGCGACCACAATAGCTCACCTTGAGCACTTCGTGCTCAGGTGAGCTAACAAAAGGCAACAACTCAAAAAGTGAGCGTGGCTGAGTAACAGTTATTGTACATGACACTTCCCTAAATTGAGATGTATAAATGTACAAAGTTTGAAGTTGCTAGCACTTGTGATTTAGAAGATATGGTCCAAACAAAATTTAAGGGTACAAACAACAAAGGGTAATAACTCAAAAAGTAGGCGTGGCTGAGTAACAGTTATTGCACACAACACTTCCCCACAATGAGATGTATAAGTGTACTGAGTTTGAAGATGCTAGCACTTGTGGTTTAGAAGATATGGGCCAAATAAAATGTAAGGGTACAAACAACAAAGGGCAATAACTCAGAAAGTGGACGTGGCAGAGTTACAGTTATTGTACATGACACTTCCCCATAATGAGATCTATAAGTGTACCAAGTTTAAAATTGCTAGCACTTATGGTTTAGAAGATATGGTCCGGACAAAAATACAAGGGTACAAACAACAAAGGGCAATAACTCTTAAAGTGGGCGTGGCAGAGTAACGATCTTTATACATGACACTTCCCCACAATGAGATCTATAAGTGTAGCAAGTTTTGAGTTGCTAGCACATATGGTTTAGAAGATATGCTCTGGAGAAGTATTTTGTCCACGGACAGACAGACAGACATACATACAGACAGACGGACAGACAGGTTGATTCCAGTATACCCCCTAAAACATTCGTTTTGCGGGGGTATAACTAAAACATTCGTTTTGCGGGGGTATAATAAAGAGTCAACTTACATCGCAATTCCTTTGTTGGAAGTTGCTGCAACCTTTGACCTATACTCATGAATGCTTTCACAAACTCTATCTGTGGACTCAACCTTGGGGCCTGAAAAATTAAACTAGATAATTTTATAATGATGCATTTATTATCTTACAATAGGTGAATTTTCATGAACTGACCTACTTAATTTGGATATTATGGGTGCTATTAGTTGTAACTACTGTAAATATTTTAGAACCTATGAAATGCATAATAATTTCACCCTAATCTGGATAAAGTAATGCATCAACATAGTCAATACGCAATGCGATTTGACATGTGCAAACATCCATGATCCTTAAATATGCTTTGGGCGACAGGATGGAATAAGATCAGCCTGTACATGAGTGCAGACTTCTCTTATTCCTAGCTATCTTCTTGCTTTATTTAGAACAACAATAATTGACAACTCACCCCACAATGACAATTGACCTCCTTCCCCGTCAAGTCATTTTTCATCCCCTCGGAGCTATCGTGACATACACATCCGTTATCAAAGGCTCGTCCGGACGCGAGGTCACCAGAACTAGAAGTATGTAGTGTGTAGGCTTGTATCTCACTGCCTGGCTTTACGTAGATTCCTGGAAGTATACAAGCAGGATTCAGTTTGAGTTTATTGGGGTTTGACATTTTCAACTGCCAGGGTCATATCGCAGCGACTGGAACACCTAACCATGGATTCCTGTTGTTTCCCAAACCAGTACTACCACAACACCCATACCGAGCCTCCTGCTGCTCGCCTACATAGGTTAACGATTTCATACCCATTTGTGTGTGACAATTTTGTCAGAAAGGGTATTTGCTGCAGCAGCAGGATTCAGAATCTGGTAAAAGTACCCTTATGAAATTTAAAATTGACAGTTCAAGAAAAATACCACAACATCAAAATACATTCAATCATATTGAGAGACTAAGTGTTCCTCCAACATAGAATATTCATAGCTTATTCATTCATTGATGAGAGAACAATTAATTTTTACAATGTCAGACAGAATATAGGCAGACAGGTTCAGGTTCGCACTGGAACTAAAAAGCTTAACCATTACCAAACAGCAAAATTTTAGGCCAGTCCTATTTGAAAACTGCCGCAATTGACAAAATGGAAGTTATTAAAGATAAAATTTGTGTGAAATATAGCATAGAAAATATTGAGACAAAAGGAGAAATTGCTTGTTATCAGCAGTTTCTTTCTTTTTTTTTCAATGTTTTTTTCTGAGCATTTTCTATTCGGGACATTAAAACCAAGTCTTGTTTGGGAAAGGGTTAAGTTGATATCATCATAATGTAACTGGATGAGCAACTGGGCTCCAAAATTGTCATTTCTATGCTTTTGGGGTTTTGCTATATTCCTAACTCAATATCAGCTGAATACACGCATAGCGAAAAATTTCCGTTTTTTATTCAATTTCCATGTTGTTATTGTATAACTGGCCCTTTAACACTTTCCCAAATAAGACCTGATTTTGACGTCCCTAGTAGGAAAGTCTTGGGATAACATTGAAACAAAAGAAGAAACTGCTGTCAACCAGTAGTTTTTCCTTTTGTCTCAATATTTTCCATGCAATATTGTACACAAATTATGTCTTATAACTTCCATTTCATCATTTCAGCAGCTTTTGAATTGAACCACCCTAAAAATTTGTCGTTTGGGAAAGGGTTGAAATAACTATAAAAGCATAACTGCCTCTATATAGCAGGGTGTCAAAAGAAGTTTTCAAAAAGTCAAAATAAAGAGGAGAAATGAAACTGGAAATGAATAAAATATCAATGGCAAACAAAAGGAACAAAATAAAATAATGTAATAAAGAGAGCCACAGTAAAAATATACACCACTTTTTCACATTAAGCCTCTTTTTTCTATGAAATTACAAACTCCCAACAATCTTAGCAATGTCAGGGAACTTAACCCATTACCAGAAGACAAAATGTTAGACTGATTGAAATACAGACGACAATTTCAAGTGAATGAACTTTAACATTGTTTGCTGTTTATGGGTAGAAAACATTGTGGTAAATGAAGAAATTGCTTGTCACGGTGTTTTCCCAAGCCACCATCTTGTGGGGCATCTAAAGGCTTCATTGACTAGGAATATGTAAATAAACTTTCTGTGACAATTTCTTCCAAATCTATCTATAACTGTTGTTTGAGCATGTACACATACATGTACATAGAGATGATTCCAATTAAAACATGTTCAACTTAGGCAGCAATAAAGAATTGTTTTCCACACCTTTCTAGAACAGAAATGTCAAAAGTATCAGCATTTTCTCCTTTTGCCTCAATATTGTCTATGCAACACTGCACACAAATCATATCTCTAACAACATCCATTTTGTTGTCTTCAGCAGCTTTCAAATTGGAAATTTAACCAGATCCTTTTCACCCTTTCCAAAACCATAAAATGGTTACAAACTTTCCAATACAGAACAATTCTAGACTGTTTCAATTTGAAGGTTGATACAGACAACAAAATATACCGTATAGCACTTTATTTCTGCGGGGTCCAAATTCTGCGTTTTTTTCCTGAAATCAGCGGGGTTAAATTTCTGCGTAACTTATTTCTGCGGTCTCTCGCTTTGTTTATAAAACCAGTTTTAGTCAGTTTCAAACATATTTTGAAAGACGAATTACTACGTAATTGTAAAGGGATAATCACATTCACTTATCTATAAAGTCGTTATGGGAAACAATGCCAAATAGGTGTGAAAAGAGAGACGTGCCAAACTGTTACCAATCAGTCTAACTTGTTGAATCATTGTTTATGGATGGACAAAAATGTCCTATATACACCTTGATTAAAGCTGCAATTACATCATTCCATTGTTATGAAATTACGCTTTGCATCAGGTAGTAACTGTTTAACTTTTTCACTTACTGACTAAAATTGCAGAACAACAACAACCTCTACATTCAGGTTTAAAATTTTGCGGATTTTATTTCTGCGGTGTCGTCCAAGACCGCAGAAATAGCAGAAATAAAGTCCCCACAGAAATAAAGTGCTATACGGTATACCATATGTTGATAAAGAGAGGATTTATGTAAAATTTAGCTGTGACAATATTGGAGCAAAGGGAGACAAGAGGGCCATTGGCCCTGAAGCGCTCACCTGATATAATAACTTTTTGTACACCAATTTTCAGGTTGATTGGGCAAAAATGTGACCTCTAGGGTGCACACAAGGTTTAACTAAGATTTGACCTCGTGAACTAGAATTGATCAAGAGAATCATTCTGATCAATTTTCAGGTTGATTGGGCAAAATCTGGCCTCTAGAGTGCAAACAAGGTTTTACAAAGATTTGACCTCATGACCTAGTTTATGACCCAAGATGACCCAATTTCAATCTTGTCAAAGAATTGATCAAGACAATCATTCTGATCAATTTTCAGGTTAATTGGGCAAAAAGTGTGGCCTCTAGAGTGCACACAAGGTTTTTCTAAAATTTAACCCTGTGACCTAGTTTTTGATTGGGCAAAAAGTGTGGCCTCTAGAGTGCACACAAGGTTTTTCTAACATTTGACCTCGTGACCTAGTTTTTGACCCCAGATGACCCAATTTTGAGCTTGTTCAAGTTTTCATCAAGACAATCATTCCGAGCAAATTTCAGGTTGTTTGGGCAAAACATGTGGCCTCTAGAGTGCACACAAAGTTTTTCTAAGATTTGACCCCGTGACCTAGTTTTTGACCCCAGATGATCCAGTTTCAAACTTGTTCGAGAATTGATCAAGACAATCATTCTGATAAATTTTCAGGTTGATCGGGCAAAAAATGTGGCCTCTAGAGTGCACACAAGGTTTTTCTCAGATTTGACCCCGTGACCTAGTTTTTGACCCCAGATGACCCAATTTCAAACTTGTCCAAGATTTCATCAAGACAATCATTCTGATCAAATTTCAGGTTGATTGGGCAAAAAATGTGACCTCTAGAGTGCACACAAGGTTTTTCTAAGATTTGACCCCGTGACCTAGTTTTTGACCCCAGATAACCCAATTTCAAACCTGTCTGAGATTTAATCAAGATTATCATTCTGATCAATTTTCAGGTTGATTGGGCAAAAAATGTGGCCTCTAGAGTGCACACAAGGTTTTACTAAGATTTGACCTTGTGACCTAGTTTTTGACCCCAGATGACCCAATTTCAAACTTGTCCAAGATTTCATCAAGACAACCATTCTGATCAAATTTCAGGTTGGTTGGGCAAAAAATGTGACCTCTAGAGTGCACACAGGGTTTTTCTAAGATTTGACCCCGTGACCTAGTTTTTCACCCCAGATGACCCAATTTCAAACTTGTCCGAGATTTCACCAAGACAATCATTCTGATCAATTTTCAGGTTGATTGGGCAAAAAATGTGGCCTCCAGAGTGCACACAAGGTTTTACTAAGATTTGACCTTGTGACCTAGTTTTTGACCCCAGATGACCCAATTTCGAACTTGTCCGAGATTTTATCAAGACAATCATTCTGAGCAAATTCCAGGTTGATTGGGCAAAAATTGTGGCCTCTAGAGTGCACACAAGGTTTTTCTAAGATTTGACCCCGTGACCTAGTTTTTGACCCCAGATGACCCAATTTCGAACTTGTCCGAGATTTTATCAAGACAATCATTCTGAGCAAATTTCAGGTTGATTGGGCAAAAATTGTGGCCTGTAGAGTGCACACAAGGCAAAGTTTGACGGACGACGGACGACGGACGACGGACGACGGACGACGGACACCGGACGCCGGACGACGGACGCCGGACACAGCGGTATCACAATAGCTCACCATGAGCACATTCGTGCTCAGGTGAGCTAAAAAGCTGATAAGCTGCATCTTCTTTTGTCTCAATGTTTTCTCAAGCTTTTCCTTTTATGAAATCAAAACCTGTCTCATTTACCTTGGTAAAGATTTACGTGGTAAAACTAGAAAGCTTTTTTGCTCACAGACAAAGAGAGACAGACTGAATGATCAAACTCTCTGAATGGAAGATAATTATGGTACGTAAGGTTAATATGAGCAAAAAGATCGTACAGTTTCCTAGTATACAAATCTAAACCAATGAGAAAATGTTTGAATCTATGGGGTTGATATGCTGAAAGATTATTATAATGAATTACAAATAGAACAACAGATAAGTTTGGAATAAAGGAATTCTACATTGTTATTTAAAATCCAAGCCCTGTGTTGTATGAGATGAACCTAATGAGTACCCATAACATATGGTTTCAGAAACAATGAATATTTTGCAATTTATTTTAAGTACCATTTTGCCAGGTTACCTTTATGTATAAATTTTCCTGCTTCTGTCCAAGCATCAAAGAATTCAAAGAGGGAATGATGACCATTGTAAATATCAAAATACTTTCCATTTCCTTCAATATTTTCAAAAAGCTTTTTCCGAGAGGGGCTTGAATGCCGTGTTCTCCTTAGCTCAATAAGCTATAGAGGTCCATTTCAATGATAATGCTCCCATTATTGTACATCATTCCCTCTTTATAAAACTTAATGAAATCAAAACCATAAACAACCAAAATCCCTATCCCTAATGTTCCTTAGTTTTTAATCTCCATTTCGAGAGAAAGATCTGACAAATAGTGGATGAAAAGAAGAAAATTTTGATTCTCAACATTTTCTCCTGTTCACTTAAGGGGGAATGCTCCAGTTTTTCGGAACACTCGGCCATTACTGTAGTAAATTAAATGTTTCGTACCAATATGTTTCGCTACCATATTTTCAATAATATAACACATCATTACTATTTACCATTTTCGACGGTAAAAGTGTATTTATCGTGCGAAACTGATTGCCCGTAGATGGAAATAGATTATTTAGAGCAAGACAGCCGTAAGTGTGTATGCAGTTACCACTGTTTTGCGTCATTTTATTCATGTGTAGCTGATAAAAATTGCTGTAATTAACTAATAAGTGCGCTGACCTATACATTTTCTTTTTTAATTATTACCAGGACATGTTGCTTAATACAATGAGGGAGTTTTATCAAATTCTATTATGTAGAAGTTGAAATATTTTAAAAGATATGCAAATTTTGACATGAAACACTCCAGCTTCATTGATCTAACCGAACATGTGAGCATGCTGTTTTATGCATTTACGCGTTTATAACATTACATATTTTGGGTTAACTGTTCTTATTGAATGTAAGACGTTTCTTTAAAACCGTTTTCGAGACTAAACGATGAATAGACATCATTTTATTAGCATTTTAGTGACCTTAAACAGGTGCAAGAAATTTTGCATTTTTTCGATGTAGGGGTATGTCATACGAATACCTATAAAATTCAAATAAGATCGCTGACCATCCATTTTTATTTAATTTTTCCATTGGTAATAACATGTAGTTTCAACATACAAAATATAAATAAATTCTATTATTGGGATTTTTTTTTAGGAAACTGGAGCATTCCCCCTTAATATTTTGATGCAACAAAAATCTATGCCACTATGTCAAATTTGTCAATTTTGACCATTCTGTTATGAATTTTGGTTAAATGGGAAAGAGTTTGAAAGTAATTAGTGAACACCTGTGTAAGCTTACCAAATTTTAAACTTGTAACAATTTCAGCATGCTCTACAATTAACATTTAATACAGACATAAATTGACCCATTACCGACAAACAGAATTTTAGCCTAGTCCAAACTCATAGGTGTTGCAGACGACAATTTCCATTAAACAAAATTTAACATTTTTTGGTCTTTCTTCGTAGAAAACATTGTGGGAAATGAAGAAATTCCTTCTCACAAGCAATCTCTTCATTTTCCACAATGTTTACCAAAGCCTTTATTTTGTGGGGCGCCCAAAAGCGTCAATATGTGGGAAAGGGCTAAAAAACCATTATTTTCCAACTTATATTATTCCAACAGTCAACTAATGCTTTCTCAATCAATACCTGATTTTGACATCCTCCAAAGAGCAGGGTAGGAATACAAGCTAATAAAATAGCATTTATATGAGGGATCTCGTGAGAAAACCTGCCTTAATGACATGACGTGACGTCGCCGTAAAAGCCGATTAAAGTTAGGTCAACGTCGCGCAATTTGACGCGAAAAATCACGGTATGAATCTTGTTCCTATCTAATTTCAATGAACAGGTTGATCTATATGATAACTGTTGGAATGTATTCAAAAGACGAAAACTGCATTTTTCAGGCTGAAAATTAGCTCTTTTTTCCGGGGGTATCCAGACTTCCATGCATCACAACGATTTTAAAATAAGGATATGTGGACTACACTTAGATCTCTCTAATTATAGAATAAAATAACACATAGATCTACATAGTAAGCGTAGCTGGGTTGTTGATCTGATTCACCATTGATAGTCCAAATTTGGCTTTAAAAACAAAAGAAAACAACTAGATCTACCTGTCAGAAAAGATTTTCCTAGTGGCAAATTGCAATAAATGAATCTCCGAAACCATTTTTTAATCTTGATCTGGATTTCACATATCAGTACATCATCAAGTTTGTGGCTTGTAACGATATCGTAGCTAGATAGATCTATTCCCTTAGCATTTAAAGTTCTATAATCATCCGTGATCACTGATTTTTCCACATGGATACACAAAAAGTAAAGTGAATATGACGTCACATCAAGTTTGACCTAATTACATTAGTTTACACTCAGGGGATAGTTATGAATAACTTAACCGGTACCTTAGCGCCGAGATTTCTAGATAACAACAAGAGCTTCGCAAAGCGGCGCATATACGCCCGAGAGGGGCTTGTCAGTAAAATTGGCCATTTTTTCGATTCAAGGGCAGTTAATTCAAACATGAAAAGTTATCAAAAGCTTTTGTTTGCACAACAAGACACCATAGAGATTCATTGTGGCTAGTCTGATTAAATTCTGGTTGAAACTATAGGAGTTGCACACAGGAGAAAATGGACATTTTTGAGAAAATGGGCATTTTTTTTTAAATTCAAGGGCAGATAATTCAAGAACGAAAACAGTTATCTAAATTCCGTAAGCGGTGTGCACAACTAGACACCATGGAGATTCATTGTGGCAAGTTTGATCAAATTCTGATCAAAACTGTAGGAGGAGTTGCGCACACAAGAAAATGGGCATTTTTTTTATTCAAGGGCAGATAATTCAAGAACGAAAAGAGTTAATTAAATTCCGTAAGCGGGATGCACAACTAGACACCATGGAGATTCATTGTGGCAAGTTTGATAAAATTCCGATCAAAACTGTAGGAGGAGTTGCGCACACAAGAAATTGCTAACGGATGGACGGACGGACGGACAGACGGACAGACGGACGGACGGACGGACAGACGGACGGACAGACGGACGGACAGACAGACGAGCGGGGCCATAACATAATACGACCCTTCGGGCGTATAAAAAGAAAAAAATATTTAACACATTTTTTCTTTGTTTTGTTTTTGGTTTCATTGCTTGCCTAGGAGATACAGAATAACTACGATGCTGTAGATTTTCCTTCACACTTCCCACATTAAAGAAAACTTCCGCTGATCCAATTTCAATGTTGTTGCAAAAAATCAAAACAATTTTTATTAATGAAAATAGAGTTTCTCCAATATTTAGCAAGTAATCCTTGAAGGAAAAGAAAAAAGTGCTTGCTATTTAAGCCTTCTAAATATAGTATAAGGTTGTCAAAACAAGAACATGTTTTGAAAAGGGTTGAAAGAGCGACATCAAAACGTTGACTGTTGCTGTTCCAGTGTAGAAAAGGAATTCCACTATTTTGATGGATACCAAAAAGTGACATAACAACGCCACTGTATTAGTGCTGCTGTAGATTTATGTTATTCAAATTGAAATGGAAATGAACTAGACAGCCCTGGCGGTCTGGAAGCGCTCCACAGGCCTGATTGCTTGTCTTGTTGAATGCAATTTCAAAGGTTCAGGCTGCACAAACAAGCAAGCTGAAAATTTCAAGCAAGTAAGATCTTATGGTCAGTAAAATTCTGTGAAAGTTATTGTATTGATTAATTAATACTAAGGGTTGTAAAAGTGAAAATGAAGCCCAAAATGGCAATTTTGTGAATTTCAAGGGCACGTAACTCATGACGTAAAGTTCAGATCAAGCTTAATATTATACCAAGGCAAGATCTTATAGTCACCAACATTCTGTACAAGTTTTGTCTTCATAAGTCAATATTTGTAGTTGCAAGAGTGAAAACAAAGTCAAAATAGAGCCGAAAATGGCAATTTTGTCAATTTCAAGGGCACATAACTCATGATGTAAAATTCAAATCAAACTGAAAATTACATCAATGTAAGATCTTATAGTCACCAACATTCTGTACAAGTTTTGTCTTCATAAATCAATATTTGTAGTTGCAAGAGTGAAAACAAAGTCAAAATAGAGCCGAAAATGGCAATTTTGTCAATTTCAAGGGCACATAACTCATGATGTAAAATTCAGATCAAGCTGAAAAATATACCAAGGTAAGATCTTATAGTCACCAACATTCTGTACAAGTTTTGCCTTGATTGGTCACTATTTGTAGTTGCTAGAGCGAAAACAAAGTCAAAATAAAGCCGAAAATGGCTATTTTGTCAATTTCAAGGGCACATAACTCATAATGTAAATTTCAGATCAAGCTGAAAAATATACCAAGGTAAGATCTTATAGTCACCAACATTCTGTACAAGTTTTGCCTTAATTGGTCAATATTTGTAGTTGCTAGAGCGAAAACAAAGTCAAAATAAAGCCGAAAATGGCAATTTTGTCAATTTCAAGGGCACATAACTCATGATGTAAAATTCAGTTCAGGCGGAAAATTAAATCCAGGCAAGATCTTATAGTCACCAACATTCTGTACAAGTTTTGTCTTGATTGGTCAATATTTGTAGTTGCTAGAGTGAAAACAAAAACAAAACAGCCATTTTTGACATTCAAGGGCAGATAACTCCAGACTTTCTACTTCAATCAGAATTCTTAGAAGGAATCTGAGAGAGGGTCACCCAAGGATCATTCCAGTGAAGTTTGGTTGAAATCCATCTGGTAGTTTTTGAGAAGAAGATTTTTTAAAGGAAAAGTTTACGGACGGACGGACTGACGGACAGACGCACGCACGCACGACGGACACAGCGCCATGACAATAGCCCGCTGGCCTGTCGGCCAGTGGAGCTAAAAACAAATGTTGAAGGATAAGGAGATATGCTTGTTATTGGCATTTTCTTCTTTTCCGTCAATGTTCTCTAAAACATTGCTCTAATGGTTGCGAAAACAATACATTGTTAAAGAAAAGGACTTAAATCATGTATGTGAATGAAACTCTGTGTTGAACAGCAAAACTCTCAGCAGTTTCTTTCGGCCTTTCAACTATCCTAAACTATCCCATGGATTTAGTATATGTATATAGGTTATGTGTGACGTCATTTTATCCAGACCTGCACATGGATATTTTAAACCCTTTCCCATACGGCAAAAAATTAGGGTGGTCTTATTCAAAAGTTGTTGCAGACAACAAAGGAATGCTATAATTTTTAAAGATAACATATGTGTACAACTTAACAAAGAAAACAACGATGCAAAAGGAAAAAAATACTTTTGTCTCAATGTTTTTCCAAACCATTTTGTAAGGTCAATGTCAAAATCAGGCCTTGTTTTGGACAACGTTAACAAAATTGGATTTTCAATGCTGTTAGAAATATTGGCCTTGTTGTTCAGATCCAGTTTGTAAGTAGGATTCTCTTTTGATAGTTTGTTAGCAGGACTTCAAATTTTTATGTAGGCCTACACCAAAGAAAGTAGTCCCGCCTTAGCCTAAATCCTGCCAACCTCTTTATATGATGTTTCATAATCACAGAATACATAGATCTAGGCCTATTGAACAATAACAGTTTAAGGGGCGCATCACTTATTCATGTTTCAGACCTTTCACAAATAGATCTAGCATAATCCTAAACTGAAATTGAAAGTTTTTTTGTAGGTCACATTTAGGCCTACAGTAACGAAAAATAGAATATCTACTACTTTTATCATAGAAATCTTCGAGGGAAAATTATCATAGAAATCTTCGAGGGAAAATCTGAGATCTCTTTTCTGTAAAACATGTTTATGTATAATGTTAGGCTATATTAAAGTCGTTTGTGAACAATTACATAAGACATTATAATTACATTTAGATGCATTTTGCGATGTGAATTGCTCGCTGGAAAGGTTTTTTGCCGAAAATGATTCCCGACCGCAGACAAAGAACGATTTGGGCCTAACTGCAATCTAAATAATCCTTTCGAAAACTATTTTAAGCTGATCCAAACTGAAGGGAGTTGCAGACGAAAAGCTAAATACTAAACTGTAGGGATCTCCAGAACGTAGCAGAGAGAATGTCTTGGGGAAAATAAGAAAATGCTGTTTATCAGCAGTAATCTTTACCTGTAAGGTTTTCCACAAACAACAATTTTATAATACAGTCGACACTCGTTATGTCGACTTTTGTGGGCCACTGAAAATATCTCGACTTATCCGGAGTTCGACACAAACATCAGCCATCAAAAACTGACAGATTTCCCGGAAGTCATCGGCAGAATTCATGCTTTGTCTAATACGACGATCTGAATAACTGAGGAGGGGTCATGCATACACGTGTACATGCAATTATTGTATTATGATAAAAAATTTCGAATAAAATGCAAACGCAAGCTTATAATTGCCGTCGACAAAACTAGAACTGTCGCAAAGCGGACAAATACCCCCCACTAGCACGTTGTCACTGAAAAAGTGCTAAAGTTCAAAGTGGCATAACTCTGAAACTACTGCCTGGATCAAGATGAAAATTGCAGGTGCACAACTTCATATGATAGGAAACAACCTGCTAAAATTTCAGCAAAATCGGTCAAAAACTGTGGGAGGAGAAGAGGACACAAAATTATGTCCACGGACGGACGGACGGACAGACGGACAGACGGACGGACGGACAGACGGACGGACAACCTGAATCCAGTATACCCCCCCATAACTTTGTTGTGGGGGGTATAATTAGAGTAACAAGCGTCTTCTGCACATAGCCTTTCTTTCCCGTGTATTTTTCACGGTTTGTGCAATCTTACGGTAAACCGACAGCAGAATGCTATCATCCGGTTATCACCCAGTTTTCACACCTTTAGATAAAGATTTTAATCCCTTTTGTTTGAAATCATGATAATGGGGGTTTGACAGCTTAGATAAAGTGACTATGCTAATCAATTAACGACCTGAACAGGTAATTTTAAGGTTAAATTTGTCTACCGACCGGCAAAAAAAATTCGACTCATCCGAATTTGACAATTTTCCCAACTCGACTCAAACATCGAAATTTATATGAAACAAAGAAGGGACAAAGTTGGGACTTTGAAAACACTTCGACTTATCCGGAAAATCGACTCATCCGATGTCGACACAACGAGTTTCGACTGTATTATACATGTTGTGGGATCGTCACAAAGTGTCATAGCTTAGGATTGGACAAAAAGAAAACTAGAAAGACCTGAAGGTCTTGAGTCGCTCCACAGGCCTGAATTTCTTTTAATATTAAATCCAAGTTTTGACTAGATTTTTGAAAACTTGTGGTTCTTACAGCAAAAACAAAGTCAAAAGCAGCAATCATGTGGTCAATGCAAAAAGAAAGTAAATGATTGACCAATATTTTAGGGATGTTAGAGCGATAATAAAATTGAAAACTGTGATTTTGCCAAATTCAAGGCCACATAATTCAGTATATACATTTAAAATCAAATCCAAAATCAAACACATGCAAGATCTTATGGTCACTATCATTCTGTTCAAATGTTGTCTATATTGGTCAATATTTGTGGCTTCAAGAGTGTAAAAAGTGTCGAAAACTGAAATTTTGTCAATTTCAAGGGCACATAACTCAAATTGTAACACTGTGATCATGATGACAATTACACATAAGCAAGATCTTGTTGTCAACAAGATTCTTTCCAAGTATCATCTTGATTGGTTAACATTTGTGGTTGTTAGAGTGAAAACAAAGTCGAAAATGGCAATTTTGTCAAATTCAAGGGCACATAACTCATGATGTAAGATTCTGATCAAGCTGAAAATTACACCCAGGTAGCATATCATGCTTATATATATTCTGTCCAAGTTTTGTCTTGATTAGTCAATATTTGCAGATTTAAGAGTAAAAATAAAGTCAAAACTAGCAAAATATAGCCGAAAATGGCAATTTTTGGCAATTTCAAGGGCACATAACTCATGCTATAAAATTCAGATCAAGCTGAAAATTTTACCAAGGCAAGATCTTATAGTCAGCATCATTCTGTCAAAGTTTCGTCTTGTTTAGTCAATATTTGTAGTTGCTAGAGTGAAAACAAAGTCAAAATACAGCCGAAAATAGCAATTCTGTCAATTTCAAGGGCACATAACTCATGATGTAAAATTCAGATCAAGCTGAAAATTTTACCAAGGCAAGATCTTGAAGTCAGCATCATTCTGTCAAAGTTTTGTCGTGATTGTATAATATTTGTAGGTTTTAGAAGAAAACTAGTCAAAACCTGCTATTTTTGACATTCAAGGGCAGATAACTCTGGTTATTCTGGTTCAATCCATATTCTTTGAAGGAATCTGAGAGAGGGTCACCCAAGGATCATTCCTGTGAAGTTTGGTTGAAATCCATCCAGTAGTTTTTGAGAAGAAGATTTTTTAAGAAAAAGTTTACGGACGCACGGACGGACGGACGCACGGACGGACGCACGACGGACACACCGCCATGACAACAGCTCGCTGGCCTGAAAGGCCAGTGGAGCTAAAAACAAGAGCTTCGCAAAGCGGCGCATATACGCCCGAGAGGGGCTTGTAAAATTGGCCATTTTTTTGATTCAAGGGCAGTTAATTCAAACATGGAAAGTTATCAAAAGTTTTTGTTTGCACAACAAGACACCATAGAGATTCATTGTGGCTAGTTTGATTAAATTCTGGTTGAAACAATAGGAGTTGCACACAGCAGAAAATGGACATTTTTGAGAAAATGGGCATTTTTTCTTAAATTCAAGGGCAGATAATTCAAGAACGAAAACAGTTATCTAAATTCCGTAAGCGGGATGCACAACTAGACACCATGGAGATTCATTGTGGCAAGTTTGATCAAATTCCGATCAAAACTGTAGGAGGAGTTGCGCACACAAGAAAATGGGCATTTTTTTAATTCAAGGGCAGATAATTCAAGAACGAAAAGAGTTAATTAAATTCCGTAAGCGGGATGCACAACTAGACACCATGGAGATTCATTGTGGCAAGTTTGATCAAATTCCGATCAAAACTGTAGGAGGAGTTGCGCACACAAGAAATTGCTAACGGACGTACGGACGGACAGACGGACGGACAGACGGACGGACAGACAGACAGACGAGCGGGGCCATAACATAATACGACCCTTCGGGCGTATAAAAACATAACCGCAGAGGTTTTTTGTGAAATTTTTTGTCTTTAGATCTTTTTTCACTTGATGTGATTGATAACTGTGGTGAACGGCATTTGTCGCGTGGAAGAATACAGCGGCGATCACTACGTTTTTGACACTCCAGATAGATTATCAGAGTGGACGAGTGTTAAAGGCAAAAAGAGAAAAAAAGCAATCTGCACTGTCATGACTGTATAGACTATAGTGGTAGATGTTGTAGGCCTATTGTTATTATATTTATTCAAAAGTCGTAGAGGCGACACCTTGAACGTCTTAAAAATGGGCGTCATTGACGTCACGTTTACAAATGCGTTCAACAACGTTACCATAGGTTATCGCTTAATAGCAATAAAACCGTTAATATTTGTCACATTGGACTAATTATGGTGTCATATGAACGATAAATTGTCGTTGCATTAAAATATGCAAAAAGGTGAAAATCGATTTTTTTGTCATTTAAGCAGGTTTTCTCACGAGGCTCCTCATATCTTTTCCTTCATTTCTTTTTCAAAAAGCATTTGAATCAAAGTAGAAACTTTTAGTTACATGTCATTAGTCATATGCAGCTCCTTTCAATGCAGATTTGGTATATAATTTTGCCATCTATAAAAGTGATTGACAGTATTTATAGAAATGGGGGGAATAAAAACAATGTGCTATCACAATATATCAGCAAATATTTCACATGCAGTGTGCAAACTACAAATTCATAGTGTACAATCTTTTAAATCAGTACATGTACTTTGCCTGTAGCAACAACGGAAAACTAGATCTACATGGTTATGAATTCCAATATATAACACGTACAACTACATGCATTCATGGACAATATTTTCTATTCCCTGAATGTTCATAAAGCAGGGGTTCTTTTTATGGTTAGGGGAAGGGGTCCGGGGCCCTTGAATTGGGGGAAAATGCGTCGAATTAGCTATTTTAGGGGAAACATTTTCAAGAATGTTTTTTTGCTTGAATACTGAAAATGATTCAAAAATTTTAGAAAAGACAAAGAAAATAGACTTTCACAGCAATGTATATGCCAAGAAACTGAAGATCTTTGATTGTTAACATAAATACTCCCATGGGATAACATTGTTAAGGTTGAAACATTGATTAATGAGGGGAAAATAACAATTTAGGGGAAAAATTCCCAGAGGGGAAGGGGCCGAATTTCGGCCCCAGTTTCTTAGTAAAAAAAAAACCTGTAAAGCTTCCTGTGATATACATGGATGTAAAAACTAACTGCTGTGGCAGATTCAGAGGGGTTTCTAGGGGTTCAAATAACCCCATTTGTAGCCCAATTATTTTCATTTTCATGCAGAATTCCAGTCAAAATTGTGTAATACTAGTAAAATGAAACAATCCCCCTTCATTTTGGTAAAAACAAACCCCCTTTACAGAAATCCAGGATCCATTGCAGCTAATTATTGTCTATTGTTCAGGAAAGGCAAGACTCGAATTACTTATTCATAGTGCATATATAATATCAATTAGAATTTTTTGTACAAAATATTAATTAGAATTTAACCTTTAACCCAAAAGGTTAACACCATAATTAAGAATTAAAATATACAAATCTATGCATAGTATTATAAGCCCTTTACCACACTATAAGGAACACAACTCGAAAGGAAAAAGCTTCTGGAAAACATAGGATTAAAAGAAGAAAATACCGACAACAAGAATTTGCTCCTTTTGTCTCAATATTTTCTGTGCAATTTTGTAAACTGCTCCTTTTGTATCAATATCTCTTGCGCAATATTGTACACAAATCCCATCTTTATCAACATCGACATCATCTGCAGTAAGTTTCAAATTACAACAGACAAATTCTTGCAGTTTGGGAACAGGTTACCAGATAGTCCTTTTTGGCATGAGAGGTCACATTTATCACGATGGTTAATCACATGATTCAGAATTTCAGAAAATCATCATTTTTTTGCAAATACCTGACCAATTTGAATTCCGTTTGAAGCAGAAAAGGTGGGAAAATGACAAAAATAAACTGGATGTAGAGGATTTTTGAGAAAATCAACTGATAGAAATGTTATTGAAGATCAACCAAAATTTTGGTTGATCTTCAATAACTTTTTTATCAGCTGATTTTTCAAATATCCACCATGTCTATCTAATGTGTGACGTCTGTCCACCTTCTCTGCTTCAAACCGAATTCAATTCGGTCCTGTAATAACAAAATTATTGATGATTTTCTGAAATTGTTGTACATCACATGATTATCCATGGTGTTTATATTGACCTTGACCTTACCTGTGGCATCCGACCTTGACCTTGTGTGGGTTTTCCGGGTCGCCGGAGACACTGGCGTCTGTGTCGTGCTGGAGAGGCTTGACGTGTCATGCACAGATTGTGTCCGTTGATGGCTAGGCTTTTTATGATGATGCTGCTGATGGTGATGATGATGATGGTGATGTTTGTGACTGTGACGGCTGGAAATAGAAATCAGGAAGGTTTTCTCTTAACTAATTACCAAACGACAAAGTTTTGGACTGTTCCAATTTGAAATGTGCTGCAGACGACAATTTCAAGTTGATGAAATTTTAAAGATATTTCCATTTTGAGTTAGAAAATGTTGTGGAAAATGAAGAAATTGCTTTTCACATGCAATTTCTTTATTTTCCTCAACATTTTCCAAAGCCATGATCTTGTAGGGAGTCAAAAAGAGTTATTGTGTGGTAACGAGTTAACCCTTACCCAAATGGCAAAATTTAAGGATGCTTAAACTCAAATTCTACTGCAGACAGCAGTATCGATGTTGATAAAGAATGGGTATATGTGCAATATAGCCTAGAAAATATTGAGGCAAAAGCAGAAAATGCTGATTATCAGCATTTTCTTCTTTTACCTCAATGTTTTCATTAGCCTTTTCTGTTAGGGACGTCAAAACCAGGCCTTGTTTGAGAAAGGATTAATATTTTCAGAGGAAATAATCACATGACTTTGTTATGATGTATTTTCCTAACCCAAGTCATCAAATATGCTTCACAGAATGCATTTTTCATAAATTCTCATTTAATTACCAGTCATTATTATGAGTTATTATTCCCTTTATTGTATGAAATATCAAAGTACCTTCCTTACTCTTAGTCTACAGACCTCCAGATTAGAGGGTGTGATGACTTTTCGAAGTGCAAAAAGTTTGTTGTTGTTCATCAAACCCTCTGTTGTGGGTACTCATTTGTATCCTCTCGTCGAGACGATTCAAACGAGTACCCACAACATAGGATTTGGAATTGAAATAACAAAGTAAGTTAGAAAGTCTTCATCCCCACTTATATGTAGCCCTGTCTTTAGATTTATTTAGATACCAAGATCTCCTCTCATTTCCTTGTTATCGAAAAGGACATTTCTGAATTTACAGAAAAGTGATTAGGAAAGTATGTCATGTCTTGCAGCAGAAAAAGCAACAAAAACACAAGTTCATTTTGTAAACATGCATTATCATTAAATCTTTACAACAATAACATATTACAAATTCTTCAAGTTAATGAATACTTTCTTTTCCAAATTAATTTTTCATCTACGTCAAGAAGTATTGATAGATTAACTGATTGTTGACATAGATTAAAGCTGAAATAGTACCTACTGTTTTCATTTATTTGTTTTTCTTTTTTAGAGACCTTTATTTATGTAGACTTGCATTTAAGACAAAAATTCAAGTTCAATTTGGCCATGAAACATTTCCCAAATAAATGAATTCTACACTAGTCCAAATTGGAAGGCCTTGCAATTGACATCTCAGTTTGGACAGGCATTAACCAATTACCAAACGGCAAAATTTCGGACTGGTCCAAATTCAAAGATGTTGCAGACGACAATTTCAAGTGAATGGAATTTAAAATTTGTTGGTCATTTTGGATAGAAAACATTGTGGGAAATGAAGAAATTGCTTGTCACAAGCAATTTCTTCATTTACCATGATGTATTCCAAAGCCATTATCTTGTGGGGAGTCAAAAAGAGTCACTGTCAGTCTGTGTGGTAATGGGTCAAATTATGATGTACGGGAAATGGTTGAACACCATCAATTTACCTCAATTCCTCATTAAGTAGCATGTTTCTCAACTTGAGACCCTGTGAAGCTTTCCAGTTTGGTTTGAGGACGTCTGCAGAAAAAGCACCGAGTAACCAAATACACTTCACGGAAAATTCTACACTGTTTCTACATCTGCAATGAGAACGTGATAATAACCATTCGCATCTCATGTCACTTTTAACAATTTTATATTCATTCTCGACGAACAGCCTTGTCCTAGGTATCACAGGACAGATTATCACAAGGAATACTTTCTATAATTAGAAGCAATGTCACCAATGGATGAGAAGAATAATAAGGCCATGTGAATCTATTTTTTTTTTAAACAAACAACCGAAACAGACTGACAAGACAAAAGCTTTATGCTCACAAATCTGAAGCTGTATCAAAATACTCTGAAAACTTTGAGACAAAATCTCACCTGTGGCACAAGTCCTGTGCACTATATAAGGAGTTTGATTTTATTGGGGTTTTACACCGT
Organism: Fragum sueziense; assembly: GCA_963680895.1. Lineage (NCBI taxonomy): Eukaryota > Metazoa > Mollusca > Bivalvia > Cardiida > Cardiidae > Fragum > Fragum sueziense. Next base: position 38,843,520 of record OY804608.1, on the reverse strand, counting down.
TTTAAACTGCCAGGGTCATATCGCGGCGGGCACTATATAAGGATGCAGTGCCTCTGCAACATCATGCAAGTGTATGTACATGTTTAACCAATTCCATGGAATTTCTCACACATTAATGCTTTTTGATGCCCCTCTAATAAAATAGGCTTGGGAAAACATTGAGGCAAAAGAAGAAAATACTGATTATCAGCATTTTCTGCCTTTGCCTCAATATTTTCTGGGCTATATTGTATACAGATACTATCTTCATTTACATTAACTTTGTTGTCTACAGCAGCTTTTGAATTGGATGACCTTAAAATTTCTCAATTTGGGAAAGGGTTAAAATCTCACCTGTGCACAATGTAAGGATGCAATGCCTCTGCAACATCGTGCATGTGAATGTACATGTTTAACAACTGTGGGAGATAAAAATCAACATCTTCTTCAGGGAAGGTGAACATCTTATTTGCTGAAAAAAAGGTAAAACAAGATTGTGTTTGTGAAACATAGATACCCCAAAGATACTGCTATGGAAATGTTTGAAAATTAAACATGTCCTTTACTGTTTTTACATACGACTCTGACATTGTTGTAAGACCTTACTTGGTATCAAAAGTTTTAAGCTAAAAGGGTTGAGAAGTAACTGATAATTTATAGGAAAATGTTTCGTTTTGTTTCATCAGAACAGATAATAAGATATACGAAATCTATACAATACAAATGCTGCTGATTTTCTTTTGTACATGAGTGCGTTATCTTTAGGTATCTTTCAAAAGAATCAAATTAGCCTTGTTTTCATTTTCACTTTCGAGATAAAATTCATAATTAACATTTATCATTGAAAGTAAATCAAGTTATGACCTAGAAAAACTTATCAACCCTTTCCAAAGCAAGACCAAGTTTTGGCTTGTTTGGTATAAAATTCTTGGGAATACATGTATAGGTACAGATGACAAGAAAATTATTAACAAGAAAATAATTATGGTTTTCTTTCAATATTTTTTGGAGCTGCCTCTAAATGTCAAAAGGGTAACAAGGGCCCCATTTTATTAATTGAAATACAGTCGACACTCGTTATGTTGACATCGGATAAGTCGAATTTTCGCTTAAGTCGAAATTCAAATCTGGTCCCGTCCTCACCAATGGACATAATTTTTTCATAGAAAATAATTTTGAACTCAATATAGCTATTGAAATATAGTAGGAAAAGGATAGAAATTGCTCAAAACGAGCAATTTCTTTCCTTTTCCTACAATATTCCAATAATAATCGTACTTGATTACTTTCAAAAACGGTCAAATATCAACTTTATCGAATCCGAACAAAATCGGATGAGTCGAACTCCGGATATGTCGAGGTATTTTGACGGCCCCTCCGACTTCGACACAACGAGTGTCGACTGTAGTAATATCTGGAGACAGAGCTTGTTATACTGACACTGCCACTGCGGACAGCACACGAAATGTGTCATTATTCCCTTTTATTCGGTGGGAAATATGCTTCTCTCCAATTCTACATAAATTGGAACATACAGTAACCTTTCGTCACGGTCATGATTCAATGTCAAATAATACGTTCATTGGTAAAACAGGGACTGGAGATGGATTTGAAAAGGTTTGAAGAATGTCAAATTCAGAAAATTTTCCGATAAGGGTTAGCAAATAATTAATAATTAATGATAACACAGGTTATGACCTAGATAACAACTAATTAATATGTGAATATTTAGGTTTGTTTACATACATACATGTACTAACTAACCTAAATCAAAACTCCTTAATTAGGACAGCTTAGAAATTGACATAAATTTTATTAACTTTTTATTTCTCAATGTTTTCTGATGACGCTGGCTCTAAAACAGACTATAAAGCCATAATGGCATTAATTCTAAAATAGGGTTGAAATCGTTTACAAAAAGGGAGAAAAATGCTGATCATTAGCTTCTTTTTCGTCAGTAGTTTGAGCTAGTTTCCCAACTTAATCGAAAGCCATTTATTCATTATTACTATCAAATGACCTCCACTATATTTTCAAAAGTAGTAAACGATGTCCTCTTTTGGATGAGTGTGTAAAATGGTTTTTACGACCAAGTAAATTGTGTGGGAGACACTTAAATACAGATATAATGAGGAGTTTCCTGTAATTTTGAAACAAGATTAGTTAGGGTCAAAGTTCACAGCAGGAAAGAATTCTCTGCAAACTTTTTCTTTTCAAGGGAGCTGAAAAACAGGCGCCCATAAAATCAACAATTATACGACAAATTCACCAAATATTATGACTTGGTCGTAAGATCATTGATAATACGGGCCCTAGGACTTTTTTGAGAAAGGGTAAATACTAAATAATGAGTTTCCTGTCATTTTGTAAGGAGATAGTATTTTATCATCATCAACATGTATTTTACTATCATCCAATATATTAAACTAGAACTGTCGCAAAGCGGACGAATACCCCCCACTAAAGCCTTGTCACTGAAAAAGTGCTATTGCTCAAAAGGTTCTTGACTTAGAGCATAGAAACGGATTTTAAACAAAGTCCAACTGTGACCTTGACCTTTGACCTTGGTGACCCCCAAAACGATAGGGCACCTCCTTGGGTCATGGCCAACAACTGTGTAAAGTTTCATGATCCTAGGTCAAACGGTTCTTGAGTTAGAACACAGAAACGAAATTGTAAATTTTGACTACTTCCCGTAATATTGACTACTTCCCCCCCTTACCCCCCCCCCCCCCCCTTAAAAAGTTCAAAGTGGCATAACTCTAAAACTAATCACTGGATCAAGATGAAAATTGCAGGCGCACAACTTCATATGATAGGAAACATCCTGGTAAAATTTCAGAAAAATTGGTCAAAAACTGTGGGAGGAGAAGAGGACACAAGATTATGTCCACGGACGGACGGACGGACGGACAGACGGACGGACAGACGGACAACCTGATTCCAGTATACCCCCCCATAACTTTGTTGTGGGGGGTATAATTACTACTATGTAGGGCATTATAAACCCTTTCTAAAAACATTTCTCGTTTTGACATCCCTCTAGTAGTGATTGCTTCAGAGAACATTGAAGCAAAGAAGAAAATGACACAAATCTAATAATTGTAACAGAAATATTGAGGAAATTTGTCCTATTCAACATCATTTTCTCTCAATGTTTTCCAAATTTATATAAATTATGGATATCATAACCAGGTGTTGTTTTGGGAAAGGGTTAAATAGTTTTTTCTTACCTAAATAAGTCTGTACTCCGGGCTCTTTAGAATTAAATAAATAAGAAATAGCTATGGACATATCAAACATTTTAGATTCAAACAGTCGCAGTAACCATGACGACTGTTTAGCTGTCCCTGTTTTATGTTTCGATTTTCCGTTTGGCAGCGGCGGTTTTGACTTCGGTATGTGAGTTTGACTAGCATAATGTGCGTATTCTCTCGTCACATGTTCTTGACCGTTACTTTTTTTAGAACTTTGAGCACCATCTTTGTCACACGACTTACAATTATCACTCTCCTCAGGAATTTTGGAATCACTTAATTCCGTAACTTCTTCTTGAATCGGAATTGACAACACTTGTTCCGAACCACCATAACTAAAATGAGAATCACGATTGAACGCCTCCGAATAACAATGACTCGTTCCTTCTATAGCGGAGTACGATAAACTACGTTCTAACAACCTATTTGGCACATCGTATTCTAGATTAATCTCCGATTCACTGTACGTTTTCACTAAATTTCCATCGCTATCTTCGTCAGCGAAGCTCACCCTCGATCCCGACTTCGGTCGGTATTCCAAATCGTTTGAACTACAATCGTCACTGTGATTATCATCGCGTAATTTATAATTCCCGTTCACTTCGGAATTCCGTAAATTTGACGTCTTTCCCATGTCACCAGTCGAGAGTGAAAATATCTTTAATGCATTTGGCTGTGTAATCACTAAATCTGTCTCGCTCAGCGAATTCTTCGCCATGATTCAGCTCACAACACCCTCTAGGGATGATTCATTGTCGTATCTACATACATCTTTCTGTGAATAGAAAATATACAAATTGTTATCATAAAGAAATAACATTGTAGGAAAAGGAGGAAATCTTGGTTACTACTGAGTGAAGCTGTGTAATCACTAGATCTGTCTCGCTCAGCGAATTCTTCGCCATAATTCAGCTCAGTGCACCCTCCAGGGCTGTTACATGGTTGTTGCATTGTACCATAAGTTCATCTGTAAATAGAAAGGTACATAAAATTTTAATCATTTTCCAAAATCATTTTTTTCTAGGCTTTTTTCAAAATTGGAAGATGTTGAATGCAGACAGGAAATATAGTGAAGAAATGAGGATTCCTTGTTTACCAGTATTAGCATTTTGTTCTTTTGAAACCATGTTTTCAAGATGAATATTTCTCAATGGCAATTTACTGGTAACTCATGCAGGCGACTTATTGTATGTTAATAAAGATAAATTTTGTCATTGATGTAATGTAGAAAATATTCAAGCAAAGGGAGAAAATGCTGGTTTCCAGGATATTCTTTTGTCTCAATGTTTTCCCATTCCCAAGTCTATTACGAATGTTAAAATCTAGGCTTGTTTGGGAAAGGGTTAATGAGTGGGGATGCATTATCACTACATTCTGTCTGGCTCAGCAAATTCTTCACCATGATTCAGTCTGGTTTGCCCACGGCTGTTTTTGGCTGTCACATGGCTGTTTGACAACATTATTTACCTACCAATAGATGAATAAGAAGTATCATTTAATTGGAAAACATTGTGAGAAAAGTAGGTGGGTAATCTCTCTCATTACTAACCCTGCCTTCCCAAAGATTAAGCTTTTGCAAACATACACTTAAAAACTGATTTGCCTATTTGTCAAAATGGCTATTCTTGACTGTCGTGTGCCTGTTTTACCACATTATTTTACCTGTAAAAAGCATCAACAATTCATTACCATCATACATCAGTTATGTTCATCCATATTTAAATGTATATTGGGATGTCCTTAGCTAAACATTAGGCCTGCTACTTCATAAATTACCTTCAATGAGATGACAGATCAGGTAAATGCTTTGAAAGAAAAATTCAGCAGACATAAAAGGGTTTAAATATTTACCCAAGGTCAACCCCACCCACAACCCAGTGAAGGATGAATGAACAATACATCAAAATAATTTAATGATGTCTCACATTGCCAGCTTGACAAACAAGACATTTTGAAAAACCTGGGTGTATTCAATAGCAATGAATTTTGTGCTAAAAATAGAATAGGTTTACTGTTCTGTTTTGATAAACCGTCAGTGTTGTTATAAAATCTCTTAACTACGGCTTGATCAAGCCGTAGTTACGAGATTTTGTAACATTCACACCTACGAAATACTATTGTTTGTCCGAAAAATTACAACATGGTTAGCTGGATAAAATTGTTCCCTATCACAGGACTTTGCTTTTTGGTCAGAAATTAATAACTGACAAATTTCATGAATTGATAAAATAGCATTTTATCAGTTTACATCTTAAAACTATCTTTTCCCAAACAACAGAATTTTAGACACATCAAAAATTAAAAGCAATTGCAGTCAGCAATTTTATTATTAATATTATGTACAAAAGCATCATACTGTATAAATATGTAGAAAGCATTGTGAGAAAAGAAGAAAATGTTTTTACCGACAATTTCTCCTTTTCTCTCAATGTTTTCCAAAGCATTCTCTTTTAAGTACAACAAAAACGAGCTCATTTGGATAAAAGGATTAATCCGCCCACTAAATATTTTGGGATCAAAGAACATAATACATCAAAATGATGTATACCACTAAGGCATGACCAAAAACATGTTTTAAATGTCATTAAATAGTCTGAATTTAAATATCCTTACCATAAAGTGCAAGCTTTATTCAACTTTTCATGTAGCATTCCATCAACAAATCATGATACTTTGAACTATTATCTATATGAAGCTGGGTCATTGACCTTTCCACCTATAGGATTGTTCTATCTAAATGCTAACATAAATGAGTTCAGTCATGGCGAAGACCGTCGGACCGGCAGACATGTCTGATGAAAATTCCCCAGGTCTGATGATTTTTTGGCTACTGTCAGTCCCACTGTCTGACACAAATTTTGATCTGTAAGATAGTGGATTATAGTTCGGTCTGACAAAATTTTATCCAGTCTGACAGATTAACCCTTTCCCAAACAAGACCTGGTTTTGACGTCCCTAATAGAAAAGGCTTGGGAAAACATTGAAACAAAAGAAGAAACTGCTGATAACCAGCAGTTTCTCCTTTTGTCTCAATATTTTCTGTGTCATATTTTACACAAATCCTATCTTTAATAACACCCATTTTGTCATTTGTGGCAGTTTTTGAAGTGGACCGCCCTGAAATTTTGTTGTTTGGGAAAGGGTTAAGCAGCACTGTCAGACCGATTGTCTGACAAAGATTTCTGGTTCTTCGCCATGTCTGTGAGTTTGAGATAAGGTAAAAGGGCATTTGAGACCATTATGGATCCTGGTCAATCTGCTGCATGATTGTTAGAAGTCTAATGGCAATTAATTTTGTGCTAAAAATAGACATGATTAACAGTTATGTTTTGATAAACCGCCGGTGTTGTTATAAAATTTCGTAACTACGGCTTGAATCAAGCCGTAGTTACGAGATTTCATAACAACACCCACGAAATACTATTTGTTTGTTCGAACTTACGTCACTGTTAACTGGATAAAATCGTTCCCTATTATGGTACTTATTCATTTCTTCACCATGAATTTCTAAACCCTTTCCTAATTAAGACGTCTCTAACACAGAAAGCTTAACTGATAACATGGATAGAACTAGATATGTTTGTGTTAACACTTAACAGATGACCTTGAGGAAGGTCATATTGAATGGAACAGATAGATATCATTGAAAGAAAGTTGCATACCAAATTTGAATACATTTGGAGAAAAGGTAAATGTTAAGTTTTCGGATAGACAGATAGCGGACAGACACAAGTAAGACAATATGCCCCCGATCTCTTCAAAAAAGAATTCCATAGTGCTCAACAACATTTTCTTCCTTTTCATCAATAAGTGTGCTATATTGCCATAACCACAGTGCTCCATTCAGCTCCAATATTATATACTTCGACAATCTTCGATACACAGACTTTGCGGACAGAAGTCAAGTTATTCTGTGTTAATCTTGGTGCACAATAACATGATTTTTGGGAGAAATGAGGTCAGTGAACACATACAAAACAGATATATGATACTAAATAATGGTGTGATTGAATTATTCATTCAATAAGAAAGAAATTCTGAACAAATCCATTACCCTAAGGTCACAGCTGCTATTCTCCTCTTAATCCTTTCACAAACGGCAAAATCTTTTGACAGCTCCAAATTCAAAGATATTGCAGATGACAACTTCAAGGTGATGAAATTTTAAAAATATTTCATTTTGGGTTGGGTAACATTGTGGAAAATGAAGAAATTGCTTGTCTCAAAAATTTCTCAATTTTCTGCAATGTTTTCCCAAGGCTAAAATTTCTGATGAGGAAGTCACAGGGCGTCACGGTGCAATACTGGGTTAACCCTTTCCCTAATGCAAAATTCTTAGGATGGTCCATTTTGAAAGTGCCTGTTGATAAAGCATTAACATAGTACATGTTAATGTGTACAATATATCAAAGAAAATATTGAACCAAAAGGAGAAAATGCTGATCACCAGCATTTTCTTCTTTTGCCTCTGTTTTCCCAAGTCTTTTTATCTGCGACATCAAAACAAGGCCTAAGAATGTTTCAGTTTGGGGAAGGGTTAAAGTCTTTTCCCAAAGAAGCCCTGATTTTAACATTCCTTTCAGAAAACGCTTTGAAAAATATCGTTAGAACAGAAGAAAATGTGAATGTCCACCAATTTCTTTCAACTTATTCTTTTCTTTTTAGTTTGCAATTTTGTATGATTCATATTTTTTCATCAAGTTCTTCAACTTCAAACAATACGGATTTGTGCACAATTTTGCCATCACAGAAAGGGTAAATAGTTTTCCATGTTAATTAATGACTTTATTAATCAAAACATATGTAATAGAAAATTCTTGGTTTAGTCCTCTTTATATAGGAAGGCAATTCATACAATTCCTCTGATGACACTTCAAGTTCAACTAACAATGTATTCCTGCCAATTTTCTTATATTTCAAGAACAAAAATAAGCACAGTCAGAGACACAAGTGGCCTATCACAATGAGAAGCAATTTCATTTAAAACGATTTCATTTCTCTTGAATTCAATTGATTATCAGCATTTTCTTCTTTTGGTTCAATGTTTTCCCAATCCTTTTGTATCAGGAACATCAAAAGGCTTCAAGGTCTGGTAATGGCCTATGGGTTAAAGAAATTGTACACAGACAGCACTTAGACAGACAACAATCAAAAACAATAACTGACACTTTTTATACTTTGAGCTAAAAACTAGTGACCAAATATGTACCGATTGACATTAGACCTATCCTGACCATTATTATTTATTTGGCCATAAAAATGACAGGGCAGTGAGTCCTTCATAACTAACAGTTGACCTCAAACTGTCCAAAAACAATCCTTCATCAGTGAATCATTTGATAATTGTTTAATTTTGAAATAAAATGTTAGAACAGCAAAAGCTGATAACCTGTATTTCCTACTTATACATCAATGTTTTCTACCCAAAGTCATTAACATGTGCAATTTTACTTTTACATTTATGTTACAAGTTGTTTGAGACTCTTTTCCATTGTATTCAAAGTTTCAGGATGCACTTTGCCCATCACCATTTCATTTGACTTTTCAAAAATCCTGCATGGTATTCCATTCATCATCAGATACCAAATACTTCATAGAACTTACAAATCGAGTTTCATCCGTGGCAACAGAAATAGATGATGGTATCCCCTTGTCAATTTTTGGGCATTATCCATGGCAACAGAACTAGATGATGGTATACCCTTGTCAATTTCTAGGCATTATCCATGGCAACAGAAATTGATGATGGTATCCCCTTGTCAATTTTTGGGCATTATCCATGGCAACAGAAATTGATGATGGTATACCCTTGTAAATTTTTGGGCATTATCCATGGCAACAGAAATTGATGATGGTATCCCCTTGTCAATTTTTGGGCATTATCCATGGCAACAGAACTAGATGATGGTATCCCCTTGTCAATTTTTGGGCACTATCCATGGCAACAGAACTAGATGATGGTATCCCCTTGTCAATTTTTGGGCATTATCCATGGCAACAGAAATTGATGATGGTATACCCTTGTCAATTTCTAGGCATTATCCATGGCAACAGAAATAGATGATGGTATACCCTTGTCAATTTCTAGGCATTATCCATGGCAACAGAACTAGATGATGGTATCCCCTTGTCAATTTTTGGGCATTATCCATGGCAACAGAAATAGATGATGGTATACCCTTGTCAATTTTTGGGCATTATCCATGGCAACAGAAATAGATGATGGTATCCCCTTGTCAATTTTTGGGCATTATCCATGGCAACAGAAATTGATGATGGTATACCCTTGTCAATTTCTAGGCATTATCCATGGCAACAGAACTAGATGATGGTATCCCCTTGTCAATTTCTAGGCATTATCCATGGCAACAGAAATAGATGATGGTATCCCCTTGTCAATTTCTAGGCATTATCCATGGCAACAGAACTAGATGATGGTATACCCTTGTCAATTTCTAGGCATTATCCATGGCAACAGAAATTGATGATGGTATACCCTTGTCAATTTCTAGGCATTATCCATGGCAACAGAACTAGATGATGGTATCCCCTTGTCAATTTCTAGGCATTATCCATGGCAACAGAACTAGATGATGGTATACCCTTGTCAATTTTTGGGCATTATCCATGGCAACAGAACTAGATGATGGTATCCCCTTGTCAATTTCTAGGCATTATCCATGGCAACAGAAATTGATGATGGTATACCCTTGTCAATTTCTAGGCATTATCCATGGCAACAGAACTAGATGATGGTATCCCCTTGTCAATTTCTAGGCATTATCCATGGCAACAGAAATAGATGATGGTATCCCCTTGTCAATTTTTGGGCATTATCCATGGCAACAGAACTAGATGATGGTATCCCCTTGTCAATTTTTGGGCATTATCCATGGCAACAGAAATAGATGATGGTATCCCCTTGTCAATTTTTGGGCATTATCCATGGCAACAGAACTAGATGATGGTATACCCTTGTCAATTTCTAGGCATTATCCATGGCAACAGAAATTGATGATGGTATCCCCTTGTCAATTTTTGGGCATTATCCATGGCAACAGAAATTGATGATGGTATACCCTTGTAAATTTTTTGGCATTATCCATGGCAACAGAAATTGATGATGGTATCCCCTTGTCAATTTTTGGGCATTATCCATGGTAACAGAACTAGATGATGGTATCCCCTTGTCAATTTTTGGGCACTATCCATGGCAACAGAACTAGATGATGGTATCCCCTTGTCAATTTTTGGGCATTATCCATGGCAACAGAAATTGATGATGGTATCCCCTTGTCAATTTCTAGGCATTATCCATGGCAACAGAAATAGATGATGGTATACCCTTGTCAATTTCTAGGCATTATCCATGGCAACAGAACTAGATGATGGTATCCCCTTGTCAATTTTTGGGCATTATCCATGGCAACAGAAATAGATGATGGTATACCCTTGTCAATTTTTGGGCATTATCCATGGCAACAGAAATAGATGATGGTATCCCCTTGTCAATTTTTGGGCATTATCCATGGCAACAGAAATTGATGATGGTATACCCTTGTCAATTTCTAGGCATTATCCATGGCAACAGAACTAGATGATGGTATCCCCTTGTCAATTTCTAGGCATTATCCATGGCAACAGAAATAGATGATGGTATCCCCTTGTCAATTTCTAGGCATTATCCATGGCAACAGAACTAGATGATGGTATACCCTTGTCAATTTCTAGGCATTATCCATGGCAACAGAAATTGATGATGGTATACCCTTGTCAATTTCTAGGCATTATCCATGGCAACAGAACTAGATGATGGTATCCCCTTGTCAATTTCTAGGCATTATCCATGGCAACAGAACTAGATGATGGTATACCCTTGTCAATTTTTGGGCATTATCCATGGCAACAGAACTAGATGATGGTATCCCCTTGTCAATTTCTAGGCATTATCCATGGCAACAGAAATTGATGATGGTATACCCTTGTCAATTTCTAGGCATTATCCATGGCAACAGAACTAGATGATGGTATCCCCTTGTCAATTTCTAGGCATTATCCATGGCAACAGAAATAGATGATGGTATCCCCTTGTCAATTTTTGGGCATTATCCATGGCAACAGAAATTGATGATGGTATCCCCTTGTCAATTTTTGGGCATTATCCATGGCAACAGAAATAGATGATGGTATCCCCTTGTCAATTTCTGGGCATTATCCATGGCAACAGAACTAGATGATGGTATACCCTTGTCAATTTTTGGGCATTATCCATGGCAACAGAACTAGATGATGGTATCCCCTTGTCAATTTCTAGGCATTATCCATGGCAACAGAAATAGATGATGGTATCCCCTTGTCAATTTTTGGGCATTATCCATGGCAACAGAAATTGATGATGGTATAACCTTGTCAATTTCTAGGCATTATCTATGGCAACAGAAATAGATGATGGTATACCCTTGTCAATTTTTGGGCATTATCCATGGCAACAGAAATTGATGATGGTATACCCTTGTCAATTTCTAGGCATTATCCATGGCAACAGAAATAGATGATGGTATACCCTTGTCAATTTCTAGGCATTATCCATGGCAACAGAAATTGATGATGGTATACCCTTGTCAATTTTTGGGCATTATCCATGGCAACAGAACTAGATGATGGTATCCCCTTGTCAATTTTTGGGCATTATCCATGGCAACAGAAATTGATGATGGAATACCCTTGTCAATTTCTAGGCATTATCCATGGCAACAGAAATAGATGATGGTATACCCTTGTCAATTTCTAGGCATTATCCATGGCAACAGAACTAGATGTTGGTATCCCCTTGTCAATTTTTGGGCATTATCCATGGCAACAGAAATTGATGATGGTATACCCTTGTCAATTTCTAGGCATTATCCATGGCAACAGAAATAGATGATGGTATCCCCTTGTCAATTTTTGGGCATTATCCATGGCAACAGAAATTGATGATGGTATACCCTTGTCAATTTCTAGGCATTATCCATGGCAACAGAAATAGATGATGGTATCCCCTTGTCAATTTTTGGGCATTATCCATGGCAACAGAAATAGATGATGGTATACCCTTGTCAATTTCTAGGCATTATCCATGGCAACAAAAATGGATGATGGTATACCGTCAGTGGCAACAGAAATTGACAAGGGATACACTTATCAATACCATGCATCTCCTGTGGCAACTGGAAACTGACAAAGTGATACCCTGGTCAATTTCTGTGTGATGGCCAAAGTCGCACAAAGTGTTTGGTACCTAATGATGGATGAAATACATTAACTTTCTCTGAAAAGTTTAGAAATCAAGAACACATTTTAGTTCAAGAACTGTTCTAGAATGTTCTAGATTGTTAAATGACAGTTCTAGAACTGTTCTAGAACTGCCATTTAAATGATCTAGAATATAGAAATAGGATTTTCCCTAAATTTTCACTGTAAAATAAGGATAATTCGGCATTTTTCGCTAACTTTTTTGGGGGCGAAGGGGCTAAGTCCCTCCCCTACTAGTCCTCTGTGTTCCTATGGGCCTGTATGATGTCAAATTTCAACTGAATTATCAGTAACACCTTTTAAAACCCCTGTTAGCAATCAATGAGTATTTTCCCAATGTGTCATTGAGTGTCTTTGAAGTATAATGACATCAAATTTTATCATTAAAACCACTCCTTACAAAACTTGACCAGGTCCAAAATGGCCACTCATAAACCAACTACTTAGGGTCAAATGTACAAGGACATGTAATCATAGATCGTTAAACCTATCCATATAACCAAACCTTTCTCAAATAGGGCTTATTCAGGGGTTTCATTAAGAGGCGGGGGGCAGTGATTTCCCCCCTCCTATTTGACTGAAATTGAGTACAATCCCCCTGCTACTTTTGAAAATTTTGTATGGGGTTAATAGGGAATATATACAAAATCCCCCGCCTACTTTAGCGTCTGGCCCAGGTGGCCAAAAAGTTATTGAAACCCCTGCTTATTAGATGGGTACTCATTTGAATTGTATCAACAAGACAATTATAATATTTTAAGAAAGTAACAGTAGCCGATACAGGATTTCAGTGAAGGGGGTTCTGACATCCAAAAGGGGGGTTCTGACATACACAAGGGGGGTTTGTTTTCCTAGTTTTATGCAATTTTGACTGAATTTCTGCATGAAAATGAAATAATCAGGCTACAGATTCGAACCCCCCGAACCCCCTCTGGATCCGCCACTGAGTAACCACAAAATATGCTCTGGCCAAAAATAAGTGAAACCCAGTATTTTGGTATCATTGATCACCATCAAACACTTTTTACCTAGAGCTAAATGTATGACTGACATCTAATTAATTAATTAATTATGATGTCATCTCTTATCTGGCTGGTCAATCAAAGTCCTGTATCCCTTTCCCAAACAGAGTCTTCATTAAAAAGGCTTGAACCAAAAGATGTATTACAGTAAAATGCTGAGTGATAAACAGAGTTAACCCACTTTCAACAATATTGTAAGCAAACCCTAGTACCCTACCTTTAATAGTTGAAATTATGTAACCGAAACCTTTTGGAATTTTGGTCTGGCTTAGTCACAAACCAATACCCACCATCAAGTTTGTGGCTACAATATCGCAGCTAACCCTACCTGTATCAATACCCACTTTGGCGCTTGCAGCGCACAGCTTTTAATCAGAACTGTCCAATGTTTTGCTGTTTGGAAAGGGTTAACATAGGATGTAAAAATGTTGACGCTTTTCAACAAAAACCTCGTAATTGCAGCTTAAAACAAGATGCAATTACGAGGTTTTTGTTAAATGTTTGGTTTTTTGGGGTTTTATGCCGTTTTCAACTACTAAGGTCATATCGCCGCGGCCGGAGCACTTAACCATGGATTCCTGTTGTTTCTGTTAGCAGTACTACCACAACATCCTTACCGAGCCTCCAGCTCCTGCCTTACATAGGTTCACGATATCAAACCATTGATGGGTGACATTTTTGTCAGTAAGGGTATTTGCCGCGGCCAGTATTGAACCCGGGACTTCTCAAATGAGAGGCAGATGCGCTTCCAACTGCGCCATGGCCGCGGCAGGTTTTCGTTGAAAGGCGACAATATATTCCTGGCCAAGCTTAATTGAAGCTTTAGGGATAAACCATTGCAGGCTCAAAACATTATAATGCAATAAAACATGTCTTTGCATTCTCCTGTCTGTATGTCCGTTTTTTCAAATTTTTTCAACCCTTTTTGAAACGACATGTAAATTCAGACTGTTCAGATTGACAGAAAAGAAAATACCACAGATGAAAAAATGGATATTGATTAGACAATATAACACAGAATGTTGAAATGAACCAAATTTTTCAAAAAACAAAATTAATTACCTTTTTAGTTAATAAATTCCACAAAGTTCACTATCCTTGTTTATCAATACTATATGAACTAAGATCTTACGTTATACATCGGTATACCAAATTGTTATCTAATACAAACTTTCTCCTGTCAAATAATCCAATGTTTACATGAACTTTGACCCCTAGGGTTAAAGGACTGGGCCAACCTCCTGATGACATCATACTCTAATTAATCCTTTCCCAAACGACAAAATTTTAGCGTGATCCACTTCAAAAACTGTAATTATTGACAAAATAGATGTTATTAAAGATAGAATTTGTGTAAAAATATGGCACAGAAAATATTGAAACAAAAGGAGAAACTGCTGATTATCAGCAGTTTCTTCTTTTGTTTCAATGTTTTCCCAAGCCATTTCTATTAGGGGTGTCAAAACCAGGTCTTGTATGGGAAAGGGTTAAGTGTGTACCATATTTTTAGACTGCTCAAATTTGAAAGGACTTGTAGACAATAGAATAATTTATGTCAAAAATACAAAACATGTATAATGCAGCATAGAATATATTGAGAGAAAAGGAGAAATTGCTGATCATCAGCAAAATTCTTCTTTTCTCTCAATATTTTCCAGGGCCTTTCTGATTATGGATGTCAAAATCTGGGGCCTGTTTCATCAAAACATTTAAGACGTATTTTTGACTTACCGATGACTTAAAATACGCTTAAAACAATAATCGCATTATGATTACATAGCTTTTGGTTGATTGGCGATATGTGATTCTTCCTCTAAATGTGTTGTAAGATATCGGTAAGTCAAAAATGTGTCTTAAATGTTTAGATGAAACAGGCCCCAGGTCTTATATGGGAAAGGATTAAAGGTTTACCAAGTAATTAAGCAATTAACCCATTACCAGATGGCAAAAATTTCAGGCTGGTCTAAATTCAAGATGTTGCAGATGACAATTTCACGTGAATGATTTTTGGGGGGGATCTTTTTGTGTAGAAAGCCTTACCGGAAATGAAGAAATTGCTTGTCTATGTTTTCCAAAGTCTTTATTTGTTGGACATCAAAAATTGTCATTATTTGGGAATGGTTAAATCCTTTACCAAAATCAATAATGATGTAACATAAAACCTTGTTAACTTTGTTGTCTTGCTGATCGCTAAATATTCTGGCTGCATAGAACAACATCACTCTGCATGCCTGTTCATCCTGCCAGACTTCATATGTTCATAACTATTGAAGATTTCACTATGGAACAATGGCCATGTATTTTATTTTTATAAAATGATGTGAAAGATTACCTCACAAACGTTTGTACTTTAATCTGTTATCAATATTACACTAACTGATTACCCAATGTTTGTTTACAAAACAGAAAACACTGACACTGCTTCCCCCTTGTTAGAAAGCTGATGATGATGTCATAGTAATTAGTAAACAGAGTACACCCTTTACCAAATGTTCTGATGACTCTCGAGTCAACATGCAGAAGGATCCAAATTAAGAATTATGTCAGACTTGCTTTTCATGACTGTATTGAAAATATTTTAGAATTTCAAAAGTGTTCCTTTTATGATATCTTTCCAACAGTCACTGAGAACAAGCTCAAAATTGATCCAACTTTGGCAATATTTTCTGAAGATGCTCAACTTACAGACGACAAAAATTAAGTTGCGATGTGTTCATTGTGGTGGACAATATAAGCCAGGGGTTTCATTAAAGGGACATTTCTTTCCAATTTCAATTTTTTAAAGTATGTCTTGATGCCAAGATTGGTTATTCTAATGAGTATAAATACTAATTCATCTCCCATTAACTCCCGATAGGGGTCAAACAGAGTACTCGCGGCTGTGACGTCACCGAAATCATATCGAGGTTGTTCCCTGGAAGTCTAGTCATAAAAAATTCGGAGCTCAAATTTTTAATTAATTCTTGTTGTTATAGAGGTTAAATTGGTGTAAACGACGATCTACGAATACTTCTGGAATATTGTGATAGTTTTATCAGGGATTATTTGGAGAGAAAGGTACAATTTCTGTGTTTTTTCTATTTTTATCCTAAGGCTTATCAGTAAATTCCTTTGTGTTACTCGACCACGTGGTCCAGACTCCAGTTACCATGAAAATCATGCTGGATTCTTTTATTATCTATCTAATGACAAAATAGTCTAATGACTTGCGCTGAAAATATTGCGCAGCCTTAATAGGCATACAGGTCAACAAATTGTTGATCTGGTCATTTCCCAAAGGGAGGAAGATACTAAATTGTATATTCCGTGTTCTAATGAACAAAGAAAGCACGCTGCAAGCAGCTGCTCATTGCAGATTCTGCCACATATTTCAACACGATATAGAATTCTTTAATCCTGTAGTTCTAATGAATTACGGACTAATAATTTTATGGTAATTTACGATTGTGGTCTAGTTTAAAAAATTTCTGGGTTTTGATTACAATGAAACATTTCGTAATTAGGCCTCTGTTTTGGCTTTCAGTTCGACGGGGGGTCCAGAATGGATAAAAGCAGTCATTCGGAAAGTCACGTGACACCACAGACCAGTCACGCGGTAACCCCAGAGCCCTCTAGTCCCGCGAAAAAGAAATCGGATCACGTGACTATACAAAGCGGTCATGTGACAGGACCGGAAGCAAACAAACAATCGAAAACGAGGCTGACTGACTCTCAAATCCAAAAATTTATGGAACAAAGCGAGAGCATGCTTAAGACTTTCGCCAATAACATGAAAACTTATACAGCCCAACAATCGAAAATCAACTCGTTGTCGTCAGACATGAAAGAAATCAGGGACGAGTTAAAATCTTTGAAGCGTCCAGCAGAACGGGCACCTGCGGAAGAGACTTCCGCTAAGCGTCCAAAGCACGTTGAGGAAAAACAACAACAACAACAATCGACCCTGGCGAATATTTCCGAGGCCGAATCAGAAGATGAAACTTCGGATCTCGACGGTTTACTTCGCGGATCGGCGGATCCGAATACTGATACAGAAGAAGATCCAAATTTCTCCGAAATGTTTGCGGATTATGACGATTTCTTTTCGTCGGAACAGCAAACCGGGCCAGGTATTTCAACCAAAGTTGCCGAAATATTGAATAATTCACTTCGACCGACCAAACGGATTCAGGATGATAAAATAAAAAATCTTGAACAAAAATACAAACGCCCCGAAAATGTCACAGCATTACAATGCCCAACAATTCCAAATATTTTGTGGCCACAACTGAAAAACAACACAAGGTCTATTGACATTGGCCGGGCCAACACCATCAAACATCTTAATCGGGCAGCTGTCCCTCTCGTTTTGGCCATTGATAACGCCTGCAGTGCACAAAAACAAGACTTGAACCAACTGAAGACCTACATTTGGGATTCATTTAAGTTATTATGCCATTCTGTGCAGATGATAAACATGCAACGCAGGGAGACTGTCAAACGGGAACTGCACCCTAAATTCAAGCAGTTGTGCGCAGAAGACAACAAAACTACAGATACAGGGCTGCTTGGAGACAATGTAGCGGACCTGGTAAAAAATCTGGATGGGTCCAAAAACATCCAGCTAACAAGCAACCAGTCTTTTTTATCCACAGGGAGGGGGGGCAACAACAACAAGTCGTCCAACTACAAGTCAAACAACCCAACAAGGACTGCCACCCCTCCAAACCCCAAACCAAACCAAGGGAAATACCAAAAGGGAAGAGCAAACATGTCGGGCCACAACAAAGGGAAAAATTTCCACAAAAGTTAGCTGTGAGTACTGTTGATGGTTTTAACATTAAACTTTGTAATACCAAAGAAAACTTTTTAGCGGGGAAAACAAAGGGTAAAGTCAATGAATGGTCGAAGCTAACAAATGATAAATGGATACTCAAAACAATATGTGGTTACAACTTAGAATTAGACTCAAAACCTGTTCAAAAATTTGTTCCTAATCCTCTAAAATTTTCAGAATTGGAAAAAGATAAAATTGACATAGAAATAAAACGGTTTATTGACACTGGGATAATTGAGCCAGTCACTTCAGTTGATAAAGATGAATTTATTTCTAACATTTTCATTAGACCTAAGAAGGATGGAGGCATTAGAGTTATTTTGAATTTGAAGACATTTAACAAACACATGCAGTTTATACATTTTAAAATGGAAACTTTAAAGACAGCTGTTAATTTAATGAGTCGTGATTGTTTTTTCGGATCGGTTGATATCTCAGATGCATATTATAGCATACCAGTCTGTGAGAAGGACAGGAAATACTTCCGATTTCTCTACAGAGGAGTTAAACTGCAATTTACCGCTCTCGTTATGGGTCTTTCGACTGCGCCTAGGGTTTTTACAAAGGTATTAAAGCCAGTATTTGCGTCGTTGCGAGCGAAAGGTCATATTTCAACTGCATACATTGATGATAGTTGCCTTCAGAGTCAGACTTTTGATGGGTGTCTACAAAACATTCATGATACTGTGTCGTTGATGGATAGCTTAGGACTGACTATAAATCTTAAAAAATCTCATCTTATTCCAACTCAACAAATTGAATTTGTTGGTTTCATTCTATGCTCTAGTACAATGACTGTTCGTTTGACCTTAAAGAAAATCAATTCTATAACAAATTTGTGCATTTCGGTTATGGGTCAAAAGAGAATTACAATTAAGCAATTTGCTCAACTTATAGGACATTTGGTAGCTACAGAACCTGGTGTAGAATATGCACCCTTATATTATAAACCTTTAGAGAAAATTAAAGTGAAAATGCTTAGAATTAAGAAAGGAAACTTTGCATCCTTCATGACGGTCACCCCAGAAATACAGGTTCACATACGTTGGTGGATAGATAATTTGCACCAGAGTGTAAAATTAGTGTCTCATGGAAATCCAGATATTGAATTGCATACGGATGCAAGTTTATTAGGTTTTGGGGCATGTATCAAAAGCCTTGATTTACAGACTAATGGTATCTGGTCAGAAGAGGAAAAAACTCTACACATTAATATTTTAGAAATAAAGGCGTGTCAAATTGGCTTAATGGCTTTATGCAAGGACATGACGCGTAAGCATATTCGCATATATACCGATAACACAACTTGTTGTGCTTACATTAACAATTTGGAGGAAAATGCAGTGATCTAAACGAAATAGCACGTTCAATCTGGTTTTGGTGCATTAATCGGGAAATTCATCTCAGTGCAGCTCACATTGCTGGGGTTGAGAACGTGGAAGCTGACAATCTTTCGCGAAAATTCAATGATGATCTAGAGTGGTCCCTAGATGAAACTGTGTTTGGAATGATATGCAAAAAATTCGGTCCACCGGACAGAGATTTATTCGCTTCGCGCCTGAATTACAAATTAAAGAACTATGTGTCACGATTGCCGGATCCTAATGCGATAGCAGTTGATGCATTCTCCATGAATTGGTCATCGTCGCTGAATTATATTTTTCCTCCTTTCAGTTTACTTCCTCGGATACTGCAGAAATTGTTGGAGGATCAAGCGGAGGCCATTCTAGTAACGCCGGTGTGGATTACTCAGTGTTGGTGGCCAAAGTTAACTACATTAGTTATAGAGCCGGGTTACTTTTTGCCAAACCCCCAGTTGATTCTGCGACTACCGCACAAACCGACATTTCGTCACCCGTTAAAGAAAATGCAACTGGCGGTTTTCCGTGTATCCGGGAAGCCCTTCAGAAACAGGGTTTCTCTGCAGCAGCAACTGACCTCATCATTAATGGATGGAGATCATCCACACGCACTCAGTATGCAAGTAATATAAACAAATGGCTTAAGTTTTGTGATAAGTCAAAAACTTGTCCCATTCAACCAGCAGTTCATGAAGTTGTGGAATTCTTGACATATTTGTATTCTCTTGGTCTTAGTTTCAGTGCTCTGGGAACTGCGAGAGCAGCTGTAAACGCATATACATTTATGTGCTCTGGCTTAGACTATAGTGGCAATAAAGTTCTAAAGAACTTCATGAAAGGTGTATTTAACAACCGACCACAATTTCCAAAACACCCTTCAGTTTGGGATGTAAATACTGTTTTTAGTTTTTTATGTCAAAATAATGATGATTCTTTGATTTTTCTCTCATGTAAATTGTCTCTTTTATTCTTGCTGCTTAGTGCACAAAGGTGCCAAACTCTGCATGTAATACATGTAGATGATGTGAAATTCACTGACCACCAAGTCATAATTCATACCAATCATCTTTTAAAGCAATCTAGGCCCTCGTATCACCTGGGTCCTATATACTTAAATAAGTATTCAAGAAATAAGAAATTATGTATTTATGAAACTTTCAAAGAATATTTGTCACGCACTGCGTCTCTTAGGCCATTGACAGAAAATAAATTATTGATAAGCACTCAGGCGCCACACAAAGGTGTAGCTAAATCTACAGTTGCGCGATGGGTAAAACGCATTTTAAATAACGCAGGAATAGACGCTTCATACACTACCCACAGCACTAGATCGGTTTCTACAAGTCTGGCACACTCCAAAGGTGTGTCAATTGAGAAAATTAGGTCAACAGCTGGTTGGTCAAATGCAAAAACTTTCTACAAATTTTATAAGAAAAATGTGGTTTCTAAAGAAACTGTAGAGCAGGCCGTATTGGATGGTTGAACAATGTTGATACTTTAGTTGTGTTTTAGATATAGTTAAGTTACTTAGTTGCATTAAATAATTTTTGTGTACAAAGTTAGTGTTCATTAAAAAATCCGCTCTAAATTCTCTGTTTGACCCCTATCGGGAGTTAATGGGAGATGAATTAGATAGTTTAAACAAGACTTACCGTCAGGGAAGTTGAAGTTTGAATGGTAATTCATCGACCATAACTCCCGAAGGGGATCAAACACCGCTCCCACCCACCCTTAATTATTGGGAGATTTTTTAATGTTGCTATCGATATGAATCACTTGCTATAATTGCAATTGATCATATTTTCGCATGAGCTCTGAAGACTGATTTCGGTGACGTCACAGCCGCGAGTACTCTGTTTGATCCCCTTCGGGAGTTATGGTCGATGAATTACCATTCAAACTTCAACTTCCCTGATGGTAAGTCTTGTTTAAACTATCTATTAGTTTTTTTAA